>VZTF01004912.1:2455555-2947927 GCA_013397755.1 Cnemophilus loriae | reverse complement strand
GTTTTAGGTTTCTTTACGAGTGACACAGGTAGCTTGTAGCGGCAGGACAGCTGCTGGCGCCCCGGGGAGTGAGTCCCGCAGGGGTGTGTCCGCGGGTAGCTGTAAGTTTGGGATGTGGCTGGGGCGGAAGGCAGGATGGCAGGTGTCCGGTGTCGGGAGCATCCCTGAGCCTGGAGCATCCCTGAGCCTGGAGCTTGCTGCTGGGAGAGAGGAAACCAGGCAAAACACGTGAATGTTTGTGCTATGAAGAGTTCAATAACCCTTTTTATCTTAGTGCAGTCCTGTCACAGTGGATGCTGTACATGCTTGGTGTTGTATTTGTAAGCCTAAATAAACGTGACAGTGGTAGTTTTTGGAAAAGGTGGTCCTCTTCAATATGTCAGAAGAATGGATGTAGGTGATGGGATAGCTGCCATTAACAAGCCATATAAACCAACAAATACTTCTGTACCCTTTTGTAGGTGTGTTGATCTTGGTTTTATGCTCTGAAAGCTGATCTTTCCTCCTCCAAGATGGCATTTGTTTCAGCACAAGGGCCTACAGTGGTGGACCAAACCACTTTGATGAAAAAATACCTTCAGTTTGTGGCTGCTCTTACAGATGTCAATACACGTAAGAGACTTTTTTCTTAATGAAGATTACAGCTCTTCAGTAGTTTGTTTCACAAGTATTGTAGAGTTGTTCAGACAGTTGATGAATGAGACAGTGAAGTCTGTCAATTTCACTTTGAAATTTGTTTGAGTTTTGATTTTTGAGGAAGCAAAATGATGAGAAACACTTACATGAGCCGAAGTGAGTGAGCTGTGTGTGTGTGCAGTTGTGTGGTGGTTGTTTGAGAGAATTGTGTGTCTTGTGGGCAGTGATAGCTAAACTGATAAGATCTGATTGCTTCTTTGATCAGTGAGCCTGGTGTTTTCCTTTATGACCTAGTTTTACGCTCACATTTTTTTGCTTGAATTTCCATTTTCAGCCGATGAAACCAAATTGAAAATGATGCAAGAAGTCAGTGAGAATTTTGAGGTAAATAAAAAGAATACAACCCCAAGCAACAAAACCCCCTAATTTAATGTATATTAACTGAATTTCTGATGTTATGCAGCCAAAAGATTAATAGTAGTATCCTGTGACTTATGATTTATACAGTTAAAAGTCATTGATTTTAGGTTTGTATTTAGGAATTAATCAGGTTGTTGAAGAATTACATTTGGATTTAGAGAGCTTTTGTTGACTAATCTTTATTCATTAAGTATTTAAATAAAAGTGAAGAAAGAGATTTTTCTTCTATTTTTTGAATGCTATGAAATGTCTGTATTAAAAGCTTTCTTTTATTTAGTTCAAATGTGTATTGTGCCCTTGTGAAACAGAGGCCCTTCTGATTCCTCTGAGTATTCCATGGTGTGGAAGTGAGAGAGGAGTTGTCAGATGCAGAATCTGACATCAGGAGTGGAGATGTCTCCGGTGACATCTTTTGCATGGTGATGGACCATCATTTTAGATGAGCAGCAGAGAAAATGTGAAACACGAGTTAACCCAGCCTTATGTTAGCAGAAATTATACTTTATTTGAATACTTAGTTGTTATGTGCCTGTTCTGAAGTTATAGAAAACTAAAAAACATACTTGAGGAGTTTTTTATCTGGTTAAGCTACTTCTGAAGCAATTTATCCGACTAAAAGAATAGTTTTAACTGCTTAATTGGGTGCTCTGCTTAGAATCTGAAGGCTGAGTTGATTCTCTTTGCTCTTCCCTTCAACAGGGGAAAACTTGTTCAGTATTTGTTTTGCTAATGTTCTCTTAGAACTCACTTGGTTCTGTAGCGTGTCAGCAGATACTTAGTCACTGAATCAATTCAAAATTCACTGAAAATGTTTAATAGTGGCTTTGAATGTAACTGAATATAATCTGTGTGATGTCTATTTTATATCTCCCCATTTTTTGTTCCTAATTAGAATGTGACGTCATCTCCTCAATATTCTACGTTCTTGGAACACATCATCCCTCGGTTTCTCACCTTTCTACAGGATGGGGAAGTTCAATTTCTGCAGGAGAAGCCTGCACAGGTAAACTGTGTGGAGCATCTCCTGCCTGTTTGCAGTGAAGTCCTTCATTAACCAGTGAACTGATTTAAGACTTATTAAAAATAGATCTGTCATTTGGAGTGGAATTGAAAACGTCCTGTTTCTAAATAAGTTACTTATAAGCTTCACAAATCTGGGCTTCTGTGAAAAAGGAGGAAAACTAGGTACAGCTGAATTGGCTTTCTTGCTGAAATACTACAGATTGTTACAAATTACTGACTTTACTGAAGGTTAGGAATGTAAGGCAGAAGTTGAATCTTTGTCATTAAATACTCAAAATTGCATTCCTTAAAAAACGTCTGATTTTTCAACTGTAAATTTGTTAAATTTGCCTCATTCACATAGGTGGGTAGTAGGAAGGATTATGTCTTTGTATACAAGCCTATGTCTACATGAAATAAAATGGCTTTTTTTCTATGTAAACATGCAGAAGTATTAAGCTGAAAAAGGTGCCGCAACCAATTGTTGGGTTTTGTAGGCTTTTCAAAAAGTTCTGTCATGTCTTTATTTTTCCTTTTTTTTTTTTCCTAACAGCAACTCCGGAAGCTTGTGCTTGAAATAATTCACAGAATACCAACAAATGAACATCTTCGTCTTCATACCAAAAATATCCTGTCTGTGATGTTTAGATTTCTAGAGGTATTTTTTATTTCCTCTTAAAACTGTTTGAAATTTTCAGAGGTATTTCCCTCTACTTTCTTCATCTCCAAAATTTGCTGGGGGTAGGATTTTCAATAGCTGTGCTGCTGGAGCAGGAGTGGAAGGACATTCTATTTAAGCTTCACCCATGTCCTCTCTTACCACCTACAGGTTTCCTGCATGTTCTGTTCTGCGCTTTAGAAACTTGGATTTTACAAATGCAGGGAACTGTTCTTATGCTGGGCAAAATTTTCTGGCAGATCACTTATTCTTGGGAGTTTGTTTTCAGTCTTGGAATTCACAACACTGTCATTTGAAGCTCATATGGGGGTCTCTGTTTGAGGGGCAGTGGGAACAGATCTGATGGTACAGAGTGGTTGAAATGTCTGGGTTTTATTCCCACAGGAGTGGATTTCATTTCAGTGACACTCTAGGGCTGCGAGGTATCCAAGGAAAGGCATCTTGCTCATGCAAATCCTTATTAATGGGGCACTTTAGATTGTTGAGAAGAGTATAATTCTACAGGGTTTTGAAGTACCCACTGTGAATTCAGCAGTGGGCTCACTAAAAAGTTTTTCTTTTTTATGACAGACAGAGAATGAAGAAAATGTACTGATTTGCTTAAGAATAATTATTGAACTGCACAAACAGTTCCGACCAGCAATCACTCAAGAAGTAAGTCAACTCTTGTTACATGGTATAAAACTTACTGCCATGCTCTTCAGAATTTCTATTTTGTTCAAGTGGTTTGCTTTGCTGCTGTCCTTTTATGTTGCCTGACCTGTTGTGGTAACCGTATATTTAATTATTTCCTCTTTTTTTCCATAAGGTAATTTTTGAAAGAGGATTGCATAATGCTAGCACTTCTGGGGAAAAAACCAAACTGTTAAAGCTTAGTTGTACTTGGTTTAAATGTTTACGGACAATATGATCGGTCTAAGGAATAAAATTCCCACACAAAGGAAGAGAATTGATGCCTTTTTAGTTTGTAATGGGAAATCCTGAAAAAGGAATTTACTCTGATTGACTTCCCCTTGCTCCCCTCTTCTCTGCTGTGAGTCATTAAGGGGAATTTGGAAGTTTGCATTGTTATTCTCTTGCCTTTTACCTTGATTTTCTCTTGGGAAGACTTAGTTGATTCATAGTAATTATACCTAACGATACTGTATTGGAACTATGTAGAGATGATAGGTAGATCAGATTCTTTCCAAGAGAAATTTGAATTACTACTGACAGAGCAGAAGGAGGTAGGAGAACACCTTCAGATTATTTTCAGTTATCATGAAAAATATACTGTACTGGTGAGTAGAGATTTTATGTAATTGTACTGTTAATACATAGATTCTAAAATTGTGGTTTTAAAATTATTTTTTAAAAATTTCTTTATGGTAACTGACTTCTGCCTTCCTAGATTCATCATTTTTTGGACTTTGTGAAACAGATTTACAAGGAACTTCCGAAAGTAGTGGTAAGCTTTTTCTTTCTTAAATTGCCCTTGCTATAGTCTGAAAACTAGTTTTTATTTCTTCATTTTATCTGTAACAGATACTGATGTAATTATTTTATTTCTAGTGATACAAAGTAAGTACAGTTTTAGTGAATCTATTTATCAAAACTATATCTAAAAATGGAGACATTTAGATTTTGATTTGGGAAACCTTTTGTTTCTGGCACACCATTACTGGTATGAGAGAACTGAGGTGGGCCGAAGTGCTGAAGCAGGGTGAGCACGGCTGCAGCTGGCTCCGTGTAGCCAAATGTGTCTGTTTCTGAGGGAAGGGTGAGGTCATGGGTGGAGCCCTGGCCTGCCCCTCCATCGCTGATACAGAGTAACTCTGGGGATGTTTTCCTTTAGCAAAAGAGCCGCCTTGGCTGGGGGAGCTTTTCTGCTTCTCCTTCCCGTGGGAAAGGCTGCAGAGTGCGTGTCTGGCCAGGCAGGTGCTGCAGTGCAGGTATGGTGTGCAGAGAGGAGAAAACTGCTCCGGGCGAAAATTATATGGAGGAGTGCTAAGGAGACGGATGGCCTTTCGACTAGTACTGGCATTATGATGTTTTTCTTTTGCTCTTTGCTTGTAGAATCGGTATTTTGAGAACCCTCAGGTGATTCCAGAGAACACTGTTCCCACTCCTGAAATGGTTGGCATGATTACAACCATTGTGGTGAAAGTGAACCCCGAGCGAGAAGACAGCGAAACGAGAACAGTGAGTGTTTTACTGGGGGACTCTCTGTAGCACAGGACCACAGATCATTAAGCCAGGCAAAAATAGTAGACTTTCTTTGGGCTTGTTTTTCTTATAAAAACTTTTCTGTAGAAGCTGATTGAAACTTTCCAGATATTTTCTATGCAGCTGTAATTACAGGATTTTTATTTAATGTAGTACCCAATGCTTTCGTGTTTTTTAAATGTTATTATTGTTAAATACAGTGCTACTAAAATGAGCAGTTTCTGTAAAACTGTGTTTTACATACTCTTTTGAATTAATAATTAAACTGTTTATAAAAGATCTATTCTTTCTTTCAGCATTCAATAATTCCCAGAGGATCTTTATCACTAAAGGTCTTGGCTGAGCTACCTATTATTGTTGTTCTAATGTATCAGGTTAGTACACTTCAGTATTTTGCATGTAAATACTTCATTACTGAATGGCTTGTGTAACTTCTGTTGGCTAACATATTAGTGGAAATGAATGTGATAAACTTTTGAAATTAAAATATCATCTAAAAATAAGCTGCTGAGATGTCTTTTTTTTCTGATTAGCTCTCCAGTAAGTTGACTGCAAGTGACTTGTGAATTTCTCTAATAATACTTTTTAATTTTTTTTAAGCTCTACAAACTGAACATTCATAATGTCGTAGCTGAATTTGTGCCCTTGATTATGAACACTATTATAATACAAGTTTCTGCTCAAGCAAGGTAAGAGCATTTAACAGTATTTTGATGATATTTGGGATAAACTACTTAAACCTG
This sequence comes from Cnemophilus loriae, assembly GCA_013397755.1. NCBI lineage: Eukaryota > Metazoa > Chordata > Aves > Passeriformes > Corvidae > Cnemophilus > Cnemophilus loriae. Next base: position 2,942,242 of record VZTF01004912.1, on the reverse strand, counting down.
TCATTCAATATTACTCAAAATATTTTTGTCTTCTGTCTTGTGATTTTTGATTCTAGTCTTACTGCTTTTCATCTCAAAAGTAGCAATGATTATTTGACTAAAAGTTGTCAAGGTTCTGTAGGTGAAATAATTGGCATTATGTCATTGGCAAAGTCCATAGTTGTGCAGTAGGTCTCAGTTTATTATTTGATAATGTGCTTTTTTAAAATTGAGTTTCTGACAAAAACCCATATTGCCACAGACAGTGATGGAGACCCTGGGAGCTTGGACACTTGCTGTTCTTTAATCTTTGCCATACCATCAATGATAGATTTGTGCTCTTCCAAGGTATAGCTTACAAGAAGCCTTGTGATGTTGCAGGGATAGGCACTGCTTTTCCTGCCTCAGAGAGGGATGTTTCTGCAGAGCAGCAAGTGGTTCTGATCAGGGCAGGGGGAGCAAGATCTCTTCCTTTCCCTGTCTGCCTGGATGACCTGAATAAGTGGTTGAAGCTTGAGAGAGACAGACAAATCTGTGGGAAGGAATATTGCTTGGAGAAAAAATGGCCCCAGTTAGGGGAACTGAGCCAAATGTGCGATGCTTTGTATTGGCTTGGCTTTCTGTAGAAAGGTGCTGCTGGGAATTGAATGGCAGAGGGCTTGTTGAAAATGGGCTCTTCCAGACAGATTGTATTCTTTTAAGAAGCAAGAACTTCACAACAAGATGATGTAATTTGAAACTTGACTGAATCTTCTGGGTGAAGGTACTGAAGAGGAGGAACAAAATCGTAACCACTGTTCGATTTAATTTCAGACAACATAAACTTTATAACAAGGAGTTGTATGCTGATTTTATTGCTGCTCAGATTAAAACATTGTCCTTTTTGGCTTACATCATCAGAATTTACCAGGTAGGATGCGTTTTTATTACTTTGTTACTTAATGCATCAGGTTTCTAGTTGCTTCATGGCAGGCAAGTGGCCTGCATGACTGCAGTGCATCAGGAGTTGGAGAAGGAAGCTTTTGTATAGAGTATCTGAAGGTGGGGCTGTACTTGGTTATCCTTTCAAAAGTATCCTCATGTGAATACAAAGTAAAAATGTGCCATTCCCCGTCCCTGGGCATTTATGGAATGACTATTGTATTTTAGTTTTAGGAGTAGATTTTAGAAGAGAAACGAGTGAATTTTAATGGAATGGTATTTTGCAAATGTAACGCAAATGTTAAGAATAGATTGTTGTAGTAGTTGTACTCACATTATTGTTTTTTTGTTGCAGGAATTAGTGGCTAAATATTCTCAGCAAATGGTAAAAGGAATGTTGCAGCTGCTCTCCAATTGTCCAGCTGAAACAGCACACCTCAGGAAGGAGCTCCTGATAGCTGCTAAGCATATCCTGACAACAGACCTGAGGAGCCGTATGTAGCACTTTTTATAGATGTACCTGTAAACTGGAAAGATTTCAGCTATTTCTGTCAATTTAAGAGGCATATTACTTATTTACATTGGACTATTACAAGATGCCAGGCCAGATAGAATTGTTGTGTGCAGGGTTGCCCAACCTGACATTTCCAGTAACTCATTAGTTATATACAAAAAGTTTTTCAAGGTTGAAAATACCATGAGCATTTTTTTCTCTTTGCAAATATAACTGGCTTTGACTGGATGCTGCAGTGTTACTCAAGGGGCAGGTGTCAGTGGAGTAAACAGTCACGAGAGATTGTTTGAAAGTTTCCTTGTAAATGGCACTGCCTTTTATAAGCTTCAGGTATTAATTTTGGGATAAAATTGCTTTCTAACTTTAGGTTTAAATACCTAAGTTATGTGGTTTAATGCTTAACTCTCTTATTTTGATTATTTCCTTTGCCAATCGTTGTGTATGGCTTTTGAATTTTTCTGTTTTTTAAATTATAGAATTTATTCCATGCATGGACAAGCTGTTTGATGAATCTATACTGATTGGCTCTGGATACACGGCCCGGGAGACGCTGAGGTAGGAGAAAGTTTAGAATAACGATCTGAGTGCCTGCCAGGGCTGCTTTGAAAATTATTAGTATTTACAGCAGCTTCGGTCTAGGGTCCTGAATCTTTGCTTCAAATAACTGATTTTACTAGATTGTTTTATTGGCAGAGCTTCTGCTGCTGCAATGGTGACTTTTGTTTAACACTTTCATGGCACAGCATGGTAATGTGAGTGTAGGACAAAATAAGAGAAATGGGTGAATGAAGATAATTTCAGTTTTTTGGATTGTGGAGGACAAGCAAAACAGTGATTATGGAGAAACCAACTCAGTATCTGCCCAGTATTTCATGAAACACCCTGAATCTTATGTCCAGTGTGAAATCTGAATGAAATTTAAACTCTTTTGTCAATGAATACCTTAAAACCTACTCATTTGCAATTGAAAAAGTAAATGTAAAGAATACTTAACTTTCTGTGTCTTCAATAGTCTAGATTTTAGGTGAGCTTGCTGACCAAATTAGTATGTGAACTATGAAAATTACTTCCTTTTGTTTAAGTATCAAGTGTACCTTATTGACAACATACATTAGGTTTAGCAGTATTTGCTCTGCTAGATTCTTTACTTGGTATTTGAAAAGAAATGATTTTTAAAATCCATCAGTTTTCATAACTGCTTTTGAAATAATGAATCATTTATCGTCAGTTATGAAACAGATTACCAGCACTGCTCAAAATGTGGCTAATGTGCATGTTAACTGCATGTAGATGAAAATATGAGGTGGGGTGTTCTGCAGTGGGGGAAGAAAGATCAAAGAGGCGATACCAGAGTTGTGGGATAGATCGATGCATCATTGTTTAGATTGCACAGGTTAAAATTCTCTTGTGTAACCGAAAAAGCCTTGTGGACTCTGGGTTTGCATATGAAAATGGAAAACTTAAACTGAGAAATGTGGAAGTATCTCCAGGCAGTAATTATTTGTTAAGTCGAATTAACAACATTTTTAGGTGTGCTCAATGTGTTTTCCTCGTTCCTTGTTTTGGCTGTAGACCCCTTGCATACAGCACCCTGGCAGACCTGGTACATCACGTCCGGCAGCATCTGCCCCTCAATGACCTCTCCCTGGCTGTCCAGCTGTTTGCCAAGAACATTGATGATGAATCCTTGCCAAGCAGTATCCAGACCATGTCTTGCAAGCTTCTGCTAAATTTGGTAGACTGTATCCGGTCTAAAAGTGAACAGGAAAATGGAAATGGTAGAGACATCCTTATGAGAATGCTGGAGGTATTGATTTGTTTAAAGCATTTGATAATAGCTTGGGTATCCTGTTTTGCAGTGTGTTGTCAATTACGTTTTACTTTCTCCTTTCTTCAGAAATGAGAATATGTAGGAACAGCCTGTGTACTGTGTTTTACTTTAATGCTTCAGAGAAGGGCTCTTTGAGATGCCCTGTGGCTGGGATAATATCTCAAGTGTAGTGGAGATGCTTTGTCAACTCAGCCTCATTCAGTGGCTAGTTTCAAAGCAGGAAACTGACTCTCTGTTTTGGGTAGCTTGTTTTTTTTAAAATAATTTTATTCTAAATTTTAGTTATGCTCTTACGCAAGGAAAAAAAGATTATGCAAGAATTGTATTTTTTAATGCCTTCTGGTTATGGGTGTGCTTTTTGGTGTGGGTTTTTTTTAAGCCCTGAAGGAAGATCTTCGCACAGGTCCTTGGCATGGCACAATACAATTTGTGCAATTAGAAATATCTGCACTTTGAAGACCTAATGATCCTTTTTAAGGATCCTTATATGGAGTTTTTTATTGTATTTTTGAAAATCGAGGATGCACCAGTTGTTTGAAGAAGGCAAATTAATTTATTGATACACTAAAAATGTTTGTCATTTGAATGACTTCAGAAATAGCTGTCAATTCTGTTGATCTCAGTATGCTGACTTGAAGTATTAGTACTATTAAATTTAGGATGATTTTTGAAGAAGGAACTTATTTTCTTTTTCTTTCCACCCCTACCTGCTCTTTGATCTGCCTCTCCTCCTTTGCCTTAGGTGTTTGTTCTGAAATTCCACACCATAGCACGCTACCAGCTGTCTGTCATTTTTAAGAAGTGCAAGCCCCAGTCCGAGCTCGGGGCAGCTGAAGCTGCGTTACCTGGAGTGCCCACAGCAGCAAATGCAGCCCCTGTTCCTGTCCCATCTCCTGCCCCAGCCACTCCCGTGGCCCCTGCACCAGTACCTGTGTTTGAAAAACAAGGGGAGAAGGAAAAAGAAGACAAGCAGACATTTCAGGTCACGGATTGCCGGAGCTTAGTGAAAACTTTGGTCTGTGGGGTCAAGACGATCACGTGGGGCATCACCTCATGCAAAGCTCCTGGTGGTAAAACTGCATATTTAATTACATTTATCTCTCATAATTCTACAGAAAAAAGCCTCTCTAGAATGAAAACAAATAGTATTTTTAATGCTTAACTATCTTTTTCTTCTTTCAGAAGCACAATTCATACCTAATAAGCAGTTGCAACCTAAGGAGACTCAAATCTATATCAAACTGGTAAAATATGCAATGCAAGCATTAGATATTTATCAGGTATGTAACCTGCCCACATAGCACTTCTATTTATACAGTTACTGTATGTTAGATCTTTTAATAAGGATTTATTTGTCAGCTAAACTACAGATTACACATGTAGTATATTTTCATTAAGTCTTTAGTTGGGACCACAACTGTTGAGAAATGCTTAATATGAAGAATGCATTTCAAAAGTGAATTTCAAAGTACTTACCACTTGCAAGCAACAGATTATTTTAGCAGCAATTTTTGTCTGTATTAATGCAGGCAGGTCAGACTGAAAATGATTGTCTTTCATGTAATGAATTAAATCCTTGAAAAAGATAGTTTAGCTAGTACTTCAAGTATTCACGGCTGTGTTTATCTTCTGTAGTTACACAAAGTACTAATGAAATATAACTGTGTTTGTTTGGGTATTAAGTGATTTACAAATACACTGATATCTCCTACTGTTGTCTTTCTCCCTTTCTAACTTCCTAGGTGTAAAATCTGTTCTGAAAACACTCAGTTTTAATTTCGTCGTGATTGGCTTTTGTGCCCAGCTTCTAGCTGTGTGGGGCTTGCATGTAGAACCCATAAAATCTCGGTTACTTTCAAAAGCTATTTTAAGAATAATGGGAAAGAAGCTACTCAAGTTCTGTAACCAATGTATGTGTTTTGTCAATTGCTGTAGGTGCAAATAGCAGGAAATGGACAGACATATGTTCGAGTAGCAAACTGTCAGACAGTCAGGATGAAAGAGGAAAAGGAAGTTCTGGAGCATTTTGCTGGTGTGTTCACAATGATGAACCCTTTAACTTTTAAAGAAATCTTTCAAACTACTGTTCCTTACATGGTGGAGAGGATCTCTAAAAACTATGCTCTTCAGGTATGTTACTGTTTTATTTTTTAATTGATAATGAACAGTATGTAGGAAAGAGCTTATGCCTTGAGGTACATATGGCTGACCTGGAATTATAAATAATAATGTTGAAATTAGCATGTGAGATTTGAAGCAATCTGTATAAAGAGTAGTCTACAAAAATAATTTAAAGATGGATTTTCAAAAAACCTTACCAGACTAAGTGATGCAATACAAACATGAACACTTCAGTTTAGAAGATATAAGTGGACTTCATTCTTGGAAAGTATTGGACATTATGGACTTGCTGTTTTGTTGAGGTTGTTGTGCTAATGTTCTACTGTTTTACAGAATGCAAATCCTATCATATCCATTTAAAATTAAACCTAAAACTTCAACATTAAGCTACACACGTGGTTGTTTTCCACTGAGGACAAACAGAATCACTTGGGTAGCAGAGATGGGGAAAGAAATTTGTCTTAGTTTTTTTTTTTTTTAATGGATAGTGCATTTATCCTTTTGTTCTTTTTATTACAGCAGTAATAAGTTCTTTGTGGTTTCCTTTTATAGATTGTTGCCAATTCTTTCTTGGCAAACCCTACTACCTCTGCTCTCTTTGCAACCATTTTGGTGGAGTATCTTCTGGATCGGCTGCCAGAAATGGGCTCGAATGTGGAACTCTCCAATCTGTATCTCAAGCTGTTCAAGTTAGTCTTTGGCTCAGTTTCACTATTTGCAGCTGAAAATGAACAAATGCTGAAGGTAAAGGTCATTTGTGTTAAAAATAAGTCTGTTTTAAAAACAACACCCTTAAGAGTTTTGCACTGTCTAACATTTGAGAGTCATTTAATGTTTGAAGCACTATTTGTGACACATCTCCATTTTTTTCCAAATGCCAAGTGCATCGTCTTGTTTGTAAGAGATGGTTTCTGTGAATATTTGCTTCATATTTGAAACTATGAAGTGGTGTACTAATTCTGAGTATAAATGGCTGATACATGACTGTGGTCTGTGGTTGCCATAAGCCCATGTAACTTCATGGTCAGGACACGCATAAATTCTTGCATATTTTCTCTCTTGGTTTCCATATTAACTTAAGAGTTTTGCTTGGATTGAAATCACTTTTTTTTGTGTTGGTGAATCTTGTTCACTCATGTCACGTTCAGTGACATGTACTTCTTGAGTTAGATTTTTCTGTGCTCTTGAAAAGTTTGGGCTTAAGGAATGCTATTTTTACTACTGACAACATATTATGTATTCCAAGGATCTATTTGTGTTGATGAGATCATCTCATTATTCAGTGAACTGAGAAATGCTGAGCTTGTAGCAAGAGTGCACTTTCCTCATAAAAGCAGCAGCTGCCTGTATCTAGAAAAGACATTAAGAATTTAATGGAACACTGATTGCTCTCTCATCATTTCTCTTCATTTTTCTTCCTTGTACCTTGTAACAAACAAAATTTCTGATACAGGTGACTGTGTAGAACAGAGTGGGGTTTACCAATTTTCCAGAATCTTTGAAAACTAACAGTAGTAGGAAGCAATATTCATATAATCTTGCTTTAATTCTTGCAGTTTGTCATCAGAATCAAGGTCATTTGGATTTTATAAGCTGGAGATGAAGTTTAAAGAGTGTAATTTACTACCTTCACAGTTTCATGCTTCTGTTACTTTTTTTTATTTCTGTAGGATGGATGATAGGGGCCTTGGGCAGACAATTTAATTGAATGATGAAGGCTGTTTGCAGCATTTGCATAGCAATGTAGAAAGCTTTTTAGGTGTTAATAATATCCAGACGTGTTATTGTTTGTCTCTGGTCTGTGAGAATACTTGTATTTATCAATTATTTTTAGTGAACCTTGCAAGGTGTTCATGTTCTCTGCTCTAGAAAGGCCACCGGTTCCATAACCTTTTTTACTTGAAAGAGTTGGCTTTCAAAATGAAATTTTAGCATTCACGAAAATTAAGAACTAGTGATGAAATTAGATCAAGGGTAAATTAATATTGTTAAGTGTCCTCTCTTGTCATTCTGACACCTCTGATTTCTGCTCCACATTCCCAGGTACTTGAGAGGAAATATTACTCGTTGTGTCAGATTTGCAGAATCTCGTGCTAAACTCTTGTACAGTAGGATGATGATGATGATGATAAAATTGGTATTTTATTAATCTTCAAGCTTTATTTTCTTTATAGCCACATTTGCACAAGATTGTGAACAGCTCTATGGAACTTGCACAGACTGCCAAAGAGCCCTATAACTATTTCCTGCTGCTCAGAGCACTGTTCAGATCTATTGGAGGAGGCAGTCATGATCTGTTATACCAAGAGTTCTTGCCGCTGTTACCAAACTTACTGCAAGGTAGAACAATACCTTCTTTCTCCACCCCAGCTTCTGATTTTTCTAATGTGAATAGTAGTAGTGAAGTTATGTTATGTAATTAAAAACCCCTCAAAACTAAAGGCCTACCCCTGATAAGCTGCTTTTGATTTTGAGTTTAGCGATTGATTTAAACATCTTGAATGTGCTTATTTTCAATTACTATCAGCTGCTTCAGGCTCCATAGTTTTGGCTGCTTCACAATTTCTGCTGCTTGTTTTTCTTTTCGTTGTGGGGCTGTTGGGGTTTGCTTGTTTGTTTCTTTTACTTGTTTGGGTTTTTTTGCTATGGGTAACTTTGTTGGCATAAAGCATTTGAGGGATAAGTGAGTAGGAGAAGGAACGTTGCCAGGCCATCCCTGGTTTTGTGGGGAGAACACAGCAGTGAAGCTCTGGCTGTTCTGCAGTTGAGGGTGTGTGTGTGCACCTGCAAGGGCATGATAAATAGAAATTCAAGTAGTGCCAGTCTGCAAAAAGAAATGGAAATAACAGTCAGTTTGATTAATTGACCATGTATGCTTGCAAAAACTGTGTTCCAGAAATACTGAGGGTGAGCAAGGAAATGTGGAGAGCTACTTAAATCTGAGGACAAGCTAATCAGAACTATTCCAGGACTGCAGACTGGTTCAGATCTACAGCTGTAGGGACAGTTTTTATTGTAGTTAGCAAATATATATGTTATCAATAAATCATTATGTAAAACTCATGTCAGCAGAGTTATGTAATATGTGAAATCTTTATGGGGAGAAAAATCACTTGGGGAACGTGTGTAGTATGTATAGGGCATTAATGTACTTGAACTCACTGAATGTTTCTTTTCAGGATTCAAAATATTTTAAAAACAATTGTTCTGTGTGGGATTTTTTTAATTGTTACAAGGCTGAGGTTTGAGTCAAATTATCTTTTTCTCTTTTTTATCCGCTGTATTCTAATGCTGCCTTCTTGATTCTAATATTAAACTTTAAAATATGCAGAGGTGCTTTTTCTCCTGTATGTGTGTACATAAAAAAGCATTCACTGCATGAAATCCTTAGCTGTAAGTTAGAATAATGAACGGTATTATATTTTGTAAATCCATTATGTATAGAGATGTAAACTCTACAGCATTTAAAAACGTCAGGTTCTTCTGAATTTAGGAAATAGCAATTTTTAACAATAAACTGTGGACTGTCTTTTTCCTTTGAGTGTATAACTTACCCATAATTTTCAGGACTTAATATGTTACAAAGTGGCCTTCATAAACAGCACATGAAAGACTTGTTTGTAGAGCTCTGCCTCACTGTGCCCGTTCGCCTGAGCTCGCTGCTGCCTTACCTGCCAATGCTGATGGACCCCTTGGTGTCAGCTCTCAATGGATCCCAGACCCTGGTTAGCCAGGGCTTAAGAACTCTGGAACTGTGTGTGGATAACTTGCAGCCAGACTTTCTGTATGACCACATTCAGCCAGTTCGAGCTGAGCTCATGCAGGTAAATGTGTTGTTTCCTGTTAGACCACAAGAGGTCATTGATTCGCTGAATATTATTAGAAATTTGTGTGAAGCTTTGGTTACAAAAACTTGAAAAATGTGTCATGAGACCCATACCAGTCTGATATGAGTGTAGAAGGATAGTTGCTGTTGTGCTTTTAAGCTGAAAACTCTGAATATTTAGAATTCAATGAATTGTTCGTCCTATATACTTTGTTAAATGGTTATATTCTATTTACTTTATTTGCCTTTTGTATTTCAAAACTAGCCCTGAGCTTATTTCAGTTCAGCCTTAACTGGTCTGCTTTTTTAATTACCAATGTTGTTTAATATTCATCATAAACATGAAACTACATTCCAAGATAGCAGAGATTTGTAGTTGATGACAGTAATCTAATCTAAAACTGCATCTAGGACAACCTTGTTACAAAGCACTTGGGCTGTTGTGAACTGAGACTGCTTATATTCAATCTTGATAAGGAGCTTATGCAGAATCAGTTACCCAGATACAAGAATAAGCGTTTTCCTTGACTTTTTTTTATGTTACAACTTGAAAAATGTTGAAGTAAGCCTGGTCTGCCCATGCACCTTTTAACCCGCAGGCTTTGTGGCGAACCCTGCGCAATCCCGCTGACAGCATCTCCCACGTGGCTTATCGTGTGCTTGGGAAATTTGGTGGAAGTAACAGGAAGATGTTGAAGGAATCACAGAAACTACAGTATGTAGTCACAGAAATCCAAGGACCCAGTATTACAATTGAATTTTCAGACTGTAAAGCATCCATTCAGCTCCCAATGGAAAAGGTAGGGGCTTAAGTTACTTTCAGTGCTGAGAAACCGACTTTAAAAATATCTGTCTGTCTGGAAGTTCTTTCTTTATTTCTTCTATAAACTGTGTAAGATTTCACCCCCAAAAGAATAGATTTAGGCATGCTGTTCTGCTCTTACAAAGTGATAGGATAGGGAGATAAACTGGCCCAAATAAATGCTTTCACAGAATGGGTAAGGTTGGAACTTCTGCTATACTGCTTAGGTTAAGAACTGGAATCTCACCTAAAAGTCCCTATCTTCTTTTTGAAACGTACCAAAAATTTACTGTAGAAATTCTTCAGTGCTGATTATTCTTATGACTCCTGTGATTTGGTTTTGTTTGTTGTCTCTAGCAGCACTTCTTAGTGCTGCAAAACCACTTTGTACTGTACTGGCTTTCATCTGGCAGTCACGGTGTATCACAAATGCTTAGTTCTCACTAATTACAGCAATCTAATCTTCTCTGGGAGTGAAGCTGGATTCTGAGATAATTTGGTCTGTAGAGTTTCAATACTTACCTTTTCAATTAGACTTTCATAAGTAGATATGATCTGAATGTAGTAAGCAATTTTCTTCACAGGCAGCTGGCTCTCTGGCTCCATACAGCCAACAGGCTTAAAAATAGCTTGGAAAAGTGATTCTTAAAATGCAGATTTACTGATTTCTCCACTGTACTGAAGCTGATGCATTGAATACATATAAATACTGTAGTTGCTGACGTTTACCTGTCCTGCTAGGTTTAACGCAAACTAAGTTTTCCAAAGGATTTTAGCATCTAACATTGATATGGAGCAATCTTCAGCTGCCTGATGTTGACCAAGAAAGAGTGTTATCTGCTGAACACTTTGTATCTATGAAAAGGAAATGTCAAATTACAAAGAAAAAAAAAAGTGGAATAAATTGAAAACAGGAAGTCCTTGACTAATTTTTCTTTTCATTGAGATGCTGTGATAAAAACTTGGGATGACAACTAGTTAAGTAAGTGGAAATACCAAAGAAAGGTCCTGCTACAAAGTGGGCATTTTCTTTTTCTGCATAAACTTATTAAGCATGGATGGTTAAATTTTTATTTGCAATGAGTAAGGTATTGAAATTCTTTATTTCAACGCAGTTCAGAACAATTTTTACATGTTTTTTTTTTACTTAATGCCTATCTTATTTATCTTTAATTTCTTCCTTTCTTTTGTGGGAGAAGGACAGAAATTAGACAGTTGTGCTTTTATGTATTTTTATCTCTCTCTGTAAAAATATATGTGCACAAAATAGAAATTTCCCAAAGAGACATACTCGCCTTTTTAATCATCTTCATATCTTAAAAGATTGATTTGAATTATTCTCAAGTGTATTAAATCTTCCTGCAAAGGAAGAGCACTATTTCCATTAAGTAAATGGCGTTCAGAAGTTGCTTACAGGGACATTTCATCATGCATGGCAAGGTACCATTTATATATGGGTATAAATGCATTGTATACGTACCGTATAAAGGGATTAGGCACAGCAATTATTGCTGAAGGGAGGGCGAGGAAAATTTTTTTTTGAGGAAGGAGAGAGAGACAGTGAAAGTTTACCTCACTCGTTACTTGAAATGCTTTCTGACCGTGGAGGTAAATGTATCTGCCATGAGACTTAGCACGTACAGAAGCACAGAAAATACCACGGTGTTTTCAAGCCATGCTCTCAGGCCCTCTCTGCATTTCTTAACTTGGGCTCTCCAAACCGTGCATACTTTAAAAGTTACTTTTAATATATGTTAATGATACCATTCCCTTGGTTAATGACCTTATGGTAAACGCCAAGAGCAAGAAGTGTCTGGATTCTCTCTTGTTCCATTCCAGGCAATCGAGACCGCCCTGGACTGTCTGAAGAGCGCCAACACGGAGCCCTATTACCGGAGGCAGGCGTGGGAAGTCATCAAGTGCTTCCTGGTAGCCATGATGAGCCTGGATGATAACAAACATGCGTTATACCAGCTTCTTGCACATCCCAAGTATGACAATTCTTTAAACATAAATGTGTATGTAAAATTTATGGTGTCTTTGGAACAACCTCGTTTAGAGACAATGATTAGTTGGTGTAATTCATGGGGTTTTTGCCTGCTGGTGAAAAGGAATTTTGTTAGTGTGTTTTTTAAAGCCAATGACGTGTTAATGTTTCATAGTTTAATTTTCTTCCCATAATTACAGTCCAGTGTGCAATCAATTACATATGATTAATATGATTAATATTAGTTTCATGTATTTAAATAATTGGAATATTCTGGTGCTTAATTGTATTTTAAAGATTAATTTAGATTGTGACATTTTGTATGTACGTCTAAGCTTTTACTAAAGTGAGAGAGAAAATTGAATTTCGTTTAGTGACTAAGCTATAGCACAGTCACACACAGCCTCTGTTTGTCTTGGTGTAGGAGACTTTTATTGAAGCTTGTCTTACATGTTTTGCAATTTTAGTCACTGATACTTCATGAGTTTATTGCTTTTAGACAACTTTAACATCTTTGCCCAAAAAGCATGGGTTGACTTTGACTCTTGCAATGTAGTAAGTTTAGCTAAAGAGCATAGTAGCTTTCACAGTTTGGGCTTGGTAGACTTGACATAAATATAGCTTTACAATGAATAAGTTTTGTTGGGCAGTGATTTGATAAAAAATGTTTCAATCGTTCAAGATTAAAATCCAATGTCATTTTAAAAAAGGGAAAAATGTCAAACTATTGAAAATGACATTCTGTAATTGAGTTGCAGTGTGATGCCTGTATACCTATTATTGTATATACGTGGCTTCTTCTGAACCACTGGCTTTAAATGTTCCTGATGAAATCGGGCTATCTATCATGCTGGAGACCAGTGGCTGACAAAATTAATATGGGCTGAGTGAACTGGTCTAGCTCTATCAAAACGAGGGGAAAACAGGAGGTGGAGAAGGAGTTAGATATCGAGAGCAAACTTTCAGTGGAGTACCTGGCGCTGGCTGTGACCGAGCTGCGGGCGCCGCAGGTCGGGGTTCTGTTGAGCACAACGTTGCGTTTCAGCTTCACGGAGAAGTCCATCCCCAGTGTGATCATCTCGCACCGCTACAAGGCCCAGGACACTCCGGCTCGGAAGACGTTCGAGCAGGCCCTGACCGGGGCCTTCATGTCGGCCGTCATCAAGGACCTGCGGCCCAGCGCCCTGCCCTTCGTGGCCAGTCTGATCCGCCACTACACCATGGTGGCCGTGGCTCAGCAGTGCGGTGAGTGCAGGGGGCACGGCTCCGGCGGCCTCCAGGAGGGCTGCGGAGAGCTTTGTGCTTTTACTCACGGCAGTTTGTTTAAAAAGGTCACAGGATTGCAGTTGCTTCTGGGTAACGATATTGTTTTTTTTGTTTGATGGCTGAATTATGTTTTAATTCTTTAGAGCAGTGGAAATTATTCAACAAATTTAGAAAAACAATCAATCACCTAATAATACTCTGTAAATGCTACAGCCAATGAAATAACTGCAGCCTGGAACAGCTTATATAGTTCCAGAGCATTTGTGTAACTTAATACTCACAGTACTATTTGCAGATGGTCTTTAATTGGGTTGTTTCCATTTGTGGTTTTGAAGGATCTTTAGAGGAATCGAGTGAACATTAGAGCACTGCAATGTCTTATATCCATGAAGAAAACTTTTTGTTTGGGCTGTATGACAAGTGATTTGGGAAAAGACATACTATAAGCATATCACTCTTCATTGTCACATTAATGTAACTTGGATTTTTATGGCTCTTCATTTTAATTAAATCTTCTTGCAGTGCATAGAAGAAAATATTCAAGTAGATGTAATCTTTTTTTCTTCTAGGAGTGAAGGATGCCTTACAATCCATTTATATGCAAATAGGCACAGGGCTTAGTGGTTTTGCCACCAGCTAGTCCAAGGAGTAGTAAAATCTAATTAAAAGACTATTCGTATTGAAATATCCATTGTTTTATCTTTATTTCCCCTCCCCGCCTCTTCCCTGTTACAAATTCCAGGTCCTTTCTTGCTGCAGTGCTATCAGGTTGGGAGCCAGCCTAGCACAGCCATGTTTCACAGTGAAGAAAATGGGTCAAAAGGCATGGATCCCTTGGTGCTTATTGATGCCATAGCAATCTGCATGGCATATGAGGAGAAGGAGCTCTGCAAAATAGGAGAGGTGGCCCTAGCAGTGATATTTGATGTTGCAAGCATTATCTTGGGTTCAAAGGAAAGGGTGAGTCTTTTAAAAATGTATTGAAATGATTGAGTTTCGGCCAATGCAATTTTGCTTCTAAAATTTTGGAGGTTTCCAGTAAGCTGAGAAAAGGAAACGGATCCATTTCTTTGTTTCCAGGCTTGTCAGCTTCCCTTGTTTTCATACATTGTGGAACGTTTATGTGCTTGCTGTTATGAACAAGCTTGGTATGCTAAACTAGGAGGTGTTGTGTCCATTAAATTTCTTATGGAACGGCTGCCACTGATTTGGGTCCTCCAGAACCAGCAGACTTTCCTGAAGGCACTTCTCTTTGTTATGATGGACCTAACTGGAGAGGTATGTAATGAATGGATTTTATCAAATAGTCTGGGGAAAATTTCTGGCCTTAAATTCACACAGATTGAACTCTTAGTAATCTTGATTTTGCTGAACTTCAGCATGCATTGTACCTGCAAGAGTTAGTAGTGAATTCTAGTCATTTTAACTCAAAACCAAGATCTGAAGTTAGGAATTAGGTCAGATTTTTCCACATAACTTCGCTGAGGTTTTTGGGATTACACTTGCTGCTTTCAGAGTAGAAATGTACAGGCCACATGTGGATCACAAAAGAACATAGATTCACTGTCACCACAGAATCACTAAGCATAGTTGGAAATCAAAATCCCAGGATTCATCAAAATCAAATTCTAAGTTTGTTGATGAGTAATGTGTAGATTTGTGATCTTTGCTCTGTACTTAGCTGATAAAAATGATCTCTGATGCCTCAGGTTTCCAATGGAGCAGTCGCTATGGCAAAGACCACATTGGAACAGCTCTTGATTAGATGTGCAACTCCTTTAAAAGATGAAGAAAAAACAGAAGAAATCCTTGCAGCACAGGAAAAGTCTTTCCATCATGTCACACATGACCTCGTTCGAGAAGTGACCTCTCCAAACTCCACTGTGAGAAAACAAGCCATGCATTCCTTGCAGGTGCTTGCACAGGTCACTGGCAAAAGTGTCACAGTCATCATGGAGCCACATAAAGAGGTAAGCAGAAATACTTACTGAACCTGAGCTTAAAGTTGTTTTCCAATTTGGATTTGCAGAAATGCTTTTCTTAGTACATTTTTCCACACTAGTGAATTAAGGTCTTAGTGCTTTGATGGCATATGCTTGTCATTTGCTAAGTTTTGTTGTTCTAAAATACGCAATGGCTGGAGCACTATAGAGATTCGTGCAGGCTCTGCCTGACTCTTAGCCAGTATTTATAGTGTCTTCAGCTTGATTTACTTCCTTAAATTATAGGCTGCTCATCCTGCCACCAATCAGACATAGGCTAGGCCATATAAATACTGCATTTTGACACTCAGTTTTGTTATTCTCTAAATATGTGGCATTATTGCTATGCCTTTCCTTATCCAGAAAGGGACTATAAAGTTGAAAGCTGGTTGAAATAACTTTTGGCTAGATACTCCTTAAAGCTGGTATTGTTTAGTCTTTTGAAAGATAATCGAATGCACATAAGTCTTAAGGGCCATGACAACATTTCAGATTATACTGAGAAGCTCCCTAATTGATATCTTACTTTGCTAAAGCTGTTTAATGAGGAAAGTGAGAAGTTGGTGTAATGGAAAAAAGCAACACAAACTTTTTTGGTTTTCTGATGTTTTAGGAGCTTAAAATATTCTTGTTTCTTGACTGTTTGAAATGCTTCAGTCTATGAATTTCTTTGTTGTTCATAATTTTGTGTGAAGTTATTAAATATCATAGATCTGTTCCCAGAGAATATATATTAATTGCAGCTACTAAATTGTTTTGCAAACTGACTGTGAATCGAAGTAATTCAGAGAATTACTTTTCCTCTTGCTTAATTATTTCTCAAGACACCTCTGGAGCCACAATAGCAAATGGATACAAACCTACAGCCATGATTAATCTTCTTGGTGGCTGGGTCTGTGGGGTCATTTCAATAGCTGCTAATTCAGTAATCTAAATTACATCATGTAGGTTCTCCAGGACATGGTTCCTCCTAAAAAACATTTACTTCGGCACCAACCTGCAAACGCCCAGATTGGCCTGATGGAGGGAAATACATTTTGCACAACCCTGCAGCCCCGATTGTTTACAATGGATCTGAATGTAGTGGAACACAAGGTTTTCTACACAGAGGTACTTTCTTTTTATGTTCTCATCTTTGAATGTAGATGCTTCTGTATGATGGTGTTAGTACTTTCATTGTTAAAAATACGTATTTTTCTTTGTGCATTTTAAACTTTCACTGAAATGTAAGAATTTCCCTCTTGAAACATCAGGTGAAGTCTGCTTTGCCTACAGCATAATAGCTCTGAGCTAAACAGAATATTCTAATCTGTGTGAAGTGTATTAAATGACCTTTGGTGTTACAGTACTGTTCTAGTAGCCCTGACTTTCATATTTAGGTCTTATTTTTTGCACAGTATATCTATTAAATAAATTGTTGTACCACCAAAACATAGACAGTGTTGGTTAAGGTTTTTGATTTCCTAATAGCTTGAGTGAAATTGAATATAAAACCTGTGTGTAGGTTTAACTTAGAGAAACTGTCTTGTCCCTTGGTTTCCCAGCTGACTTGTTCAAACATGAGTTCAGAAGGTTTTTGATCCCAACAGCAAATGCAGGTGGCAAGGCTGTCCGCCTCCAACTGTATATATGGGATGTAATTGCCAGTGCAGAAGATCCTCTGGTTCTGAGTTAAGACAAAAACAAAGTGCTGTAGATGAAAAGATATCTGTAAAGGTGCGAGTGAGATAGTGGTGTTTCAAATGTGAGTAGCAATATTACAATGATTGTGTATTTTTTTCCTAGTTACTGAATTTGTGTGAGGCTGAAGATGCTGCCCTAATGAAACTACCTTGCTACAAAAGTCTTCCATCACTTGTACCTCTTCGAATAGCAGCTCTAAGTAAGTAAAACCTCCTAAACAAGACTTGATGCAGTTAATTGTCCTTGTGAGCAATGGGCAGTCTGCTTCCTGAGATCAGCAGAAAACCTGAGCACTGGAAGACTGATGACTGCTCTCCAGAGGTTACAGCTTAATGGAGAGAATAATGGGAAAGTATTGCTGCTTTCTTAATGACTAGAATTCAGTTTTCCGAAAGGAACCCAAAAAATTTTAAGATTAATTATGTTATAAAGCATTAGGAAAACTAAAGAACGTTAATAGAATTCTCATTCTTTTTCTATTTTATGTTGCCTGTTGCTTTTGGCAATGCATACAGTGCTTTAGCTGTCTGCAATTTAAGATGACATAAAAAGAAACTATAAGAGAAGTGGTGTAGAATTAGGGTTTATTTTCTCCTCTCCTTTGAAATTGAGTTAACAAAGAAAACAAATTTACTTTGTTATTTGCAGATGCTCTAGCTGCCTGCAATTACTTGCCTCAGTCAAGAGAGAAAATCATTGCTGCACTTTTCAAGGCACTGAATTCAACAAATAACGAGCTGCAGGAGGCAGGAGAAGCATGCATGAGAAAGGTGACTGTATTAAAACAACATTCCTTTTGAGGCCATTGTTCTCTCTGCTTTACTTCCTTGGTACAAGACTTCTTGGGAAAGTTCTCTACAGGAAATACTGTTGCTCTGTTCAGTTTTTGTTAGTGATGCTGACAAAAGTTTGTGTTAGATGTGTTTGTTTGGGATTTGAACTTGGCTGTAAAGAATTATCCAGGTTGCAATTAAGTATTATAAGCTCTTGGATAAGGACCATGCTAAATCTTTCAGTCTTTCTGTCCAGTCTTTTCCTCTTTCTGTTGGTCTGGTCTTTGTAAATGTGTCTTTTTTTCTAAATAGCATCAGTCCTTCCCAGCGGTTTTGAGAATGTGCAGACCTGGCTTTATTATAAAGCTGTCTCCATGTTTCATCTATGTTCCTAAAAGAAGTGGTGGACATGCTGTAGTTGGTTTTGGAAAAGTAAAGCAGTACAGTAGAGTTAGACTCTGCATCACAGTGTGATGGTTACCTTAAGGAACAGGACCCTGGCTGTCCTGTTTGAGGTCAGCATTAGTGTCCCTGCCTGACTCTGTCCTGTCCTGTGGATGCCGCATTATCATGTAAAAAAGCTGGAAGGACAGAGAAAGGATATTCTTTCATCATGGTTTGTTGTTCAGTAGCTGTGCTGAATTCTAATTCAGCAAGATTTTAATTCCATTCTTCTAAATGAATAAAAAAGCTAATGAAATTACTTGCAGCCTCTTTGTAATGCTGTGTAGATGGGCTGACATGGAACAGGGAATGTAACTGCAGTAATACTGGTGGTTTGCATTTGTTTGTGCCATTGACTGGCCAGAGGTCACGTGTCTTTTCATGTCACTGTGGTCATGAGAGGGAATGTATTTATTATTTATGGCTTGTTAACAATGCAGTTGGGTTGAGAGGTGAGAGGGAGCAAATAAGGGTTGTTCTGACCTGTACATCAGATTTGTCTGATTGTTTCTTTCCTGTGATAAACTCATGCCCACAGGATATTTGGTTATGACAGGAAATATTCTCTCTCGCTGCTTGCAGCCAGGCTCTTTTGACCTTTTCTGTTGCTCAGGATGCATGCAGATTGTAACATAGAAATTTGCTGTATTGCCTTCAGCCAGATTCATAGGCAGTTCTTAATATAGCGGGGTCTAAGTAGTTTGTTCATAGCTGTGTTTTAATTTATAGCTGTAGCAGTTTTCCAGTCTGTCTGTAATTACGATCTCCTACTTGATTATTTTATGGAATGTCCTACTGTGTGTCAGAAATACCTCAGTGCTTCCCAAATCCATCTTGTCCCCGTATATATTTCCAGCAATAGATGTTGTTTGAACTCCTGCATTCTGAAAGAACAAAATAAAAGAAGAAAACTCAAGTCAGCTGCACCTACTTTAAGAAAAATGCTTGCACAAAAGTCACTTCCCTCTCCACCTGCATCTTGTGCACTCTCTTGCAGTTCTTGGAAGGAGCTACCATAGAAGTTGATCAAATTCATACCCACATGAGACCGTTGCTGATGATGCTGGGAGACTATCGGAGCCTGACCCTCAATGTTGTGAATCGTCTGACATCAGTCACTAGACTTTTCCCAAACTCTTTCAATGATAAATTCTGTGATCAGATGATGGTAAGCCCATCCAAATTTTTATTTTAGCTCTTCCACAAGAAATTTTCTTCTAGCTACTATTTTTATTGGTGAAAAATCAAACAAGTTCAATAGTGACTCAATGTATATGTTGGAAGTAAAAGATTTTTGTTTCACAATTAATAAAAAACCCCAATTTCTTTAAACATTTGGAGTAAATTTCAAAAGGGCTTCTAAACCAAAAAGTTAACACATTTTATTTTTTAGTAAAGACATAACTAGCTATGCTAAGGTTTGCTTGGACAAATTTATCTTTAAGCAAGGTGCCACCAGCAGCTTTTAACAATTTTACTTCCCAAGGCACTAAATCTATTCTGGTGCTTTCTTGATTTATAAAATTTTGGGAGGTATTGCTCTGTTTTTTTGCAGTGTGAATTCTTTATCCTCTTGGCATGGATATTTAAATATTTAAATGCATACACATCGAGCAAGTCATCAAAGAAGTGTAAGGCTATCAGACTCAAGTTTTTGGTGTATATATATATATATGTACTTATAATCCCTGCTTTCTTGAATATGGAGAGGACTTCTAGCAACAGTAAACTTCTCAGCCTGAGGGAATGAAAATAACTGATAATGCTTCCCTTTGTTTCCTTCAAAGAATTATTTCCACTGCTACATTTTCTCTTGTAGCATATGCTAAAATGGAACAGTCAAATTAGAAGAAGAATACTAATTATCCTTTCTTTATAGCAACACCTGCGCAAATGGATGGAAGTTGTAGTTATTACACACAAAGGTGGACAACGGAGTGATGGAAATGTAAGTTAATGAATGCTTTTATGTGAGAAGAGAAGAAATAAGTAGTATTAATGTTTTGGAATTACAGAACTCATTCAGTTGTAAATGCTGCCATAACTGATAACACACTGATGCTTTGTTACAAGCTAACAAACTTGTTGAATTGAGTATAGAATATTGAATGTCTGTTAGAAGTCTCAGTAAGAGGAGCTTCTTATCTGCTGACAATGGTTACTTTAAAGACTGTTTTAGGTTACTGTGGGAACAGCTCAAGCATTTTTATTTCTTTTTCTCCTCAGGATTTTCTGCTTTGAAATCTGTTTTTCACTGGAACGGCTGCTGAGCTCAGCAGCATAATCCCCTTTTTTCATTAATATGTTTGATGTTCATAACATAGCCTTTCGAAAATTATGCATAATGATAACATAATCCCAGTTAATTTTAAATTTAATTTATTAAAACCAAGTTCAATATTTACTAGTTGGGATCACATTAAAATCACTCTCCCAGTGAAACTAATGGCCTCAATGTTGAAGCATGGGAAGCTGATCAGTTGTCTTATAAATGGAAAGCTCTGCAGTGTAATGTCAATACTATGTGCTCTTAGCAATACTGATGGGAATTCCTGCTTTCAGTGCAGTTTCCTGTACATTACCAGAAGTCCCATAATTCTATTAATGTTTTACTAAATGCTTTTATTAAGTGTTGAGATTTATTATTGCACCTAAGAAAAAATGGGGGGAATTCTAGTAATATCTTTGTTTTTCAAATTAAAATGAAATTACATTGGCTTTTTATTTTCCTCAAAACATGGAAATGGCTTAATGGCTTTTCATTTCTCTTTCCTGTCATTGCAAAGAGAGCTTTTAGTCTGAATTTGATCATAGCTTTATATTAGACCTAGATGTTCTCTAATGAAGTAGAAGATTTGTTTCTTATGTTTTAACTAAAACACTGTGCATTCTTCAGTTAACCACATTTTATTAATGTCAGAGTAGTTCTAAGGCCTTCATATACTTTTGGGATACACTTTTCCTCAAATGTGACGATTACAGATATCTTGCAGATCTTTTTATAGCAGTAGTCTTTTAAACAATATGGCACCTCTAGGACAGTTTTTATTTGTCCCTCAGTCACGTTTAGTTGGGAATTCCCCTGCTTTTAATGTTTCTTTTGTTGATGTTTTCTGTGTAATTATGTGTTTAGAGAGATATGTTGAGTGGGGAGTGCACACCAGACACTTGAGAAATAATCTGCTGTCGCATCTTGAGGGAGGAGAGAAGTCTGGAAACATTTCAAGTAGAATAGCGTCAATGCAAAGCTGATCAAATATTACTTTTCTGCTCCCTAGTTGTTGATCCAAAGTTTCCTTAGAAATAAAAACTCGAGGAAACTGAAGGAGGACACGGACAGCTTGGTGTTTGTACAATTGCTGTGGCAGGCTGTGTTCATGTGTCTGTATGTACGTTGTGCTGTTGAGTAACTGTATCTTCTAAATGTAAAAAAACTGGGATGGTGAAACTGGTGGTCAATTATTGTAGCTGGCATTTCACTTTCTCTCATTTCTTCCTGATTCTAGTGAGATTCCAACATGTGAGACACTCATTAAAAGCAGTGCTGGGGAGTAGGTTGGGTCATTCAGACCGTGTGGTTAAGCAGAGGAGGTGGTAAACAGCCAGTGGAGAACAGAATTGACCAGGAAAGCCTGCAGGTGTTCCCTACCTGTACTGGAGCTGTTACAATCCTTTCAACCTTTTCCAGCAGCACGGGATGAAGGTGCCATTTGATGATGGTGTCAGGCAGTTCTCCAGCATAGTGCAGATAATGGCTGGTCAGCAAGGCCTCTTAAGGAGTAGTTAAAAGGTCTGTGGAGTGAGTTTTCATACGTAGATGGTAACTATAGGCAAACTGAAAACTTACTTAGAAATGCTGCATAATAATTGATGACTACTGTAAAGATCCACACTGATGCCAGAACAACTAAGCCTTGTTCACCTAAATAATTAATGACAGTCCTGCTGTGATCCTGAGCTGTGATCTGGCTGTTTAGAGAAATGAACAAATTAAACGTAATATATTAAGTAGTGATTAAAATCTAATTCATTGGCCCAGGGAGTAAAATATTTGATTTAAATACTTCTTCCTCTCTTCCCTGCCTCTCCAAGGAAAGGCATGGGATTTCAGGTCATGTCTGGTAATTGAAAGAATAACTTTTGAGTAGATGGTTGCTTCCAGCTGTCCCTCTTGTGAGAGGGTGGAAATTTCCATGGTGGAAATTCTGCATTACAGCCTAAGAGGACTTTATAGCTCTAGAGGACTTCATAGCTTGGTAGCTCAAGTACTGAAAGTGGTTTTGTAATTGATACTGGCCAAATTTGTCTTCAAAGATGCTAAAATACTGTTTCCCTTGACTTAATCATCTCTATTATCTTTTCATTCAGTATAAATATTTGAGAAGCTATGTCTGATCAATGCAAAAGTAGAAAAAAGGATGCTTTTCATCCTAGTTCTTTGGAGGGCAATTTGGAACATTCTGAGATGCTCATTGTCTCCATTCTTTCCGTTTGAGATGAGAAAGTAACTGAGCTGAAGTTAGACTGCAGCCTGAAGAATAGCATGTACTGATTTGTACATTTATTTGATATTTTTGTGGGCTTTTTCCTTTCATGCTGTGACTTGTTTTGGTTCAGCCTGCCACGGAAGGGGTAGAGGTGAGAAACTCAGTGGAGGCACCAGGAACTCCTTTGTTGTCATGGTTTCTTTTGTTGTTGTTGTTGTTTTGTTTGGTTTTATTTTTTCTTTTAACTTGTGGTTTGTTAGTTTTATCATTGTGTTTTGGGCAGAGTGTATTGTGCCTTTGAGTGCAGTGCTGTGAATTGTCTTCTGTTTGCCTGTGGCAGAGCTGTTTTGATCACGTTGCTGTTAAGAATGTTGAGCATGTTTGTACCAGGAAGAGCAGGTTTTTTAGTTTCTGTGAAGGCATAAGCGGTTTCAAAAGGTTTTATGTATTCTCAGCCCTGCACTTCAATCCATGAGGGAAGTCTTGTGAGGTCTGTCTGGGCAGATCAGGTTAAAGGAGTGGAGCCTAATGCTTTGTGTTTAAATTCAGTTGAGAAAATGCGATGTACTTGATGAAATCGTTTTGGATACTGCACACTGGAACTTGGTTTTAGAGAGATGGTTAGGTGGATGTGTTGTTTTGTTTTTTTCCTTTCTCTTTTCTTACTGAAGGAAATCCACACTCTAGCTAACTGAAATACAGTCTCTATTTAAATCACACAATGAAAAAAATGCAAAATTATTTTGGACTCCTGGAGAAACTAGTATCTAGTGGGAGAACAGAGCTGACTTTGTAGTAACCAGCTGTTTGCAAGATAGGCTGCACCGTGCTGTGAGAAAGCTGCCTCTCTCCTTCTTCATGTGTAATCTGGGGTGTGGAGTGTGTAGGAGAAATGGTTTGGGGGGAAGGTCTGGCTGTTGGATGCATGAGCCACTTGGTGTAGAGCAGCGAGCACTCTGTGACTCCCCCATCAGCAGCATCATGACAGTGTTTAGCTCTTACCTGTAAAACACCACTCTACTGGCAAGGAAAATAAAATTTAAACCATGATATTACAAGAGGGGGAAGAGCAGACTTCCACAAGTGCAATTTTTTCATGCTTTATGGTAAGTAGATGCTGTGTATATGTTAACCCTTTGTATTTGGCTGCTAGACTATGCTAATACAGAGAGAAAAAAAGAAGTAAGATGTGTGATACTGTTTTTATACATTATAGCCAGTAATATTTATTTAACTGTGTTTCTTTTTACCTGTAGGAAATGAAGATTTGTTCAGCAATTATAAATTTATTCCATCTGATCCCAGCTGCCCCCCAGACTCTGGTTAAACCTCTCCTGGAAGTTGTTATGAAAACAGAACGAGCAATGTTAATTGAGGTAAAAGTGGAAGTTAACATTGCTGAAATTTTTGTTTTATAGTCTTCTTAAACATTAGTATATAATAGTTATAATATTTTAAATATGGCGTGAGAACATTTGATATAATAAATATGCTCTTCAAGCCTTTAGGAGGTATTAGCATTTGTCTTACACCCTTAGAAGTGAAGTTTTGAAAGTGTCAATAAATTCTCATCATGCAAGTTCTGAACATTTTGTAACTGCATAAATGCCAAGTCAAATGTATTTTTCTGAGTGGTAGTAAATTAGTAGAAAATAATCTGTACTCTGCATTTTTAATTTAAGGTTTATGAATTTTTCAGGCTGGCAGTCCATTCAGGGAACCACTGATAAAGTTTTTGACACGTCATCCATCCCAGACTGTGGAGCTGTTCATGATGGAAGCCACTTTAAATGACCCACAGTGGAGCAGAATGTTTATGGTAAGCTGTGTGGGGAGAGGAGCAGGAAAAAACCCTAAATTTGACAAATCTGATGAACAAAAAGGTTTCATCTTTTGCAACTTTTTTTCCTGTATGACCTTGTAGTCCTTAATCATGGTCTTACTCTTGTCTGCAGGGTTCCTGTTCTTGGTTTTATATTTGTTTGTTCTGAAGTGTTGATTTTATACCTTTCCAGATCATGTAAGGCTATTACTGAAGTGTAGATGTTATTTTTATGTACGTGAAATATAACCTCTGCAACTTTAGTGTGGAATATAAAAGCTACAGGATGATATAACCGCCTGGTATTTTGGCTTTTAAAGGTTATTAAAATTATTTCTTCCCCTTTTGCAGAGTTTCTTGAAACATAAAGATGCCAAACCTCTGCGGGATGTACTGGCAGCTAATCCCAACCGATTTATCACCCTGCTGCTGCCTGTGGGCACCCAGGCAGCCGTGAGACCTGGCTCCCCCAGCACCACCACAATGCGTCTCGATCTGCAGTTCCAGGCTATCAAGGTATGCATTTATCCTTCTTTGTTTCTGCTCTGGATAGTTCAAACCTCGTCAGCTACAAGCCTCTTACATCCAGGCTTTCAGTGTGTGTGTGTGTGTATTACAGCTCATGGAAAACCACTTGTAAAAATGTGGAGTGTTTGTAGTTAGAGCTGCACTGAGAAGGGAAAAGAGACTCAAATTAACTATGCTTTTTTTGTCAAGTATGATACAAGAGGAAAGCATGACAACAGAAACAGAAATTTATTTTTTTTAATCTAAATTGTTTTGTATTTCGCTCTTTTGTTTTGCTGTTGAATATTTTAGAACCCTTAATTGACCTTAAGCAAGTGCTTGTATATCATTGTTTCTCCTGACAGATCTCTTGTGTGTTGACTGTGCATTTGTCTTGTTTTGCTTTGGACAGATCATAAGTATTATTGTTAAGAATGATGAATGTTGGTTAGCAAATCAACACTCCTTGGTAAATCAGCTGAAACGTGTATGGGTGAGTGAAGCTTTCCAGGAGAGACATAGGAAGGAGAATATGGCTGCAACAAACTGGAAAGAGCCCAAGCTGTTGGCCTATTGCTTACTAAATTACTGCAAGTACGTAAAAATCTTCATTGCCTGGACCCTGCATGCATTGGTTTTTAATTTTAAGTTTGAAAATACTGTAAAGGTATATAGGGCTACTAAATATGGTTTGCAGTTATTGAAAAGAAAGTGTAATATATTTCATAATACTGCCATTAGCTCTAAAACCATGCCTGTGGTACCGGCTGCTCTTGCTTCTCTGCTCCTTTAAAACCAAGATAAGTTTCATCAGCATAGTAGTTTTTTTTTCACAGAAGCTTTGTATTTTATGTGTTTTCACAGAAGGAATTATAGTGATATAGAGTTACTCTTCCAGTTGCTTCGAGCTTTTACGGGTCGATTTCTCTGCAATATGACTTTCTTAAAGGAATACATGGAAGAAGAGATCCCCAAAAACTACAGTATTCCCCAAAAGCGATCTTTGTTCTTCCGGTTCGTAGACTTGAATGACCCAAACTTTGGAGATGAGCTCAAAGCCAAGGTAACTAAAGCAATTAAATCAAAGAAGCCTGGTATTTAGGTTTAATTTTCTTCTTGGGAACTAGGGCAACAAAACTCCCTTACTTAAATGTCAACGAGTTTGATAATTGGCAGAGTCATTTAGGTGAAAATATCATACCTGAAGAAGAGCAATAATAAACAGAGACAGCAATTCATCTTGTGTTCAATGCTGTCTGCTTTAGTTTACACTTTCTAAGAATCTTTGCCCTTGGAAGGAAGAAAGAGGGGAAAAAAATCGGTGTGTGTCTTTTTCTTGGGGTTTTATTTATAGTTTCCTTTTGTAAAGCAGTGAGTGTGTCCAGCAGGCAGGTTTGCATGTGGGAGTACTTGAATGTTGGCTGCCATTAGAAGAATGTGATGGTACAGTAAAACCTTTTTTGTTCATGTTCTGTAGGTGCTGCAACATATCCTGAATCCTGCTTTCTTGTACAGTTTTGAAAAAGGAGAAGGTGAACAGCTGTTAGGCCCCCCAAACCCAGAAGGAGATAATCCAGAAAGCATCACTAGCGTTTTTATAACAAAGGTAACAATCTTTGTTCCCATTGTAGTACTGAAACAAAAAGTTGTTCTTCTCATTTGACTTTTCATCCTGATTTGGATTGGTTTTTCTGTTCTGAATATTATGGTCTGTTACATCAAATTGCTTCATAATTGAATGTGAGCTCCATCAGTCATCAGTAGGATTGGACTACAGTTTTCAGTTTATGCTGTTTTCAGAAATGGAATGTGTCTTTAGAAGTGGGCTTTACTTGGCTGTAATCCTGGTCTTTTTTATAAGGAAAGCTTTCCATGACCCAGCATCAATGTCTTTCTAATTCACTGCTATTTCATGGAACTGGTCAGCACTTATAAAATAAATGTTGTTGAAGATGAGGGTTGGGGTTTTATTTATTTATTTTTATAGGTTAGCGCTTTGGGAGTTCCCAGATGTGCACATTATTTAGAAGTTCACAGTTCAGGAGGTTGTTTTGTGGGTACCAAACAGAATCAAGAAAGTAATTACAGGTTTTAGTCTTTTTAAAAATCACTCAAAACCAACTTTGCTTTTCTAGTAATAAAAGTTGTTTTTCTTTTTTTTTGTCGACTTCATTCTCTCCTCTTTGATCATGCCTGGAACTAGGTACTTGACCCAGAAAAACAGGCTGACATGCTGGATTCCCTGAGGATCTATCTCCTGCAGTTCGCCACGCTGCTGGTCGAGCATGCCCCCCATCACATCCACGACAACAACAAGAACAGGAACAGCAAACTGCGGCGCCTGATGACCTTTGCCTGGCCTTGCCTCCTGTCCAAGGCCTGCGTGGACCCAGCCTGCAAGTACAGTGGCCACTTGCTCTTGGCACACATCATTGCCAAGTTTGCCATTCACAAGAAGATAGTTCTGCAGGTATCAACCATGGGCTCGTGTGAAGTTCCATAGTGTGCTTTCTTTTATTTTTAGATTCAGAGTAGAAAATGCACGGTGGTTTTGAATACCTAGTGTAACTCAAACACCACAAACAAATGCAGAAGCAGCAAGCCAAATATTTAATACAAATTTACTTGGGAATAGGAGAGTATAGAAAGGAGCGCGAAGACGAATGAAAGCAGGTAGGGTAAGTAGGACAAGTAGACCTTTTGGTTGAATTAACAAAATTGGGAATGTTTCTTCCTTTGAGAGACAGACACTTCAGTTGAGACACAATGTGGAGACCAAGGGTAAACTTCAAATTGGACAGTGGAGAGGGAAGAAGAAAAGGGAATGTAAAGGAAACAGAAGTATATGCTCTATGTTTCTCCTGATGATATATCATGATATTTTTAACAAATTATGGGCCTTTAGAGAAAAATTGTGTTTTTTAGAAAACATGTATTGTAGTTTCCCTTTCTTTATAAATGCTGTGTTTTTGTAAATACATGTAGTATTAATGTTGATGAGAAACTTTGCTGTTCAGGTGTTTCACAGCCTTCTCAAAGCTCATGCAATGGAGGCCCGGGCTATTGTCAGGCAGGCCATGGCTATCCTGACTCCAGCTGTGCCAGCTCGAATGGAGGATGGACACCAGATGCTCACTCACTGGACACGAAAAATCATTGTGGAAGAGGGTCATACAGTTCCCCAGCTTGTACATATTCTGCACTTGATAGTACAACATTTCAAGGTACTTGTACTGTTATTCTGGTACTCACCGTATCTCCTGTATCAAGGAAGTAAACAGCAGTTTGATTAGAAAAATAGCACAATCTGATTTAATGCATCATTTGTCCGTAAAGATACTTATCTATAACTGAATACAACTATTTAATAGCGTATAATTTATTAAGCTCTATCATGACTGAAGTTAGAGCTCCAAACGTCAGGTTAGAGTCTGCAAGATGAATTCATTGCACATGCATTAGCAGTGTTTTTTAACAGGTGGGTGAAGATTCTCTAAGAGTTCTTTAAAAAAGTGCATAACCATATTCTTTGCCATCCTCCAGTAATCCTTGTTTGTTTGGCTTTATATATTCTGTGGGATTAACTAGATAACTTTTATCTCCAGCTAATATATGTTGGGAAACATTAAACAAATGGGGGAATGGTGCAGAATGTCAACATAGGAACATTTTTGAAAACATGTATTAAAATGCAATCCAGAGGGACAGCTAATACACATTTTCAGGAACTGATACCTCAGCAGTTTTTGAAAGACTATCTGAGTGTGTTCAAATGTGAGTTGAAGCTCTTTAAAAGGCTTGGAAAAAAATTGGTGTGATTGGTCCTTGAGAAAAATAATGAATCTTAAAAAGAACATGTTCTTTTTAGTGCGTGAAATCAGTAGTAACTACTGAAAGTTGTAGCCAAACACTATTTTCAACACACCAGTTCCTTTTCCACATTGCAAAATTTGAAGTGGTACAGGTTTAGCAAACTTTGGGATTGATGACTGTTTTACAATTTTGCTTTATTTCAGCTTTGTAGGTTTTGTGTAGAACTTTATTGGTTAATGACTAACATTCCTGTGAAACCATTTCTTCAGGTTTATTATCCTGTGAGACATCACTTGGTTCAGCATATGGTTAGTGCCATGCAGAGACTGGGCTTCACTCCCAGTGTTACAATAGAGCAAAGAAAATTAGCTGTGGATCTTGCTGAAGTTGTTATTAAATGGGAATTGCAAAGAATTAAAGACCAGCAGGTAGGAAATCAAAATAAATGGGTAAAAATTGAACTGTTCCACAGCTGAGTGTAGTTTTTTTAACATGCACATTGCTGATATTTCAGCCAGATTCAGACATGGACTCAAGTGCAAGTGGAGAAGGAGCAAGTTCTGCCTCATCTGCTGTGAAAAGAGGATTGTCTGTGGATTCTGGCCAAGAAGTAAAACGATTCAGGACAGCTACAGGAGCCATAAGTGCTGTAAGAAAAAGTCAGGTTTTATTCAGAGACTCTAAGCAGTGTAGCGTAATTGTTTTTTCCACATAACTCAAAACTCCCTAAATTGAAGGTTTTACCTTTAGAAAATATTTAAAAACTGTTCTTGTTGTTTTCCTCCTTCAGTCTTGCTGATGGCTTTTGTGTTTGGTGTGCATGCAGGTGTTTGGCCGGAGCCAGTCCTTGCCAGGAGCTGATGCCCTCCTTGCCAAGCCCATTGACAAGCAGCACACAGACACCGTCGTGAATTTCCTGATTAGAATCGCTTGCCAGGTACTGTGGTTATTCTGATATGCCAATACCAGCGTGGAGTAGCAGCCAGACCCATAAACCACTCTTTTTACCCAGGTCCTTTTAGGCTTGGATTATTCTAATGTTTCTATACTTTGTTTTCATGATTAATTTACATATTTGGGTGATGCTGCAAAGTATGCTTGTTCTATTGCCTGGGTTAAATGGCAAGAATACTTTCTCCCAAAATATTTAGAGAGTTTTATAGGGAATGACTGTATCTAGGGGTAATGATTGTAGTTTTATTTTTAAAATCCAATGCATGGAATTACTTTCCTGCAGCATGTAGAACTAAAGCTTTTCACAAAATTTGGAGGGAATTAACTTTTCTAGAATGGGGAAAATTATCTGGATGTACCTCAAGGCTGACAAATTTTATGGCTTCTGCTCCTGCAGCAGACTCAGCTGGTAAGTAGCATGGGATTTTATATCCCACAGTCCATTGCACAAAGTAGATGTGCTCTTAAGTATAAAGATGAATTGAGTAAAGAGCTGCACATGTTTATGGATACCTTGCAAACAGTAAAGATTAACCATCTTGAGTATGTTCAGAGTTGTAGTAATAAAGGATGGGATGAAACTTTTTTTTTAAATACACCTTTGATGGGTGATTTGGGTTAATTAGCAAGCAATTTAGACACCAGTTCTGGTGTTTACTATTAGTTGTCAGCTTTTTATGCATTAAATGCTGTGTGACTGTACTGATAAAACTACTTAAGCTCATCCATTTCAGAAATAAGAAATTATATGCTTGCATGGAATGCATAATAAATTAATGAGTTGGTTCCAAAAGGGTGTCATTTTGTTAACTCTGATTAATTGCCAGGTAAATGACAACTCCAACACTGCTGGGTCCCCTGGGGAGTTGCTGTCTCGCCGCTGCGTCAACCTTCTGAAAACAGCTTTGAGGCCAGACATGTGGCCCAAGTCAGAACTGAAACTGCAGTGGTTTGATAAATTGCTCATGACTGTGGTAGGTGATATTTAGTCCTGTAGGCCTTTAGGTTTCCCTGGCATGTGAGATGATTGAATATCTGGATATAGATGTTTAGAGTACTAATCTTTTCTTTGTGGAGAAATAGATAAATTGTTAAGTGTGTGAATTGCATCAGTAGTTACAATTTGTAGAGCTGCAGCACTTACTGGTTGGTGTGGTTTTTTATTTTTGAGGTTTTTTTTTTCTTAGTAGGAAGTTTTGCAGATTTGATTTTGTTGATTCCTAGTTTTCTGGCTACCTTATGGTAGTGTGAAGTTCACTGAAAGGCAAGCTCCCTGTAATAGATGATACAACACTTTATACATCATCCGTATGGTGTTCATGTGCTTTTTACATATAATGTGATTTTCTACACCTATTTTATTTGTATCATACTGTTTAATAGACTACTGACTTTTAGTGTGGTAAGTTTTTAGGAGTCCTCTTGATGTCACTTTTTTGTTTCTTTGAGTAAAGGAGTAATATATGTTACTTTTGGAAACTGAAATACGTCTAGAGCGACGTGAAAACTTGCTCTGTCCTATTTTTTCCAGCTGTTGATTTGTGTATGCTGTACTATGATCATGGTCTTTATAGAGATAATCCTTGAAAATGCAGGTGTCTACTTGCATCCTTCTGTTGGAAGAGTTTTTGATGTGGCTTCATTTGTTTTGGATTTACAAGCATTGATTGTGCTCTAGTGAGCTTGTATTTGTTTCTTTGCTCACTTTTTCTCAAGTAGTGAGTGAAAATTGCCATTAAAATTGATAATTTAGGCATAATTTAGTATCTTAATGATAATTTAATTAGTCTACAAAGATACAGCAGGATTTTTTTTGTTAGTTCCAAATGCCCTCTCTTCTGTCCTTTAAACTATAACTTACCATAAAATACACTGGTTTAGCTCTTCACTGATGGCCTGTCTCTGAAAGGTATTGATAGAGAAATAAAACATAATCCTTTGTTGAAAGCATTTCTAACCAGCAAGGTTGTGGACAGATTTCAAGCCCTAGGAGCTTGAAAAATACCAGAAGGAGCATACCTGTGCCTGCTTAACTAACACTTATGGTTAAAGACTATATAGCTGCCTGGGTTTTTGGAATTTTATGGTGCATGACTTATTTCAAAGATTGACCTGGAACGTCACTCCTGTAGAAACCTCGATCTTATAGGTTTTAACAGATTTGATCTGAATTCAGTAATTGGTGTAATTCTTGTTTTCCCCTGCTCACTGCCTTTTTGTATGTTTTCTCTTTAGGAGCAGCCCAATCAGGCCAACTTTGCCAACATTTGCACTGGCTTAGAGGTCTTAAGCTTCCTGTTGACTGTGCTGCAGCCCCCTGCTATCCTGAGCAGCTTCAAGCCCCTGCAGCGAGGAGTAGCAGCCTGTATGACCTGTGGGAACACCAAGGTTTTGAGAGCTGTCCACAGTTTGCTGTCTCGCTTGATGGGCATTTTCCCCACAGAACCAAGTGAGTGATGTTTTCTTCCTCCTTTTAACCTTTGTTGCTGCATAACTTCAGTGGTTGAGGGTGGGATAAAGGCACTCTTTGGAATGTGCTAATATTCTGTTTTATGATTCCTGCATTTAATGGTCCATTTTAGCTTGCACTTTCAACCTCTGATTAAAAAAGGAAAAGCTGAAATAAGTAATCATGTGGAATACATCATTATCCATTGACATAAAAACTTAATAACCTGTGGCTGCCATAACTTTAGTTCAAGAAATGCATGCTATAAATTTAATATATTTTTGCAATTAGAATTTTTTAGTTTCAGAAGTGCAATTTTTTAGTTGTTAAGCTTTGCTGTTTTGCTGAAACAAGGAAGGGAGATAAAGTGTAGAAAAGAAAGGCAATAGGTAATATGCGGTGTCTTAATAGAAGCTAATTTAGATAATCTCTTGGAAAAAAGTAAATCAGTAATGTAAGACAGCTCAGCAAATTGAGTTACTCAGAAGAAGTGGTACACCATTATAAAAGACATACTATGTAATAAATGTTTATATAAGTGAGGGATTTGCCTGTGTCACCTTAGTTTGTTGACAAGACAAGACTCCAGTGATGTTTTAGTGACTGTACATTCACAGTGTAACTGTTCTTTGCCTGTTCTGTGGGTAATGTTACCAAAACTAAACCCACCTCTAAACTCTGCAGGTACCTCGAGTGTAGCTTCCAAGTACGAAGAGCTGGAGTGCCTTTATGCTGCGGTTGGGAAGGTTATTTATGAAGGACTGACTAATTACGAAAAAGCCACCAATGCCAACCCTTCCCAGCTCTTTGGTACGTGTCCCACATCCCTGGCAGCTCTGTGGGCATGCCCCCAAATGAGTAATGTCTTTGTCATGAGTTTCCTTTTCCGTAAGGAAATGGCAGTCTGATGTGATGCAGAGGAAGCTGTGGGAAGCATTTCAAGCTAACTTGTGAGATGAGCTTGGGATGTCATATCTGTGAAGACAGGGAATGGAGGGAGGTTCATTGCGTTCTCTCTGCTCCCAGGAGCTGACCTGGGAGCAGTTATTGGAGGTGGGGAGCTGCAGATCTGCTAGGTGGAAGCCCTTTGTATTCAAAGTGCATAGGAAAAAGGTGCAGTATTGATATTAGCCAAAAATTAAGTAAAAGTTACTGGAAGCTTCTTACGTGGAAAAAACCAAATCCTGCAGGTCCTCTGAGATACAACAGAATAGTTCAATGAATCTGTGTAAAGACTCAAATGTGTTCCTGCCTTTCTTTTAAATTTTTTTAAAGCCTCATTTATTAGCTGATTTAGATAGTATATTAAGATTTGTGTATTTACAGATCTTAAACTCTCAGTAATCAAGATATTACAAAAATGCGCCTTTTTCTTGAGTGACAAAATCGGGATTTTTAGCACAGACTGTTCTGAAGAGCTGATATGTTTTTCTCTTCTTGTTTTTTGTACTTACTGAACTGCTAGAGAACTCAGCTACATAATAGAATGACAAATATATATTGGAATAATAGAGTTTGGCCCGGAACTGGTTGTGTTGGTAATACAGACCTGAAATTGTACAATGTTGGAAAACCTGCTGATTTAAATGGCAAATGTCCTTCACCCTTCTATTCTGTGAGCTGTGTAGATGGCTGTAATTTCGCCTTGGGAATTGCCTCTTTGTCACATGTCAGGACGTGCTTTACATCAAACTAACCATGAAAGATGTTTGTTACATTTTGTCCAGAGCTCCCTTAAAAGCAGCACCACAGTCAAGCTGTCAGGAGGTGTGTTTTGTAGTATTTCTGTGCCTCAGAGGCTGAACTCCGTGGGCCAAATTTTGTGCCCATCTGAGCATAAAAAGAAATGAAAACTTTGGCAGGAGCCGTTCAATGACCAGAGCATGCTTCTGTAGATATGTTGAATAAGAAAGTTGCAGTAGGGTTTTTTTTAGTGGGTACAATTTTACAGGATGTGTATGCTTTATTTTTTTTGAGAGTGAAGTAGTCAACTTTAGTTAACTTCTTCAATCTACAGAAACTGATTTATGGAACTTTAGAAAGTTTCTAGGTTAGAAAACCAAAGTTACAATTTTAAAATTTATTTTATGTTTAATTACTAAACCTGGCCCTACTCATTTAAAAGTTTTTGTACTTTTTGCTACTAAAATAAATGTGGAACATCAGGAGTAGCTGCATTTTTTAAGGTCTTGGGGAAGTATTTGCTCTCAATCCCTCTCTTCCTGTCCTCCTTTTTCCCCTTGCTGTTCATCACACACTTATATACAAACCTTTAAAATATTTTGATTAGTGCAAAAGTAACCTTTTAGACTTAGTCTAAGGACTAAAGTTGAGACTGAAATTGTTCTCCAAATCTCCCCAGATTTCTAATGTTTGTAACTCGGGTAGTCCCATCCTTCTTTCATGGCATCTGTACCTTACTCAGGTCATGCCCAAGAGAAGTTTCAATTCCTGAAGTCTTGTTTTTATCTGTAGGGACTCTGATGATTCTGAAATCTGCGTGCAGCAACAACCCCAGCTACATTGACAGGCTGATCTCAGTTTTCATGAGATCCCTGCAGAAGATGGTCAGGGAACACCTGAACCCGCAGGCGACAGCAGGAACAGCAGAAGCAAATACAGGTATTACCTTATACAGTCTGGTGATGATTAGAAGTGTTATAAAGTATTAAAAGATCTTCATCCTAAAGGGATTCAAATGACTTTGCAGAGTTTGTGTGCATTATTAGTTGTTGAAAAATACTTCAGCCTTAGTGAGTAGGATGACTGAAGCATTGAGAGCTAAAAATGCACTTATGAGTTCCAATTATCTGCTTAATATATGAATTTCAGTATTAGCTCAACCTTTCAGTGAATGGTTAGTGAAACATTTGTTGAGCTGCAGCATAAATAGAAATGGTGAAATTCTTCAAAGCTTTATAATGTTGAGAGGAGAGGGCCTGAATTTTTTTGAATGCTCCGTGCTTTCACTTTTTCTTGCTCCTTCCTATTTTATAAAATTGGAACAACTGTGTTTGAATTAACTTGTTGGAGCTGATGCTTGAGTTTTTGATCTTAAAATAGCATCTTTTTCAGTCTGTATAATTCTGTCTGCTGTCAAATAAATTAGGTCATGAGTCATTGAAAAAATCAGATGTTCTTGTAGAAGAAAATCCAGTGCCAGTAAAGGGCCCTGTAATTTACTAATGAATAAGCGACTGAAGAAAACACTTTGAAAGAATTGCTGCTGTTAGATTCCCAGCCCATACTTTAATTAGGTAAATGAGAACCTTGTAAATTTTATTAACACTGAGAAACAATTGGAAAATTATTTAACTTGACAGATAAGCAAGTCAGGAAATTAGCTGAACAGAATTAGAGAATTAGCTGCATCACAGACAATTTCTTTCATGAAGTTAATTGTAGTTTTTCAGTATTAGGGGTCTGTAATACCTTTTACTAAAGATTTGCAGAAAGGAAAAACAGGCTCGCCTTTAGGATTTTGAATGGATTTGGTTTTGAAAGGAGTCATAGAATCATAGAGTGGTTTGGGTTAGAAGGACCCTTAAAGATCATCTAATTGCAACCCCCTGCCGTGGGCAGGGACAGTTTCCACTAGACAGTTGCTAAAGCCCCATCCGACCTGGCCTTGGATTCTGCTTTACTTGTGTAGGAATGTAAAGTAGTAATTCTGAACACATTATTTCTGGGGATGTATTTCCAGGCAATAGATGATGTTGTTGATATTTTTAAAATTACAGCATCTTATCTGGACATTTTCTTTTCCTATGTGTTTCATAGGTGTATACACAACTCTAATCTTTTTTTCGCATCCATAGCAGGTACAAGTGAACTGGTAATGCTGAGTCTGGATCTTGTGAAAACTCGCCTGGCTGTGATGAGCATGGAAATGAGGAAAAATTTTATACAAGCTATTCTAACATCTCTCATTGAAAAATCCACTGATGCCAAAATTCTTCGCGCAGTGGTAAAAATAGTGGAAGAGTGGGTGAAAAACAATTCCCCGATGGCAGCTAATCAGGTAAACTGAGTAGATGAAGTCATTATTGCTCTCGACTACTGAAGAACTGTGAGCCACTATTATTCATCAGTTTTGACAATGAGATTTGTAATGATCTGTTATGTATGTTTAGATGCCCTTGATGATGTTTAGACTATTTTCTTCCCCTGTGAAAATAGCTGCAGCTATAGATACTTGGCATTTTATGGGCTTATATTTGGTGCTTGATCTCAAATACTCTTTTGTGGAGAATTTCCTTTAAAGTAAAAGTTTTAAAAAATGCTTCACATTAACCTGGATAGAAAGGCTCTTCAGGGGGAAGATGACTAATGCTGGTATAAATTGTGTTACTCTGTAACTTTTTGTGGCCTCCTCAATCTGCCATATTTTTGTTAAGAGTTGAACACTTTACAGTCTGGTGCTGTATGAAAGGACCTACACTTTTTATAATGTACATCAGAATTTTGTAATCGCTGAACAACTTAAACCTATTTTTAGTCACATTTTAAGATTCTCCAGCATATAGTAGAAGGGTAAATGCTTGAGTTATTTTTCTTTTTAAGAACTATGACCTACCAAGCTCTTTTTCAGTACTTTAGAAGCGAAAGAGTGATGTAAAGGATGGCTGAGTTGTAGTTTGAATGTGCTAGTTTTCTGCATGTTTTAAGATAAATTGACAAAATTAATCATGTCTTCTTTTGCTACAGACACCTACTCTCCGGGAGAAGTCCATTTTACTGGTGAAAATGATGACTTACATTGAAAAGCGTTTTCCAGAAGACCTTGAATTAAATGCTCAGTTCTTAGACCTTGTTAACTATGTCTATAGGTAATTATAGCAATTAATCATTTATTGCAGCTTATTGGTTCATAATTTGTATCATGTATGAACTTTATAACATGTCATCAATCTTTTTAGGTCTGAATTAAGGGATATTTTTATACTTTTTTTCTTTTTCTATAATGCAAAATCAATTCACTTCACTGACACCACGGTACATATTTATGGAAGGCAATTTGAAAACAGAAGTTCCTTAGAAAGGATTTTTACTTTTGGCGCTGATAAAATATCTCCACCACCCCAACTTCTTCCTTTCCCAAGATACCAAGGCATCCTTGTAGCTGACCGTATTCTCATCACTGTGGTCACAGCTAAAATCTGCCTTTTCACATTCATAGGACTTTTTTTTCCTTGAAACTTTATTGTAAATTAGACTTTCAGGAGAGTTTCTTTGCTAGGTAGACTTGCAGATTTTGAATCACAATGAAATAATTAAAATAATCACCTTATCAACAAATGCCAGGTATTTAACGGTGTGCTGCTGCTTCACATTATTTTGCAGTCACTTTGCTGCTGTACTCTGCTGGATCACTCTGCAAAACTTTTGTGTGCACACAGTGCTCAGAAGTTTTTATCAATCAATACCATTTGTCACTTCAAACACCAGATAGATGTGGCTCAGTGTTTCACAACTATGATAACATTTTATCCTGAAAGAGTATTTCTGATAGTTCTGGGGCAGTTTTACAACACGCAGCAATATTTTCTGTGCTGTTTCTCTCAAAAACTGCACCTGGATGTTTGCCACATGTGGGCTTTTACAGAATGTCATGTCTTTGGGTTTTTAATGTTATACAAAGCCTAGGAATCTTCTCTTTCTAATAGCTCAGTTATTTCATCTTTATTCATTTTAGGGATGAGAACCTTTCTGGGAGTGAACTTACAGCTAAACTGGAGCCAGCATTTCTGTCTGGTTTGCGCTGTGCCCAGCCACTCATCCGAGCCAAATTCTTTGAGGTCTTTGACAATTCCATGAAACGGCGCGTTTATGAGCGCTTGCTTTATGTGACCTGTTCCCAAAACTGGGAAGCAATGGGAAATCACTTCTGGATAAAGCAGTGCATTGAGGTGGGGAGACTACTTGTATCAGAAATGCAATTAGGAATATGTTTTATTGCTCATTTTTCTTGGCTGGGTGTAAAAGCATTATGTGATGTGTGTCTAGTAGTGTGTATTGTCTGTATCAACGCTGAAAATACCAAGTCTGCTGCCTCAGCTCCTGTGGTGCTTAAAAATATGTACAATGACTAAACAGTGAAATGGCTTTAATATAAATGTTTAAAATCTCTTTTCTCTGCCAAAACCTTAATGACCAGGTTAATACTTCTTAAGGAAAACAATCTTTTATAATTGATAATGACTGTTAAAAAACCTCAAGAATTGTTATGGGAGAAGATTTCAAGAAAACTGTTGTAGCTGGAATGTCTCCTCTAGTAGTATGACAGCTGTTAGGTGGGATTGCATTGAAATGAAATTGCATCTTTGCTTGGTTTATTTAAAATAAAATGGGACAAAACCTTTTATTTTAACAATTTGCATATTAAAACATGAATTTAAGGTGACTGTGAACATCCTTTTTAGGGTAATGGAGTCTATATTTATTAGTGGATTGAGGGCACTTAATGCATGTGTTAAAAAGTACAAAATACAGACTTTAGGTCTAGGAGATTCTATAAATAAAGGTGATAAATAGGTCTTAAACCCACTATTGCAACTTTAATCTTGTTTTTAAGTACTAAACCATAGAGATGTTTTCTGTGAAGTACAGCAGTAATACGTATGTTCAAAAACTCTTGTTCCTTTTCCGTGTGGCAGCTGCTGCTGGCAGTGTGTGAGAGGAACACCACGATCGGCACAAGCTGCCAGGGGGCCATGCTGCCCTCCATCACCAATGTCATCAACCTTGCTGACAGTCACGACAGGGCAGCCTTTGCCATGGTCACACACGTCAAGCAAGAGCCTCGGGAGAGGGAGAACAGCGAGTCCAAAGAGGAGGTACCTGACAGAACATACTGTGGAAAAAGCAATGTCTTTGATGGAATTCAGCTCTTCCTAGTTTCTCACCAAACAGCTTTGGAGAATGTGTGATGAAGATGATGTGTGCAGATTGTGTCTCTTGTGTTTTAAGCATGCATGGGCCTCTCAGAACTCTCATTCATTCATTTAGCCTTTACTTCAGCACTCTAAGCAATTATATATCTGAACCTGAAGAAGTAGCAGAAACAGGGACACCTGAAATAAATTGATCAGGAGGGTGTTTTCTATAGTGGGGAAAAAAGCAAAAGTACATAGAAGATACCTATTTTTACTTACTGAGTTGTTTACTTCTGTACAGGATGTTGAAATAGACATTGAATTGGCTCCGGGAGATCAGACCAGCACTCCCAAAACGAAGGAACTTTCGGAGAAGGACATTGGCAACCAGCTGCACATGTTGACCAACCGGCACGACAAATTCCTCGACTCCCTTCGGGAAGTGAAGGTGGGTGCAGGATGTTGGTGACAAACCACTTTAATCCTAAAACCTTCAAGCTGATCTGAGGTGTTTTTTTTTTTTTTTTACTATCTCAGGCTTCTGATTTTTGAGCTGAGTTTTCTTATGTAGACATCTCTTATAATCTGTAATTTCTTATTTGCCCGTGGTAAAAAATACTTAAGCCTTCACATCATCACTAGTTATTACTGTATCCCTTTCCTACAAAATCAGATATCATCCTCCTTCACCTGTAAGTGTATTTTAACAATTGAGTTCAGAAACTAGTGATAAACACAGGGTATAGGATCAAGAATGTGTATCAGCATCTTATGATTAAATAATTTCTAAGTAAATAATTTAGGTGGAAGCTGTGTTTAAGTAGCTTGACACTAGTGACAGCGCTATTCAATTAACCTGATTATTCCTATTGCCAAGATGATCAACATCTTTCCTTTTTCCTTCTCTTTTTTGATCGTTACAGTAATGAATCAGAGTCTTGATCAACATGAAAATAGGATTAATTTCTTGTTGCAAGTCTATATTGCTAGAGGAAACATATTTTTGTTACAAAGACATTATTATTACTACTGAAACAACTGTATAACTGAACTGTTTTGCCACAGGGTTAATTGTATTTTCCTCTTTCTGTGCATCTTTGTTTCCAGACGGGAGCGTTGCTGAGTGCCTTTGTTCAGTTATGTCATATTTCCACACCTTTGGCAGAGAAGACTTGGATACAGCTTTTTTCACGACTTTGGAAAATCTTGTCTGACAGACAGCAACATGTGAGAACCTCTCTCTTTCCCACTTGCAGATTGCTCTTTGTAAATGACTGCTGCTCCAGGAAAATGTATTTGTGTGGTGACTTGGTTCACTTGCTTTGACATATTTGCCATTCTTAGACTGGTGAATGCTGCATACCTGTATCAGTACATCTTTTGAAAGAAATAGGGCCTTTCATTTTACAAAGAGAAATGTACTTATCTAATGGTTGTTCCCTTTACTAAAGAGATTTTAAATCTGATTTCTCTCATTGAAGAATCTGAATAGACAGGTAACTATTATGTTTTTTCTTCTAGGCTCTAGCAGGTGAAATAAGCCCTTTCTTGTGCAGTGGTAGCCATCAGGTGCAGCGAGATTGCCAGCCAAGTGCCCTGAACTGCTTTGTGGAAGCAATGTCACAGTGTGTTCCTCCCATTCCCATCAGACCTTGTGTCCTGAAATACTTGGGTAAAACTCACAACCTCTGGTTTCGCTCTACACTGATGCTGGAACATCAAGCCTTTGAAAAAGGACTGAGTCTGCAGATTAAGCCTAAACAGACAACCGAATTTTATGAGCAGGAAAGCATAACTCCTCCTCAACAGGTAGCGTTATATTTATTGAAATACCTTATGAAATGGGAAGAGAAAAATCTAACACTGATAAGTCCTCCACTAAACCGTGTTCCCAGGTGTCACATTTACATGTATTTTAAATACCTCCAAGGGCAGTGACTCTAGCATTGCCCTGGGCAGCCTGTTCCAGTGCTTTACAATCTTTTCAGTGAAGACATTTTTCATAATATCAAATCTAAACCTCCCCTGGTGCAACTTGAAGCTGTTTCCTCTTGTCCTATTGCATTATTGACTTGTTGAAAAATTTTGTTTTCTATGATTCGATCTGTTGTGTCAGGGAAGACAGGCAAGAGTCAGTGTACAAGCCTTAGGATTTTATTTGTCATGCAGTGTTGTTCTAGTACATCGTTACTAATTGCTTGCCTTGTAGAGTTTTAAAGAGTTTTAATTATAAGCACTTCTTTATTTCCATATCTCTCTCAGCTTGCCTCAGTGTAGAACATGGGGTTTGCTACCTACTATGCTTTATAAAGACAGCTTGACTGTGGAGAAATATGTGTTCTTAACATTGTAGGAAATCCTGGATTCCCTTGCTGAGCTCTACTCTTTGTTACAAGAAGAGGATATGTGGGCTGGGCTGTGGCAGAAACGCTGCAAATTCCCAGAGACAGCAACAGCCATTGCCTATGAACAGCATGGCTTTTTTGAACAGGTACAGTCTTGATTTTAGAAATTACCTGAGTAGTTCCATAGTCAGGATGAATATTCTGGTCAGCAAGAAAAAACCTTGAATATTAATTATTAACTTCAGTCTTCTAAGATGGAAAGTGCCATGGCTTCCCTACTGTCTACAGTAGTAGTTTAAGGCCATGTAATACTGACATAAGGTGAAATTTTTGTGCACACCCATCAGATTTTCATGACATTTGTCAAGCTGCTGAATAATAGCTATATTCAGGAATAGATTTAACACACTTGACTTTTTTTTTTTTAATTTATAAAGGTTTTCTTATCATTTGTTTTTAAAAAGAGTATAGAGTTATTGTGTATATAGCAGATGGAAACATGGAATGGTTGAATTTTCTTTAGGCACAAGAAACTTATGAAAAAGCAATGGAGAAGGCTAAAAAAGAGCATGAACGGAACAACGCTTCCCCTTCCATCTTTCCTGAGTATCAGCTCTGGGAAGACCACTGGATTCGGTAAGACTTGGAAGCTGATGTAGAACAAGTATTCTGCCCTGCAATAGAGGCAAAATACCCTGCTGTTGGTTTAAAGCATTAGTTATGAGAATAAACTTATCTCAGGACTTAGCTCAGATACAGGGAAAACTTCAGGGAATAAAAAAAGCTGTTTTGTATTCCCTTAACAGAGCCTCAGAAGTGATACGCCTGAATTGCTGTAAAAATGTAATTTGCTATTGGTGGAAACAGACTGGAGCTAAAATTTGTTTTTTCCATTTAAAATGGTTGTTCTGGGAGACACAAAATGCAGCTCTTCCCTGTTCACAGATTTCTGTATTATAACTGGTAATAAATAAATAAAAAAAAATAGTCTTCCCATCTGGATAAAACTTCTGCAGTGCTTGCAAAGCTGTTTGTAGACAAACAAATATGCAGATAATATTCTGATACACAACATTTATTGTCACTTTTATTGATTTTTTTTTATTTTGGTTTTTTTTTGTAACCAAATTGACACTGCATTTGATTTTCTTAGTTGCTCAAAGGAGTTGAACCAGTGGGAGCCTTTGACAGAATATGGCCAGTCCAAAGGTCACATAAATCCTTACCTAGTGTTGAAGTGTGCATGGAGGGTCTCAAACTGGATTGCTATGAAGGAGGCTCTGGTGCAGGTGAGTGAGGGCTTTTTGTGCTCGTGTTTAGTTTCTCCTCATCCTGCCTTGGGTATCTTCATCCCCACTATTTTAAGAACCATAAGAATAAGCTGGTGGTTATTGTTCTTGAGGCTGCTATAACCTGCCAGGCTGCATGGACATCTGGAGCTTCTTGGGGCCGTTGGAAGACTTCTGTTGGAGCTGCCAGTAAATTGTCTGGAATTCTTTTTTAAGCATTGTATATGGTGTCACCAGTCTATAGAAGATGAAAACCATGGGGGTTTTTTGGGTTTTGATTTGGTTTTACTTTCGTTTGCTTTTTCTGTTTTGTTTTAATTTTAAGGAAATAGATCCTCTTTTTATGGTAGGTAGAGTTGTTCATCTGTGATGAGTTTAGAAACATAAACCAAATGTAAAACTAAAATCTAAAAGGTGAGAATACTGCAT
The DNA here is from genome assembly GCA_013397755.1 of Cnemophilus loriae. Taxonomy (NCBI): domain Eukaryota; kingdom Metazoa; phylum Chordata; class Aves; order Passeriformes; family Corvidae; genus Cnemophilus; species Cnemophilus loriae. The sequence goes on along the minus strand of VZTF01004912.1, from coordinate 2,899,143 downwards.
TAAATCACAGGTGAAAGGAGTTTGCAGATCTTTCTTGCACTGTTGTGTACAGTGGGACAATACTGGAATTACTCTGCTAAAGATGCCAGAATTTGCAATAAAGGGGTGAAGTACATATTTAAAATACAATGTGAAGCCAAATCTCTAAGTAGCAAACTGCATGTGCAACAAAAACTGTCTTATGGGTGCTGTTTGCATTTTAATTAATTTCTTTTGTTCCTATAACACTCAGTATTGTGTCCTATTTAAGTATGCAACTTCAGAGGCTAAGTATAGAAATATTTGAGAAACCTTTAAAGCCTAAAATAAGAACTATATTGTACAGTATATTATAAGCCTTGGGCTTGAACGGAGTGAGATAGATCATGTCTGACAGGTTCTGGTTTTGGACAATTGCAAGTTGAGTGGAAGTGACAACCCTGAATAAGTGCTGATATGCTTTAGCTGCAGTTGTATTAAATGAGGTATTTTCAGTAATGAGACATTTACTAAATGAATAAGGAGAAGATGCTGCTGAAACCATAAATGGAACCTTTGTGACTCTACTCAGGTTCTTGTAAAAGTGTCAGCACATGTTTGCATAAATATTAGGATCTGAAAGAATAATTGATTCTATGCTGCTGTACTCACTACTCCAATTTTATTGATATTCTTTAATGTGGCTGTTTTTTGTCAGGTGCCATGGTTGATTCACAAGAGAGGCCAGAAAGGATGGCAAATATCTATCAGTTTTTGTAAATCTTTGTGAAAGATTTTTAATAATCTACCCATTAAAGTTGAGCTATTAAAACAGTCAGTAGCCTTTGATAGGACCCAAGACTCGTTTCCATTTGCTCACACTGCCATTGTGTTTAATGATCCAGTAGATAACATAATAAAGAAGGAGATTATTTTCACTGTGTAAGTGTAAGGATGCTACCTGGCACTTTTTCTTTGCTGGCTCAGGCGTAAAAGTCAGTTGAGGCTAACAGGAATAACAATTGTAACGGTCTCCATACAGTTTATCAACAAGAGGATAATGCAGAGGCATTTCTGTGTTGCACATCAAACCATAAAGGGCTTGATGTAAAGTGGAGGAAAAAGAGGTGAAAAAGTTGTAGATTAAAGGCCTGCAGTGTCAGCTGTGAGCACTGGCTCAGTGCAGGTTTGCTGTAAAATGCTCACAGAATTTACGAGCTGCACAATTCAAGTGCTTTGCTGGGTTTAGTTGCCGTATTTCTACTGTTCCAGAATTCTGAGGAAATGGTACAAAATAATTTTAAAAGTTATTTTAGCACTATGACCTGACTTTGCACCTGTACTCAGAAATTACTTCCACATAAATGAGAAGGTTGGTTGTTGGTTACTTGAAAAAATATTAGCTGTTTATTTTCATAAACTTAGCAATGCCCTAGAGCAGACGGGGAGTGTAATGCTGCGTGATGTGGGACAGGTAGGGACAGGATCCTTTTAGGTGAGAAGTTGCCATTACGTGTTCTGGAGCCCCTGTAGCATTTCAGACTTAGGGTGTGTTATCTGCTGAGAAGCATCTTTTGGCTTTGTGCAGGGTGAATTGTTCGCTGTGAGCTTCCTGCTCCTGTGGCAGGGCTGCTTTGGGCTGGCTCAGCTCTTTGAGCTGCGTTACAGTTGTCACTGTAAAAATACCCCAGCAGCAGCTTGGACATGGGCACTTCTACTCTTGTGCTGAACTGGCAATTTATGTGCTAGCCTGCCCTCGCCAGTAACTTTAGGAGAGCTGAAACTCCTCCAGTGACATAAATGTTAATACTTCAATCTGATGTTTTTAGAAAATGAGATTATCTTTGAAAGATTAAAGCTGTTTGTTTAAGAAGGCTTTAAAAAAATTAACTGTTTGCGTAGGAACGATCTTTACTGGCTGTTTTTCCTATTCCGTGGCCAGGTGGAATTGAGCTGTCCAAAAGAGATGGCCTGGAAGGTGAACATGTACAGGGGGTACCTGGCCATCTGCCACCCCGAGGAGCAGCAGCTGAACTTCATCGAGCGCCTGGTGGAGATGGCGAGCAGCCTGGCCATCCGCGAGTGGCGGCGCCTGCCCCACGTCGTGTCCCACGTCCACACCCCCCTGCTCCAGGTAACAGCCTGAGTTCTTATTTCCAGTTGTTCTCCAGTAGCAGGTTTCAGAATTTTAGTAGCTGCAGCTGTAAAATATTTTAGTGTATAGTACTGATAGTTTTTGCATCATGGTATTTTTTTGTTCAAAGTTGCAGAATGGGTGTTTCCATTTCTTTGAAGTACTTAGTACTTATCAGGAAGAACTTGTAAGAGAGTGAAACCACTTTTTTTCAGACCTCCGGAAATATTTTTGGGAAGCACTTGGCACAATTTGGGCTATATGGAATATATAGTTTAACTATTACATGAAACAAAATAACATGTATTACGTGGTGAAAAATGAATGGTTGTGTCCTTTGCAACTTTCACACACATTTTACCATGACAAAAATGGATTTCTGTTTCCTTTTGAAATGTATAAAATATCAACACCCTGTTGTTTTCTCTTGGATTTAATTATGTAAATAATTCATTTTGCAACTGTAAGAGAAGAGTTTTTGAGAGTAGATGTTATTGCCAACTATAATCAAATGGAAGTAGGTGCCTAAATCCAGCTTTAAAAAATTGGATTTGGCCTTGAGTTACTTTCAGAAGCTTCTTGAAAATGAACCTTGTATCCTCTGATCTGTGTGGTACAGCTGGAGCCAGTGTAGAAGTGGGGCTGGGGCAGGATCATGCTGGGCTTGGCAGTGTGAGATCTAGGCAAAACATGCCATTCATTTGGCATTTAGGCTGACTTTGTCCCTGCTTAGGTACCCTATAAATATATACCTGACAAAGCTCTTGTTCCTGTGGAGGGAACCTTTCATCTCCAGGGGAGAAATTGTGGAATATCTCAGTGCAACACGAACTGAAACTTCATAACGGGGATCATTTCTTGCTGGGCCATTGCTCAGAGATCTGTGACTGAGCCCTGCCTGTGGAAGTGCACAGGACTTTGGTTTGAATTCTCTTTGATACAGAGGCCTCTGTGATTCTGTTTAAGATCAGTAGTTTCACTCTGTGTGTATGATTCATAACTAATGTACACGATATAAGAAGGGACCTCTATAAAATGATTGTTCCTGTGGGTAGAGCTCACACAGCAGCTCATACCTTTGAATTTTCATAATATAAATTGATGCATCAGATAAAGCAAATGAATATGGAAGTTTTCTCCATATTCAAAAGAAGTTATCAAGTAAACAGGTACAATTTGTGAGCTCACACAATACCCTTAGATGGCTTCTTGATGAATTTAATTCCTTCCTGCTAAGTTTTCACCCATATTTCAAGTTCCCCTCCCCACCTAAGAATGGCAGCATCTCAGCATGAAAAGATTAATATTACTAAATAAAGTATTCAAGTGCTTTCAGATATCAATTAAAACAAGCTTTTAAAACAATCTAATATGTATATATCCTTCATGAAGAAATGATAAATTAGTCACTGACTGACAGAGGTACAAATGCAGCCTTGAATTTGTGCTGCAGTAATTACTTTTTTTTTAATATCAGATAGTATGTGATTAAATACCCATGAGAAAATTAAATTTATGTGATGAATGGGTGTAGGATGAAGGTTAAGCTATTGTGAGAGCTGATACTGAGATGATTGTAGGAAAATATTACTTTAATTTATTTTGTTTCAAGAGATTTCACTCTATAAATTCGGACTGCCTTTTTTTTCCTCAAGTAGTTATCTCATTTGGTTGATTAACAATGAATACAACTGTTATCTGCCAAGTGGTAGCTTAGAGAATTCTACACTGGCTTTATTGTACTACAGGTAATTAAATTCCATTAAAGTTTGTGGGCCTTTTCTTCAGGTGGTTGAAGTTTTAACAAACTGTCTGCTGCCTTTAGTGGGCTCGAGACTGCTGCCATCTTCTGTTTGCTCCTTATTTCTATTGTTTAATGTTTTCTAGGCAGCACAGCAAATAATTGAACTTCAAGAAGCAGCCCAAATAAATGCAGGATTGCAACCAACTAATCTGGGGAGGAACAACAGCTTACATGATATGAAGACTGTTGTCAAGACTTGGAGGAACAGGTTACCTATCGTGTCAGATGATTTATCCCACTGGAGCAGCATTTTCATGTGGAGACAGCATCATTACCAGGGTAAGTCTGCCTGGTCCAGCATGCATTCATCATAGAATTTTCCAGATAACACATTGTTTGAAATAAGTTCTTGATTTTGACAAGTTTTAGATTTTATTCAATTTTCATTTAAGTGTTTCATTACCTTAAGTCATCCATTTGATGTGTGCTGCTGTGTAAGATGCTGCTCGCTGTATAATGCCATTTACAATGACGAACATTTCACATTCCCTGTCCAGCCATTGTGACTGCATACGAGAACAGTTCCCAGCATGATCCCAGTTCCAACAACGCCATGCTGGGAGTTCACGCCTCTGCTTCGGCCATCATCCAGTACGGAAAGATCGCTCGGAAACAAGGGCTGGTCAACGTAGCCCTGGATATCCTGAGCCGCATCCACACCATCCCCACCGTGCCCATCGTGGACTGCTTCCAGAAGATTCGGCAGCAAGTCAAGTGTTACCTGCAGCTGGCTGGAGTCATGGGCAAAAATGAGTGTATGCAGGTAGGGCAGCTTTATTCCTGAAGCTGTTGTTGGAACTCGTGGGATTACAGGGGCCATCAGATACATTGATCTCAACAAGCTGCCTGTATCCAGAACAGGGATGTTACACCCCGCAGGAAGTGTTGTTTTAAGTCATGCTGTTAGTCCAAAGCAGTTAATGTCATCTGTGAACTGGAAACCGTGAATATACCAAAAATTAGCTGACCCAGAAATAAAGTGGGAGTAGGTATTTTGAAATCCTACAAGATCGGTAAATGGAAGGGACTTTGAAAATGGAATTATTTGTAATGGGAAGAAACAAAACTGCTGCAAGACTACCTGAAGCTCTAAGTCAGTTCTGAGTGTCGGACTCATGACTGGTGCATCCTGTCAAACCAAACTAAAATTGTGTGTGTTGAAAAGGAAAAAATGTGATTTTAGGCAAAACCCACTGGCATGTGGTTGACCAGCAAATGAACCTTGTAATATAACATAATATAAATAAGATTACAACATAAACAAGGTGGAAAAATAACCTGCTAAATGTTGTCTGTAGTATTTGGTTTGCATAGGCCAGTGGAAACTTAAAACTGTCGTCAGTGTGTATTTTTTAAAATGGAAATGAAATACTAGAAAAGAAAGTCATGCTTAAATTTCAAGAGAATATTTTGGCTGTTTTTTTATGGCACTTTCATTTAATAAACCCTTCTCTTTTAAAAGACTTTTCTCACTAAGGCTTATTTAACAGGGTCTTGAAGTTATTGAATCAACCAATCTGAAGTACTTCACAAAGGAGATGACTGCAGAGTTTTATGCATTGAAGGGAATGTTCTTGGCACAGATTAACAAGTGAGTATGCTGGCTGCAAGAGGCACTAGCACACATCTGAAAAAAATGCAGCTGAAGTAGTCCACACAGTATTTGAGCAGAAAAGCTGATCCATATCTTTATACCAGCCTAAAATTTCTCACGACTATGTAAGAAAATAAAAGTATCTGTGAGAGTTCCTTTGCAGTTTGAAGATGTAATGATTGGTCCTATACTGAAGTGTTGTAGGAAAGAAGGAGTTACAGCAAACATTGCACCAGTTGGTTTTTTTCCCAAGTTTTATATTTCAGGAGATGAGATGAGGTAGGGAGAACAGGTTTGTTCAAAGCTTTGCAGTTCGTGATACTTTTTTTTCTTCCCTTGTTCTGTGAGTACTTGGACAAACTGATGTCTTTGGGTAGTTGGCAAAAAGAGGTTGCTTTAATTATGTTCTTAATAATTATCACATATAAAACCAAGGAAAAAAGGTTCAGTCTATAAGCTTGCAGCTACTTAAACAAAATTAACCTCTGTTTCTCTCATTTCTGTTTCATTGTCACTGGCTGTCCCTTTAATAGCTGCAGCTGGTGAAGGCACAGGGAAATGTGTGGTGCTCAGATCTGGTGTGTGATGCAGTGTGGAAATGGAACATTCATTTCAGATAATTGAACTGAAAAGTCTGATGAGGTGTGTGTTGGAGACATCTTGCACTGCAGCAACTGAACACCTAGGTGCAAGCCTTGCTTTCACACAACTATTTTTGTAATGGTTTTGCTTTGCACTGACAGGCATTTTACTATTTTGAGGAAGATCTCTCTTTAATTCAAGAAATAAATATCTTATCAGTCAAATTTTCTTTGGTGATGCCAAAAAGTCCCCTTCAGATTTCAACAGCTCTTAGTGGGCGTGGGATTTAATGGAAGTTTTGCTGTGTGTTACATATGGGTGGAATAATTCCTTTACCACTGCATTGTGGCCACTTATGGAAGGAAATCCATCAGGTTTTAAGCTGTACACTGCAACCTCACATAGCAATTCAAGTCAGGAAATGATGAATATCTTCTTCTGTGGATACAAGAGAGAATTTTAAATAGGCAGAATGCAATTACTATGATGGAAAGTACAGTGGGCTTTTATATGGTCACAGGCTTAATTGTAGTTGAAGTGTAAAGAGAAGAAAGTGTGCCTCCCCCATATTTTAATTTTTTTTAAAATTCTTGCAGAGAATTGTCTCTGTTTGTTTCTTCAGGATAAAATGGATAAAGGTTTCTGTTTAAAAACATGGTTCTGATGTACTAACAGTTTCTTAATCTTACCAAAAACCACACAAGCATTTTTTAGCACTGCAGTTGAGGTCAGGAATTTAGGAAGGTTTCGGTTAGGACTAGTGGCAGTGTTGAACCTGAAAATGGGACTGCTGATTGATTACATGTGTGTCAACGAAACTGAAGTTAAAGGTCACCTCTGCTCCTGCATCTTCCTGTGCTGCCCATTGGCTGGGCAAGGTGACAGAAACCATTTTAAAAAATCACCTCAGGTGTCAAGAGTGATGGATTGTAGAGTGGGAGAAAGGAAAACGGACAGAGAAAGTCCTTTTTTTATAAAGGGGGAGTAGTGATACAAAGTCATCCATCAGGCTGCTGCTGGGCTGGTTCCTTTCAAACCTTCATCCAGGGCGCAGGAAGCTTCTGAAAGCAAGGACATTAATGTAGCACAGAAACGAACACACGACAGACAAAGCTGTCTCTAAAACTCCTTTTTAGAGTTATGCCTCAGTAGCTGCTCATTTTAACTTAGTATTATAATCCTCCAAGCTAATATTGTTGTTAAAAATACATTACAGGTAATTTAAAAAAATGAGTCAAACAAGCATTGTGTTACTTTCATGTGGTTTATTTCAATGCTTATTCTGCAAGGGAGAAGTGAAGCTCTTTCTGTTAACAAGGAGTCTTGAAATACTTTAAAAGTTTCTTCATTTTGGTAATGCTTATATGAGTTTTCTCATCTTTTGTTTTTATGCCTAAGAAGTAATATAGATTCAAAGGCTGTGTATATATTGGGATGAATCATGCAAAATTTTGGGCTTGAAACACTTGAGGAAACATGGAGAAAACTTCAGAAGTAACAAACAAATAATCTTTTGGTTACCCAGAACTGTGTGATTAACCTTCAAATTCCTTCATTTTTCCTGTTGAAAAAATAAACTTTTACAGCTGTGGGGATGAGGAACTGACTGTTTCCAGAAAATGTTGATTGTAAAATTTTCATGACTTCTCTGGAAAAGGAGTTAAGTAAGATGCACTCCTCTAAAAGATAACTTAAATAACATCCTCCCAATGTTGCTTTACTCCTTTTTTTTGCTCAGCAGAGCAGCATGTTTGAATGACTTTGCTTCCACTCCCCCTGTGTTATCATGTGCTCTTCTTTCTCCCAGTTTCACTGCCTGGGTTGCCACTGCAGTGCACTGGAAGTTTTTTTTTCTGTTTTTTTAAGGGAGTATGTGGAGATTTTTAACTTACAAAAACGTTTGCATTATGAAGCATTTACTTTTGTAGGTGCTGAACTTTAGGGAAAGCAATGACAAAACAGTCGTAAGGGACCTTACTAGAGAACTTAACGCAAAAATATCGCAGAGTATTAAGAAAGTAATTGCTTGTGCTATCAGAAATCTGACTTACACTAACAAATAGTTACTAAATGATATAAAACTCATATTCTTGCTTGCCACCACGCAGGTCTGAAGAAGCAAACAAAGCTTTTTCTGCAGCTGTGCAGATGCACGACGTGCTGGTGAAAGCGTGGGCCATGTGGGGGGATTACCTGGAGAATATCTTTGTGAAGGAGCGGCAGCTTCACCTGGGGGTGTCTGCCATCACCTGCTACCTGCACGCCTGTCGCCATCAGAACGAGAGCAAATCAAGGAAATACTTAGCAAAGGTAAGGTCTAGATGGTTAAAAGAGAATCAGAGCTCCACCTCCTTGGGAAGGGCTGGGATAATGTTCGGTGTCCAAATTGGTGCCATTAGAGAAGGGGTTACTGAGGCAAGGCTTTAATTGAGATGGAAGGGCTGTTTGTGGTGGCTCTTGGCTGCATAACTCATCCTGGGGTTTTTTGCTTCTTTGGGATGTCTGGGGTTTCCTTTAGATGTGGGACCTTCCTGTAGGAGGAAGAGGACAAATCACATTCAGCATTTCTACTACATAATATGGTGAAATACCTGCAAAAAGGCATCTTTGGTCCTTTAAAAAGTAACATAGTTCGAGGTCTGTTTATCATTACTATGGGTAAATAATACTGACTTCTACGTCAGTATTGCATTGTATTTCAGGTAAGCCTTTTCTGTACAGTTTTACTCTGAAATTCAGCAAAATTTTGGCCAAAAAAAGCTATTTGTGTTATATGTTTCTCAGTTTGGGGATATTTAATCTCTCTCATGAAGAAAATTGAAAAATTGTAGTGGACCAGGGAAGTCAATCCATTCTGACCATGAAACAAACACAGAAAATATTTTTTGAGATTAAAGGTGGCCTCAATAGCACTCTGAAGTTTGTTAGTCTCCCTGTCTGGTTGCATAACATTCAATGATTTTAGTCAATGCTTAATATATTTACATTTAAATTAAACTAGAAAAAGTATCATTAGGGGTGGACAGTTAAAATAATTAAGAACACCCAAAGAAATAATCAAATTCTTGCATCAATGTTCATTTATCTGAGTTGCATATTTTAGGTTCTATAAAAATGCCTAAGTTTATATCGACACCCCCAGCCAAAAACCCAAAGACTTTCTGGAATGCAGTCACGTTCATTTGCTCTTTTCTGTCTTGTTTCATAGCAAGGAGTACACTTATGTTTGTATTTTACATTCTTTAAATATTATTTCTAAGGGAAAAAATAGCATTGGCCAGGCATAATGAATGTAAGTTCTTGTCTCTGAGGCAGCTTTAACACTTGAAAGGACTCCACAGTCATATTAGTAAAATATCTCTGCTTTTGTGCATGGTAATGATTGATGTGTCTTAAATTTAAGCACTGAGAGATCCTCTTGGAATTCTCTTCTAGGTTCTTTGGCTGCTGAGTTTTGATGATGATAAGAACACCTTGGCGGATGCAGTGGACAAGTATTGCATTGGTGTCCCACCCATCCAGTGGCTGGCCTGGATCCCACAGCTGCTGACGTGCCTGGTTGGCTCGGAGGGCAAACTCCTCCTCAACCTCATCAGTCAGGTACAGGAGCTCATCTCTAATTCTTTATTGTCTGTAATCTTTGTTGGCAAGATGACAGAAATATTTTTTAAAGCAGATACGAAAATGCCAAGCTTTAAAAATGGTATTGTTTGCAACTGTTGATGTGTTAAAAAATGGTTATTTCTGTCTTTAAGCAGGATATTTTAAATTTCAAAGTGAATTTTACTTGCTGAGATTAAATCCACTGGAATTGTATCCCTATTTGCATGAGGCATTATAGCTCTCCCTCTGGAATTCTATTTAATGTATTTTTGTGAATGATATAGAACACATAAAATACACAGTTAAAAATGCTTGTAATGTATGAGTAGAGATAAAGAATGGTTAGCTTCAGTAGCTACAGGGCAGACTCTGTCATTAGTGCTTTGGTTTTTATTAGATTTGATTTTAAGAAACAAGGCTCTGTCTGTCACCATCAGAAATCTTTACTGGGGCTTGTAAGCTTTCATTTGAGGTTTAGTGTGCCAGAGGGTAGGACGAGAAAGGGTAAGGCCTAGGGAGTGAGATGGAGCAACTGACACCCTGGATTTGTAGCTCTGAACTGACAGATACGAGTTTTGGTTCATCTTGCTTTGGGATTTTAAGATTTGGTACCTATTGCTGTCTGCTCTGAAGCAGAACCCAAGAGTGGAGCTGTATCTCACTATGAAGGTGGTTAAATGTGTCTGTAGACTGAGGGACAGTGTGATGTCTTCCTGTCGATGCGTTTTTGGATCCTGTTTTGGCTATTGCTTAGTGGGAACAGGCTTCAAGCAGGATGCCTTCAGAGCTGGTAACTGTTCGTGCACTAACTCCAGCTCTGTTTGAGCATGGGCACAGCCTGGAAGTGTCTTGGTGTTTGTTCATTCGGGTTGGTATAAAACAGTTGTGAGGTCCCATTAATGCACAGGTGGGCATGGGAAGCTCTCACAGTACCTGTACCCCAGGCCTGCGCTGCTCCACTGTTTCGGGAAACTGGCACAGGACAACTGTTGTGCTGAATTCCTCACAGAACTCCTTTCTTTCCCTCCCCTCTTGGTTTTTGAGATATGGACTTACTGACCATGCAGGTCCCTTCCAGTTCAGAGTATTCTGTGATCCTGTGAGACTCAGCTCCTTTTATACTATCCCTTGTCTTTGCCCTTTCAGACCTCTGGGAATGTGTGTTTTTGTAGCTAGAGAATATGTCCATTTGTGTTGGCCTGGGTGTACACAACTCTAGATAGGGATGTGTGTGCAGATGTACTCATGTTTCCTTCCCTCTCTCTTCATAAAATTAAAATGTAACTTTGAAGAGACCATGATCCCAAGCAGCTTGAGAAACCAAGGAAGCTAAGGCAAACTTTGATGAGTATGGCTTGATATTGTGTGGCAACACCAGCATGCTCAGCTGTCTTCTGACAGAAAAAAACTCATTTCAACACATTGTAGACACTTTTTTTATTTGTTGAGATCTGTATAAAATTTTTAGAAGTGAGTGTTTGCTCAGAAGTCATACACTAGTTGGAGCTTAGACTTTTGAGTTACAGCCTGAAGCGTGTGTGTGTCAGGTTAGTGATCTGTCATAAATAGCAGATTACTGAACACTTCAATCTCACTGCAACGTTTCTACCACTTACCATATCCATTTGGATGGAGAAAGGATCTATGATTTAGTAAAGCTGTGGCTGGAGAAGCCTCAAATGATGTCTTAAGATGTGCTGTATTGCAGGTAGTAGACACATGGTTTCTTTCCTTTAATAGATACTGAGATTTAGAGATTAAAATGGGGTGCTGCATGCCAACATCTCTAGGGTTTTTTTTTAATGGAAGCCATAAAATCCTGTTTTTATTTTTGGGTGCAGTTGGTATCCCCTTACATTAAGTGCCACAATTAGGTGGAGTAAAGTTACTCTCTAATGGGCTTTCTTATCAAGTATCGTGGGGCTTGCTGGGAATTGTGGCCTAATTTAAAGACTAACCGCTGTCATTATGTCTGTTTTTCTTCCATTATGCTCATGAGTAAGATCTTTGAGCTGGCCCAGCTGGGGCTCTGACATTATGCTGCTTTCAGGTTTATTAGGCAATATGATCTGGAAGCCCTAATTAGGTAATGTCTTAACAGTGTGTGCAGGGAGCTACCAATTCATCCTCTTCGGGTTTCTGTTACTGAAAGAATCTTTAATTTCCATAAGCTGTTATTTAACACAAAGAGCTGATTATTCCTGAATTGGACTCATTTACAAGAGAATCTGTATGTGTTGATGTGATCTGTAGTCAGTATTCCTTAACTGAGAAATGTGTATCTCCAAATAGGTGGGAAGAGTCTATCCCCAAGCTGTTTATTTCCCTATCAGGACCCTCTATTTGACCTTGAAGATAGAACAGCGAGAGCGCTACAAGAGCGGTGAGTTTGGTCCTGATGGAATTGTTTGGGCTCTTTGTAACTTAAATTGTTATGTTGAGTTTCGCTGGATTTTACAGAGAAAACAGATTCTCTAGAAAACATACCAACTTAGCAAGGCTAAGGAAGAAAACTCTTGATTAACTTTGCTTGCATTGATTTGTTTCTGTGAAGGTAAATCTGCAGATGGCTTGAGCTGTCTTGAATTTTCTTGTATTGAATACTCGCCAAGAAGAGTTTCATCTCTTTCATTCCCATGTCACCTTAATTATTGAGAATCACACGTTCTTTACTGGATGTTTATCTTGATAAATTTGTGGAGAAGTAGAAAATTCTTGGTTGATAAATACAGGACAGTGTCACAGTTTTCTAAGATCCTCTAGTCTAATTTTCATTGGAAGCATGAACCATGCAAAATTCAGTTTGTTTTCAAAGGAGCCACACTTGTAAAAATAATATCTCCATAATAACTTCTTACGGTGAATTTTCAAGTAAAATGAGCATCTAAGTTTACGCCAGATAAAATCAGTGTTGGCTTTGAGAAATGTTTGGGAGGGGGGGGAAAGCATTCAGCAACTTGCACAACAACTCTTTTCCCAAGAACAAATCACATCTGGAATAGTTATGTCAAATGATTCCACAGAATTTAGTTGTTCTTTTGTCCCATGTAATTTCCTAGGAATCCTGGGAGAGCTACTTGAAAAACTCTCATTTCAGTTCTGTGTTCTTTATTACAAAGTGCATTGTTTCTTTAATTGCCTTTTCCACTTGGGAATTAGTTCACTAAATTTCTGTATAAAATTTGAAAGGGCACTAATTAAATAATGTTTTATTTCTGTTTGGGTACTCTTTTGCAGAAGGAGATGCCCACATACCCTAATAATTTATTCTTTTCCAGCAACAGTAAAATACTTCCCTGTAGGTTCTGCCAAAAAACACTGCTGTGTGGGTGGGTTGTGTGAATTAGTGGGGGTCATCTGATAAAGCAAAACTCTACTTAATCACTGTCTGATGGAGTTGTCATGCTAGAGATGTTTTGTGCTAAAAGATACAGACTATGACAGTTTGTCTGTTGTTGGCACCAACATATCTATTCTTTAGTTATGTGTGAAGGGTCTCCCCAGAAGGGAAGGGAAAAAACCACCCATAATTCAAATAATTTGATCCTATATGAAACAATGTCTATTACTTCAAGAGCATAGGTTGGTAATGTAAAAGCTACACCTCCTGTGTGGTTTTGAGGAGTGTTTATTTTGCTTCAATGTTGGGAAGTCTGTACCACTAAACAGCATTTGGTGCAGGGTTTTCTCTCTAAAAAAGACTCAGTTTTCTTTCTGAAAAAACTTTTTCTGAAACTCAGTCAGTAATGCATAATTAATACTTAATGTAAATCTCAAGCCAGTTCTTGGAACGATTTACTTTATTTCAAACTTTATTTCAAACAGGCATGTACCAAGTTAATGAAAGGTAATTCTTATTTCCTTTTTAATGTTCACTTTCCAGATTCAGGGCAACAGCAGCCAAGTTCTGTTGGAAATCAGTCCCACTCTGCCTCAGACCCCGGGCCCATCAGAGCCACTGCCCCGATGTGGAGATGCAGCAGGATCATGCACATGCAGCGGGAATTGCATCCCACACTCCTGTCCTCTCTGGAAGGCATTGTGGATCAGATGGTCTGGTTCAGAGAGAACTGGCATGAAGAGGTATTTGGCTTCAATACACCTCCGTGTGTATGGATCATCTCAGGGAAAGTTAACTGCAAAATATTTATCCAGAATTAATTTTAAACATCAAAGCACAGCTGTTTGTTTTGATTAGTAAACTGATGTTTGTAGAACTGACCTCTGATTTTAAGGATCTTGGTTATTTCTGGAAGCAGTACAGAGGTTTTGCAGAACTGTTAAAGGGATGAGTACCTCTAGGATTTAAGCTGTTGCTCATACGAACTGAAAATGTATATTCTTACACTAAGTTTCAGAGATACCAGTTTCCTTCTCGATCTGGTGGTCTGTGACAGGTGGTGATTATTACCTGAAATTTGCATTGCAACAGAGAGCAGATGGACCTGCCACTCTGCTGTTCCTTGCCTCTCGAGGGGTTGCACTATTCTGTTCTGCCTGCCTAGCGCAGTGTTTATTCGAAGGTTTCCTCATACCGTGCTTTTTTCATGTATCTCAAAATATGAAATCTAAAAGTTACCTGCTGTTGAAAGAGCAAGTTGTCCTTTGTGAAGCAGCATTTCCCCTGCTCGGTTTGTTTGTTTGCAATGCTAATAAAATTCAGTGCTGTCATTCTGATTGACTCTCTGATGCAATGTAAGAGTAGAGTTTTAAGCCAGTGTTTCTGAGAGGATAATTTTACTATGTAAAATGCAGTTTGGGAATGAATATTTGGTGTCAAATCAGAAGGCCTGATCTTCCTGACTATTTTGCTTTTTCTGTTTTTCATTTTTAGGTTCTTAGACAACTGCAGCAGGGCTTGGCAAAGTGCTACTCCGTTGCCTTTGAGAAAAGCGGAGCCGTTTCAGATGCCAAAATCACTCCTCATACACTGAATTTTGTCAAGAAGTTAGTCAGCACCTTTGGAGTAGGTCTTGAGAATGTCTCTAATGTGTCCACCATGTTTTCTAGTGCAGCCTCAGAGTCGCTAGCTAGGAGAGCACAGGCAACAGCTCAAGACCCCGTGTTCCAGAAGTTAAAAGGGCAATTTACAACAGGTAAATGTTTAAAATTTTTTTAAATGTTGCTTTTAATCTCAAGAAAATTTCCCTCCAGTTCAGCTGTGAGGGCATTCTGCTTTTTTATTCTAATATCTTTCCTGAGAGAAAATTTAGAAAACGGCACCTTTCTGTCATTCAGCAAACCTGAAATAGTTTTGTTCCTGTCTTTTGTGCAGTAATAAATGTAATTCAAGTGGAAAACAGACATTAACCTAGAGAATAAATATATTGTTGTATTTTTATTATTGAAGACTGTGGTTTTATCACATATGTTTTTAAATAGGTTACTTCACTATACTGTTTTTGCAATTTGCACAGAACTGCCTGCTGTATCTGAGGGACAGTAATGATCTTTGTCTCTCTATGATGCCAGAATTTAATGAAATTTTCACCCCAGAACTCCAAATTGATGATTTTACGTGATGTCTTTCAAAACAGCTTACTTCTGATGAGTAAGATTACTTTAGCGTTTTTGGATAACTAGATTATAAAAATTCTATTACCCAAATTTACATCACTGGTAAATTGAATCAATAACTTTAATCAGATCTAATAAAAAAGATACTTAAGGGAAGTAGCATTTTTGCTTCATTCATTTTCTCTTAACCAGTGGTTACATCTTTGAGTATCTGATCTTGATTTAAAATTCTCAGAAAAGCTTGTTTGCAAGCTTGATTTGTTTGGTGAAATGTGTTAAAGCCACGCAGCTCATATATGACAGAAAGTGACACTGATTGGCATCAATGTTTTGGGTTGCCAGGATTTGGAGTTTTCCATAAATTCCTCGGCTTTTCTTTAAACGTAGCTGAGAGTGTTTGACAAGTAGACTTGGGGTGTTTTTTCAAGCATTTTGCTGATAATAATGTGAAAATAAGGGAATTGATGGGAATCCTGTGAAAGTAGCTCAGTGGTAGAAGTGACCTACATATCTCGTGCACGCCATGCATTGCATGATGTCCTTTGTGAGGCTCAGCAGTTGCATGACAGCAGATAATGAAAGTCCTGAACCATATGATTAAATTTTTACTGGATGAAGTGTACTAGGGAGGGAAATGCAAGTAGAAACGCTTTGTGTGTCTTCAATGGGAGCGTAAGGGGGGAAAAAATAATTGGATAATGATTAATGGGATGAAATATCACCAGTCCAGGTGCTGGATTCTGTACCTAGAACAGAGTAATAATGGCAGGTACAGGTGTGAATGGGGAGAGGAGGGGCTGCAGAGCAGCCCTGGATCAGGGATCTGGGGATGCTGCCTGGCAGCAGGCTCAGTGTGACTGATGGTTGTTGCAGATCACTTCCAGCTGAAATATTCTACATTTAATACAAGTTTGGACTTGATTTTAATTTTTAATAATGGTTTATAGTCTTTACATTGCAACAGTGGTATAGCCACTTATTTATTGCTGTAGGTGTTGTCGTTATGCTCAGTTTTGGTTGGATTTGAGTTACTTTTGGTCTGTCACACTGTCTCCTACTTCCTTTCCTGTGAGCATCAGAGAGATCTGGGGTTTCCAAGGTGTAAAGGAAAAGTAAATGCGACACCAGACTCAAGTCTGCAACATCTGAAGTAATATTTCAAAACATTTCTAGAGAAACATTTAAGAAAGTTTAATTACAATTAAGTTAGAATTTTTAGTTAAAAAATGGAGAGGATTTCCAGTATTTTTTATCCTGTTTTTATTTTTTGCATATCTTTGTAGTATATAAATGGCTGTTAAGGTTTTCAGATTTTCTCTCTTAATTACAGCATTATATGGAACAACTTATTAACCGAAGTATGACGTAGGCCTGGTCATAAAAATCACGTAAAGTCATCAAATGCAAGTGTTTCTTAGTAAACTTCAGTTACATAACAGTAATTACTTTTTTGGCGAAGAGTTGATGTTTTATTTTTCAAGTATGATGAAATATGAATGTCTGCAGGATATGAGTAATTATTTTGCTTAGTGCTGGATTAGATTTTATTTTAATCTGTTACGTTCAGTGTTTAAATTTACAAATTAAATGTGGGAAAACAGAAGAAATTAAACAAATCAGCATACTTAATAATTTCTGTAATTTAATTCTTTATGCAGAAAATGAAAATAAGTTTTTTATTGATTTTGCAGTAACAGTAAAATGTATGTAAATAACTGAATAGGATTGTAATTACTATACTGAAGATTGCAGGGGCTGTTTTAACATTATGAGAAACCGGTTGTAGAAGGTGCCTGATGTGTCCTTCTGTCACACTACAGTGTTCATGTTTGTTTTTCCCGTTCTCAGTACCAGTTGCATTTGGATGATGGACAGATAATTACAGTGGTTGCCTTTCATTTCAAAAGTATCCAAGCTAAGGAGCTGTCTTGGAGTAAACTTTTTGTCAGTTATTCCCAGATTAATGTTGACAGCTATGGTTTGTAGACACTTTCAACAGGGTTTGGTTGTATAATCATTTCCATCAACATCAGAGTTGTATTTTGATTCCTGCTTGGAGCCACTGGGGACTATCACACCATTTCTTATAGTCTAAATTCTTTGTCTGCAGCAGTCTGGACTGTTGGAGCTGTGATAGGTCATCTTTATCCATCCTAATGTTATATTATTAAACAAATTTTACTTTGAGTTTTTTTTCTAGAACTTCAAATGCATAGTTCTTTGACCATCTGTTCTTTGTTCTTCTCTCCTTTTCTGCTAAACCTTTTGACATCAAAGAATAGAAAACGCTGAAAAATGCTCCCTTTGAGAGCTCTCTCAGCAGTGAAAGCAGCAGAAAAGCTGCCTCAATTGTCCTTTTGTGGCCAGATGATAGTTTAGAGTTCGGATCAACTTCTTCCTGCAACCATCTCTCCACTCAAGCTGAATACGAATGGAAAGTTCCAAAATACACCCCTGAAGGGCATGGTAATTTCCTTGAGACTTTGTCACCCAGCACAATGAATCCTTCACTGTGCGTGGTAGCTTTGTAGTCAGGAGGAAGCTCTTGAAACCCAAGTGTGGCTCTGAACTGTGGGGAGAGGGCAGGGGAAAGAGCTCTGTTCATTTTCTGCTTTTTTAAGGATTTTTCTTTTTTTTCCTTTTGCTCAAGAGTGAACATAGTGTACTTTGGTAGCTCTTTCTTTGCTTCTCTTGTAATTTTTAGGCAACAGGATGTTATCCAGGAAATCCAGATAAACAGATGGATAATATTTGACCTTTGTGTCTGGTCTATGTAGTCTTGGTTTTCTGGAGCTGAGTGATAAACCAGAAGTCCTGCTCCATATTTCTGCTTTCCTGTCACTGAGATTTTTGACCTTTGTTGGTTTTTTCCAAAAGTTCTTGTGTTAAGAGCCATCAGGATTTTTTTAGGTCTGTCTCACTGGGAAGAAGATTGTGCCCCATTTCTCCTTCCATTGAGAGTGGCAAGAACCTTCAGCAGATTGAGAAGAGAGAGCAAACTGCTTCCACTGCAGTCTGTGCCGTGGCCTTCAGTGAAAACCTCCATTAAGGAGGAGGGGGAAAACCTCCCATCCTGTTTAGGAATAGATGGTGCAGGGAGTGAGGTACTTCAGACCAGTGTGTGTTGGCTTGAGAAAGGTGTTCTCCAGTACTAAGTACTGAAGAAATGGATTTTTTTTCTGAAACGAAACCACTGTTTATATAGATTAAGATGTCTGCAAAGCAGAGAGACTTTGTACACAAATAATGTTTGGTCTTGTATTTCCCTTTCTTCCAGCTGAAGTGATTTTTCTACTCAGATGGGCTCTCTGTGACACAAGCAGAAAGACTAATTGAACTCTCTGTTTTTCCCATCTGCCACTGGGAAACAAAAGAACAACAAAAATCCTAAAAATAGGCATTCAACAAACTAGAGCTGCTCTTGTGGGGAACTGAGTGACTCTTTTTTGTAAGGAAAATATATTGATGCGTGTTTTTACCTCCTGGCTGATTCACATTAGCACAAAAACTAGTTGCAGTTTGAGGGTACTTTCCTGCACTTCAGAGATTCTGGAGATAAATGATGCAATAATTTTGTCACTTTGATGAAATGATTTACTCCCACTGCTCACTAGAGGGTAGGCTTGGGATTATAATAAGTGTTTTACAGTGATATTGCAATAGATGCACTGCCCACAGCAGGCAGAAAAAGAAAAGGGAATATTACATCCATAAATATGAAACTGTATTTTTCATGATAGACTTTTTTCTTACAGAAGTGGAAAGGATTTTGTATGAGCTGGTTTTTTGCTCTGTTTTAGGGTAGTAAACTTAGGTCTTTCACTGAGAGCTTTTAGCATATCAGTTTATTGTGGATACACAGTGAAATATGTTGGGTTATGTGTTCTCTGATATTTATTTAAGTGACAGAACAGCAAAATGAAAGCAGTCCTAGGCTGAATTGTTTTCTTTAGCATTAGAATCTTGGACTCAAGAAAAGAACTTAGGAGAGTATATGTCTAGAATGACAGGAGCACTGCTGGCTAAATCAATGTTCTAAGGTTGTTTGTAGGAGAAGGTCTTTTGGACAATCAGAGTTTTGAATGGTTTAATTGTGGTTAAAAAAACTTTTATGTGCTGTAATTGCTGTGCGCACATAATTCACTCTTGGCACACTTGCAGGCAGATGCTTGTAGCATATTTATGTGGTCAAATTTTCTGAGCAGCACTCATGTTTGGTTGGTTTTTGGTATTTTTGTCAACTTAGGAAAATATTGAGTGTGCATAACATTGAAATGAGAGTTCTGCAAGAAAATTTAAACTCATTTTTAAGACTTTTCTGTTCTGTTGAATAATACTGAAGATTCTGTTCTGCTGTAGCTGTAAATCTCAGAAATACTGAATTGACATTCTCTGTTTCTTTGCTGTTCTTTTTCACTTGAGACGTGTTGAACTTAAAATGGCATCTTGTAGAGAGTGGAGATGAGTTTAACCATTCAAGTCTGTTGGTTAACTTGCACAGTTTGGGATGCCATAACTAATGAGGTTTACAGAGAGCAGTTTGTCTTATCCAAGTGTGTTTAATCTTTCATTGTTGTGGCACTGAAGTGCTGAGCCATCATTTCATGTATGTAGTTTATTAGTTTTCCCTCTTCTGGGAAATTCAAAGATATTTATTTATTTTTTTTTTATTTATTTGCTTTGTTCTGAAACTGTAGCGAGAGCAATGTTGGGAAGGTGGTGTTGGTGTGGCCCAGAAAATGCTCAGTATTGCAGTGATTTCTGTTACAGAATTACTTGCAGAATGTTTTGAAGTCCGTGTATTGGCCTTGAGAAAGTTCCCTCTTCACCTGCATGTGGATTAAAGGAGATATTCTCACTCTGTGATACTGTTAACATTGCAATGGAAAGAGCAGGCTGTTTGCATAATATCGTCATTTTTCTTGGGCTGCTGTGGCTGTTCTTCCTGTAGTGTCTTCCAATTGTTGTCTAAGACTGGAAAGAATAAGAATTTTCTTGCAGCTCAGAAGAGGAGAATAGCAATAATAACAATTTTATTATTTGTCCTGCGGTTCCTCGCAGATTCTATGTTGTATCCTCAACTGGGGCTCTTTCATTCCTTTTAGAAGTCAAAAGCCTCCATCGATTTTAAATAAATAAATAAATAAATGACTTGTAATGAAACAGGTAGAAAATTATAGTGCTATAAAGTAAGCCTACTTTTTCTCTTTCACTAAGTGCTCTGATCTAATAATTTGGGGTTTTACTGCTTTCTTTCTATGCAGTATGTCTGGTTGCAGGATATAGACAATTCAATACAGTAATAGTATTTAAATTTTTTCACAGTATGCTTTTCAATGTTTGTGTGACTGTAAAGCAGGAAAAGCTTATGAAGTTCATTATGTACTAAATAACAGGATATTTTAGAGTTGTATATAGAAAAGAGGTAGCAGATTCTGACAGGTTTGTCATTGTTATATATAATGCTAAGACTTTGCTAAAAGGTTTTCTATAGAAAATAGAAATATTCAACAGAGCCTGTCTTTTAAAGGCAGCTCAGCTTAGTGGGGATGTGTGTGTTTGGTTTGCACTATTGAATTGGCTGATTTGTTTTTGTTTGGCTTTTTTTTTTCAGATTTTGACTTCAGTGTGCCAGGATCGATGAAACTCCACAACCTGATCTCCAAACTAAAGAAATGGATCAAAATTCTGGAGGCCAAAACTAAACAGCTTCCAAAGTTCTTCCTCATAGAGGAAAAGTGCCGCTTTCTAAGTAACTTTTCAGCTCAAACTGCGGAAGTAGAGATACCTGGAGAATTCCTTATGCCAAAGCCAACACATTACTACATCAAGATAGCAAGGTAACCTCGAAATTCCCTTTGGTAGGGAATTCTGAAAACAGAGAAGAAAATTAAAGCCTTCTCCATCCATCCATCCATCCATCCATCCATCCATCCATCCATCCATCCATCCATCCATCCATCCATCCATCCATCCATCCATCCCTCCATCCATCCCTCCATCCATCCCTCCATCCATCCCTCCATCCATCCATCCATCCACTCTGCAAAAGTAGATGGATATTTTATAGTAGATACATTGTTTATGTATGTGTATTACAGGTATCGAGTCAAACTTTGATATAACACTTTTTTTATTTTATCTCCTTCAATAATTTTATATTCCATAACTAAACAACTGCACTGTTCAGAGTATATTTGGTTTATGTTGCTGTAAGTTGAGATCCATGCTTTTATTGTAATCAGTGGAGATCCTGTCGTTCAAAACAGTTACAAAGGTCTCATGAAATGCTCGTGGCAGGTTCATGCCGAGGGTGGAGATCGTTCAGAAGCACAACACGGCGGCTCGCAGGCTGTACATCCGCGGGCACAACGGGAAGATCTACCCGTACCTGGTGATGAACGACGCCTGCCTGACCGAGTCGCGCCGCGAGGAGAGGGTCCTGCAGCTCCTCCGCCTCCTCAACCCCTGCCTGGAGAAGAGGAAGGAGACCACCAAAAGACATTTGTTTTTCACAGGTACCGAAAAGAGAGAGATCTGTGTTGTTTTTAAATGTAAGTTATGCTCAAAGGTTATAATCGCCGGGGGTTTTTGAATATTCACAAGGTAAATTCACATCTGTCTGGGTGATTAGTCATGTCTGGAACTGTAGCACCCCTCTGGAGAAGTGCAGCTGATTGCATGGGATCTGGGGTGTTTTTAGAAATGCTTATGTGCATCGCTTGTGATATCAAGAGCACTTGTGAATATTTAAGGCAGAGATGCCCACTGGGCCTGTTGGTGTGGCAATGGGTGCATGTACTTCAGAATAAACGTTTAGAGACAACTGAAGAGGGACAGAACAAAACCTTTTCTCCCCGAGCTGTGATATACAAATATTGAATTTCTTTTATGTCTTCCACATAATACAGAAGAACTATTTTTTCTTTTTTCTGCTGAATTTCATCTAAACAAAGTATTACCCTCTTTTCTAAAGGTAAAGAAAAATAGGAAGAATGACGAGTGCTCAATTTTTTTTTCAAAAATACAGTTATTTCTGTTAAGATAAAAAAATCCCCTATAGTAATTCTTTTTTACCTGAGCTTGTAAATTAGTTATGAGCATAGCAATGAAAATTTTCTCGATGCGCTTCGGTTGATCATCAGGGTCGTGTTTGAAGGGCTGGCGTGTCAGCATTTGGGTTCTGGGTGAGCTGCTCAGTTTCGCTTTGCTCTCTGTGCCCCGTGCCCTGCGCAGTGCCCCGGGTGGTGGCGGTGTCGCCGCAGATGCGGCTGGTGGAGGACAACCCCTCGTCGCTGTCGCTGGTGGAGATCTACAAACAGCGCTGCGCCAAGAAGGGCATCGAGCACGACAACCCCATCTCCCGCTACTACGACCGGCTGGCCACGGTGCAGGCTCGGGGCACGCAGGCCAGTCACCAGGTACCACAGCACGGGGGATTTCACCCAGGGCTTCCCCCAGCGCCCTGCTGGGCCCCGGCCAATTCCACCCAGCACTTCACCTCTCTTTACACATCACAGAGATGCACGGCGCACGGGTGGTGGTTGGATTTTTTCAGTTTATTTTGATTTTGCGTAATGAGAGCTCTGTATCTCTTTGGCGTTTAAGTCTTGGAAAGATTTAAAAAACAAAAAGCTGTATTTGTGTTGCTCGAAGTTGTTTTGAGTAAATGCAACTGAAAACAGGATGCTGATTGAATTTTTTGCTCTCTTGTATACTGCTTTAAAAATAATTAATTGACAGCATGTGAAGCAGCATTCCTAATTTACATAAGCAGCTACAGCATGGTACGTGAGGGCTTCTCATGTTCTTCTAATGCTTCTCTTAAAATTGCCAGTGGATCCATTTCATCTAAGCCAAACAGAAGCAGTTGGGCAATCTCACCTAATAAATGAAATGCTCAGAAAGAACAAAGCTCCCTCTCTCTGTAACCTCCACCAAACAACCAATCGTGATATATAAGGTTGTTTTCTGGTTTTTATCTTAGAGTTAGTGCAAATTCATACATAAAATGCCAGTACCATTCCAAATACAGCTATTAGAAAATACACAGTAAATATGTATTACAGACATAATTTAAACAATTGTCTCAGACTTTCTTTGTTACAAAATAAAATGAAGGTGTTATGTAATATTTGTTTCTGTTCTCAGAATTTTTACTTTTGAAACTTTAACAACCATTTAATTGAAGGCAACATGACTAGTATGCTTTCTGGTGTAACAAAACACTTTATTTTTCTAATTAATTAGGCTAATATATGCTATAGTAATTAATTTTTTTTGTAGATTTTTCTTTTCTTTAATGCTTTTCCTAAAACGAGATACAGCAATTAAGAGCAGATTGATAGCTGCTTTAGGCCGGCTTGTCTGTTGCTAAGAAGTGCGTTAAAAATTCCCTCCTCCAACCAACCCTGTTGCCGTGCAGGTTCTCAGAGACATCCTGAAGGAAGTGCAGAGTAACATGGTGCCTCGCAGCATGCTCAAGGAGTGGGCTCTGCACACCTTCCCCAACGCCACGGATTACTGGACCTTCCGGAAGATGTTCACCATCCAGTTAGCCCTGATCGGCTTTGCGGAATTCATCTTTCACCTGAACAGGCTCAACCCGGAGATGCTGCAGATTGCCCAGGTACGCTTCAGTTTGTTCATTCTCTCGTCTAGGATCAGATGGATATTTGCACCGTGCTTTGGAAATTAGTCAAAGTTCAGCATATATAATTAACAGTGCATTTCAGTAGGCTTTTTATTTCCATGTGATTGCACATCGTGTAGGGAGTACTTTAAACTGCAGTCCCCGTGGACATCAGCTCTGCCTTCTGTGGGGAGAGTTTAGAACTTTGTGAAATCCTTAGTTATTGGAACTCTTTATGTGAATGACCGATACGTCTCTCTTTTTAGTCTTCTTTCAAATATATTGCTTTCAAAATACCTCTGTATTAAATCAAACAGATCTAGGAACAATAAAATTTAGAGCTTCATTTTCTTAAAGGGCTATACTCCTTTTCAAATACCATTCTGTTTTGAGCATTGCCACCAAGCTACAACTCCTATTAATCGTGATTTTTCTGTTTTAACCCAACATTTTAAATGAGGTTTGCCACCTTAAAAGAGCAAAGGTGGTATTTATTAAAGTCTCAGTGTCATTTTAATGCAGGGAGAGCTATAGTCTGTATAGCAATCAGGATTTTTTGATCCCTCTGTTAAGTGTTCAGCTGCTTACCCACAGTGAGCCTTGGACACTGAACATTGTCCCAGGGATCTGTTGGCAGTGACTCCGTACAGATCAGGACCCAGAAGGATCTATTTCTTAAGTTTGTTATTACATGTATTTAGTGATGGGTTTGGACACAACATTTTGAGAGAAATAGTTACCTGACTTTGCACATGCCTTCATTTATAACTTCTTTTCTCAAAAGTCGTTTGGCTAAACGAGTGAAAAGCTATTGAAGTACTGTTGGAACTCAGCATTAACAGAAACAAAAATCCAACTGCTTTTGGTCCCACGAACGAAAATCAGTCCCTTTAATTGCTTTTGTGCATCCTTCTCTTAAACCCAGGATACTGGCAAGCTCAATGTGGCTTACTTTCGCTTTGACATTAACGATGCCACTGGAGATTTGGATGCCAATCGTCCGGTTCCGTTCCGGCTCACCCCGAACATCTCGGAATTCCTCACCACCATCGGGGTGTCGGGGCCCCTCACTGCATCCATGATTGCAGTAGCTCGCTGCTTTGCACAGCCAAACTTCAAGGTTTGTATACCTTCTCAAAGGTTATTTGCAGGTTTGTATTTGACGATTTATAAACAAAACAGCACATTTTTGGCGAAGGTAGGAACTGAATGATGCATATTTGTTGTAAAATTTTACCCTGAGGTCATGACAAAGGCCAGCTGAAAGGTTGGAATTTTTTGGAAATGTTTTATTTGTTATGTGTAAGCATTTAATTTGACTCAGACTGGACACATAAAAGTTTGTTTTAGAAGCTTGAGACTGTTGGAGTTGGCAGATTAATACCGGTAACTCAACTCAGTGATGAGGAAAAATAGGAAAGTATCTGTTGCAGGCATTTCTTTTTCATCCAAGGATAGAACTGGCCTATATAACATATATGTATCTATATTAGCTACATATGTGTGGATGTTGTAGTCAGTGTCCTTTCCCTGTTTGGAAGAAAATAATATTCGCTGAGAGTGTAATGACTCTGCAAAAAAAACCCTTCAGCTTTTCAAAATGTTCCAGATCTTTGCTCAAGACTTCTATGTGTGGGTGTGTGTGTAGGAAAAGCCATGAATTTAGTGGAACAATTTAAAAATAGAATGTACACAACTGTATTTGTGTATCAATATCTTAATATATGTTATTAATTTCTGTAGGAGTCATTGTGTTGTGTTTTTGTAATGGACACTTTTTATGAAAAGAAACACTTTGAGAGGAAATAATAAAGATACTTGAAGTCACACTCCCCTTGAAAAGTCTGAAATTGCAATGTGGCACCACAAGTGTCAAAATGCTGTTGACTAAAGTCCAGTTACAATCCTGTAATCTGATAGAACCTGATTGTTCTTTGGATTAAGTGCAATAACCTGATTTTTCTGCTTCATATAGGTTGATGGCATCCTAAAAACTGTGCTAAGGGATGAAATCATTGCGTGGCACAAGAAAACCCAAGAGGACACCTCCTCTCCACTGTCAGCAGCTGGGCAGCCCGAGAACATGGACAGCCAGCAGCTGGTTTCCCTGGTTCAGAAAGCTGTCACTGCCATCATGACTCGCCTTCACAACCTCGCCCAGTTTGAGGGAGGGGAGAGCAAAGTCAACACTCTGGTGGCAGCTGCAAACAGTTTGGATAACCTCTGCCGGATGGACCCCGCCTGGCACCCCTGGCTGTGACTTGAAACTTTCAATAGTTTGGGAGGGGTGGTTTTTGTTGGGTTTTTTGGTTTTTTTTTTTTTGTTTTTTTTCCTTTATTTTTTGTTACTGTTTTTGTTTCTTCCTGTTGTTTGTGGTGTGAGCCATATTTTGTGTTAAGAAAATGTGAAAAAAGCTTTCCAGACGATGGCTTACCTGTCACACTGCATTTTGTCAGTTTTCATTCTAGCTGTGTTTACAGTAGTATGGCATTTTTACTGTTTTTAATTTCGTGAGGAGACGTTTCCTCCTGTTTAAGCAGTTGATACGCAGCAGCAGCTTTCGCAAATAGATTAAAATGAAGAGAGAAAAATAATATAAAGAAAAATCTAATTTTATGATGAAGACTATGAAGCTAGCATTGTTAGATTTAGGGTCTGCCATTCCTAATAACCTACAGTATAAAATTTTTTTATACAATAGTAATTGCTAAAAATAAAAAAAAAGAAAAACACAGTAATCCCAGTTACTGAATTTTACTCTGTGAAATTTTACTTAATCACTCTCTCTTCATAATGCCAAATTGAAGGCACAGATAAATGCTCTTAACTTTTAAGTTTGCTTCAAATTTACATGAGTAATGTTGGTTTGTACAGACAATTTTGTACCAAATGTTATAGAGGTGAGATTTTGTTAGGCACTGAGAAAATGATGATCAAATTGTGCTGACTTTTCCTGGAGCACAAGCCATGTACAATAAAAGTGTAAACCATTTAGAGTATTTGGTTTAGTTGTGGACAGTGTTTGGGGGGGGGAGGTTTGTAAAAGGATGGAAAAAGTCATCCTTTGATACCTGTATTTGTCTGTAATAGAGAAAAAATAAAATCTTATCAAGTTCTTTACTGTTTAGAATTACAGTAGCTTCTTTGGAATGAATCTGTTCCTTTGTAATTTAAGAAAAAGAGCAGTTTAATGTTTCACCTGTCTTTCTGTTGTGTTAGCATTTTTATAAAACTTTGGTGTTGAGAGTGTTAAATTTGTACAAAGTGATTTTTTTCAAAATAAATATTTTGTAAAACTCTGTGGTATTCATTTTATTTATAATATTTTTAATATTATCCTATGAGTATGATTTTGCTTCCTTTTATGATGGATGAATCAAGCATGGCCCTTCATTCCCATGCTTGATGCTCCTTTTGTATCAGTTTTGCTCTATGGCACTATCTACAAGGGGAAGCTCAAATAAATGAGTGCTAAGGACTATATAAAGATTTGGAAAACAAACATGTCTTTTTTTTTTTGGCAAAGACTTACTTCCTTATCAAAAGGATAAGTTGGCAAGAATAATCTCCTTGTAAAACATAGCGCTTCCTGCATGTGTCACAACACGCTCTGTCTGCAGTCATTCACAACTGAGCTCAGTGCTTGCATGGCTTGAAGGGAATTGTTGCCTTCCCTTTACTGAAGATTGTAATGTTTGCAGCTGTGAAATACAGCACGCATTGCACAGAGGAGCTGCAGGATCATTTCTTAATCATTTGCACATCCTGGATATGTCTGGGAGATGACAGCGTTCGCTGACAGGAAGTCATCAGATAATTCAGCTGCTTTTCTGTCCATGATAGAAATCTTAATGGGAAAGTGCAAGTGTGACTTAAGACACAAACTTTGTTATCTTTAGATTTGTGACATCTCTCTTCTTTGTGGCATCATCTCAAATATACTCCTAAAAGAAGACTTGGGGTGTGAGGGAGAAGAGAGATATTTTAATGAGCTCCCTGATGGTGTTAATGTGCAAATGTTAATACCTGGTTCTCTTCTTTCATGAGCATATGCTATGGATGTAGCTCAGCTCGTGAGAAGGCTTGCACAATCTGAGCCCAGAGTTTTACCGCCAGCTCCAGGAGATAAATCTGAAAGCTTTTAGTTATACATGAGCATTCTTCAGAGCCTGGGGGAAACCTGACATCTCTTGTATCAGCAGCAGCTGTCCATTAGCAGGAAAGTGGTTTGACAAAGTACAGGGTATGAAGTTCCTGATTATCTTCATGAACATGTGACATCTATCTTAGCTGCATTTAATTTTTTATGATTGTAGATAAGGGTTCCCTCTGTCTCGTTAGTTGAGATCCATGCTCAGAATGCATCTTGCTGAGCAGATACTTGAAAGTGAACTACATTAATTGTCAATTCACTCTAAGTATTCCCTTCAAGGTCTCTTCCCTCAGATTAGATACTACACAAAAACAGCCCATGTCATTACTCTGTACAATCAAACACTTGAGAATTAAGAGAGGTCAAATTTAAAATTCTCTCTGAAATTTTGTGTATGAGCATTATGCCATTCTGAAAATTCTTCCTGCTGTGTTTATGTTTTTTAACCCCTGTAGAGTTATGGACAGATTTCACCAGATCTTCATGAGGGTAACTAGTCACAAGTCCTTGACACCAAAATTGTGCCAGCCATCATTCTGGATAAATAAAGATGTACATGTTGGTAGATTTTGGCACATGTACCTGTGTTGGAGTGAAGTGGGCTCTCTAGGAGGTCACTCAAGGCACAGAAATACTAATAACTAAAAAGTAAATTTGGCATGAAAAACTGTAGATAAAAATATCTACAGTGAAATAGTCAAGTTTCTCAAATTACACTGTACTTTTTGTCTCCTGACTTTTGTAATCATGTTTGGCTCTGTCTTTATTAGACAATGCTGCTGCAATTTAACTTTTTATTGTTACAGTCTGCTCTCAAAGTAGATTATCAGAATTTGTTTGCTTGAGTGACTAGTACTCTGAAACAAAAGCATTTAACAGCAGTTGAGTGTTTGAGTCCACCCTCTGAAAGTGGTGTGCCGCTTTCCTCTCCTGTAATTGGGCCGTCCATGAATTGTCAGATACAGAGAGAGTGAGCAAGGGATTAGTTATTATTGGAAGATGATGACTCAAAGCATTTCAGTGGCAGACAATGAAAGCTCTGTTTCATAATGGCAGTGGAATAAAGTTGCTTTTAAGGCTCTGATCTGTTTCAAATATGATGTATGAAACGTTCCTCTGTGGTGTAGAAGCCTGTTCAGAGAGAAGATTTCACACTCACAGGAGCTTTTAATCAGCTCAGTGTGGGTGCATTTCACATTTAAGAGGTACAAGAGAGCACATGTGAAACAACTGATGTCTTGTATGTGGTTTATCATCATCGTCCCTTGACTGTGTCGGGTCTCACTGTCCCCGTGTGCGTGAGCTGTGAGCCAAAGGGCAGTGTCACCTCACCTGAGACCTCCTAAACCAGGGCTCAAGGTGCTGAAATGCAGAGAAAAAAAAGAAAGTCTGTGAAATTGTTAACTTGGAGTTTCATCTCTTGACTGTGGCCTTTTCATCTTCTCTAAATGAGCATTGCCTTTCCCTGGCAGCCCCAAGCACGGAGCCGAGGAAGTGCCATTCCTGTGTCAGCCGCGTTGCACTCCCTCTCTGCCTTCAAACTTCTCCCTCCCCTGTTATAATCCAGTGCTTTACTCTGAGAAATCTTTCTATTTCTTTCAATTCCCCCCCAGGAAACACCACAAAGGATTGTAGCAGGAGTAAATGGCAGGCCTGGGCTGCAGGACCTGGGAGCTCAGCTGGTTCCAGGTAGGGCCCCTCAGCTGCTCCGGGAGCCCCTGGCAGCATCCCCCGTGTGCCTGGGGCGGAGCAGCACCCATGAGGGAACCCCCTGGGTGATCCCTGCCAGCCCGGAGGAGAGAAATCCTGGGGAGGAGAAGGGAAAGAGGGAAGGCATGGCTGATGGGCACCGCTGTGTGCTGCCCCTTCCCTTCTCCAAGGGGAGCAACCGAGTGGAATCCACTGCACAACAGGGAATTTTAGGCAAGGAAGCAGGAGGAGTGGCAGAGGTGAAGCTGAGCTCGGTGAAACGGGAAGAAAGAGGCTGCCTTAAGGTTTGTTTCATTGTTTATTTCATTGTTTGTTTCCCCTCAAGAATGGAGTTTCGTGTTAATTGCCAGCAAATGGAGTGGAATCCCCCAGCCCTGACTGTTCTGCTGAGGACAGTGAGCAGCCTGGGAAATGTTTTCAGCTGGGGTAACTCGCTCTGGTGGCTGGATCTGGCACAGCCAGGACTCAGGACATCGGCACAGAAGCTTGTTATGGGATGTTTTGGTGTTACAAAATGCATTTTTACTTGTTTCTTGTGTTTGGGGTGTTTTTGTCCTTTGGTCATGCTTTTGCCTCTGACTCCACTGGAGTACTACATGTGGTTAATACACTCTTGGAAAATCCTTCTTGAGTGAGCTATTAAACCTGTCCTGACCTTGCCTGGCCCTGGAGGATCATATCATGCTGCTTGTAAGAAACGAGGTGGCAAAGTTGGCTGTGTCTGTGCGTCCAAGAGAGAAGCACTAACTAGTGTGGGCACTTGTCCTCTGCCCCCTGTTTTGGCAGTGTGGTCTGGGCAGAAGCAGTTAATTTCTTACTGTGTTCAGCAATGCAAACCTTGTTAGAGCTTTGTATGAACTCTTATCTTGCCATTTAATCCACAGTGGTTGGATTTCTTGGAAGAAAACACTTAACTGTCACAGAAATCAGCTGTCATAACAAAGCACCGGTAAAAGCCCATTTCCAAGCCACCTGATTCTTGTGCTGAACATGCTGCAGATGTTTGGTGTATTTGGAGGTGCTATTAGCTTTGGCTTGTTAAATTCATGTGCTCCACACCCTAATACCAGGCTTCACTTGCTGCCTGCAGCCTGATCTTATCTTTTTGGGGAAAGGATATTTATCCAGGCTCTAAGATGCTGTCAGGATTGTACCTTAATCAATCAGCCATTGCTTATGCTCAGTCCAGCCCCTGTGAACTGTTACAGTACCAGCTATATTAAAGAAGCTTCCTCAGTCTGATAGCTGGGAAAGGACAGACCTTTGCAGGCTTTGTTTCTCTTGATGCTAACACATTAATTACTGTCTCTCTCCACTCCTTGCTGCTATTTGTAAGAAAGTGGCATTAAAGAACCTATTCTGCTTATTCAGCAAGAGTTCTCATCAGTAGCAATTCATAAAGCACTTTAGAGTGGGTCAGTATTGCTTTACCATCCCTTGAAGCAATACTAAGTGGCACAGAACTTTTAATTGAGGTCTGGTGGTGTCACTGAAATGTTGTTTCTTTGTGTAATAGCTGCCCCTGTTCCCTTCTGTAATATCAAAACAAAAATAGCAATTATCAAGTACAGAAAAATGCCATATTAAAATTCTGTAAATTAACTGTATGCATTATTGTAAAGTCTGTTTTTTAACCTCTCATGCAGTACACTATGCTATCATTTATTTTTTAGCTTGAACATGTGAAGGAACTGCTCCCCATCTTCACAAGGTTCTGTGGAGGAGAGGGGATTGAGACTTCAGGGTTCCTTATCTAACTCTGTGTGTGGTGCAAACTCTGTGGTATGAAGTAAATGTGTGGGGGAAAAGGATTTGATATGTTTGATACTTAGGATGTGTGTGTGTGTTGTAAAACATAGTGGCTTTGTAGTCTGTGAGAGAAAAGTAGTGTCTCCCAGTTAAAACAATTTTCTTGCATTTTTTTGTTTAGGTACTGCAGTCTGGGTGGTCCAAACTCAATTTTGTTGGGATTAAACGAATTTAGAGAAACTTTTCTGGGACAGTGTCCAAAATTTTGTGATCTCCCATAGCCCCTTTGCCCTCTTCTCCCTTTCACTCTGTATGCCTGGCAACAACTAGCAGAGACAAAATGTATGGACATGCACAGACACACAGGAGATGGCACAATGACAATAAAACTGGGGCGGCTCAGATGAATTTGCCCTGCAGGCTGTACCTGGTTTCCAGATGTGGAGCTGCATGCACCCTGAGTGAGATGTGTTGCCCTTGCTTTAGCCTTTGGAAATTTCTGGAGAGAAAATAGTAATTTTTTACCGTGGCCTATAAACTCTTGGTGAAAGTGTTGGGATCCTTTTGTGTTCTGGAAATGGATCTAAAACTGAAGATTTATGAAACAGAGACACTGAGGAACTGGAATAGTGGGGACCCTTCCTCTGACCTCCTACTACCTGTTTTTGATCTGGTGATTTGGGGAAAAGAAAGACTCAAACTTCCTGAGCCTTTCACAATCTTGTAAGAAAACAAGCATTACTTTGGGGTGAAATTATGACTTGCTTGTCTCCACTGGGGCTGTTTCACTGAGCTGGTATGTTGTGAATGAGGTAACTACTGAAAGTGCCAAAATGCTTGTTTTATTCCTTTTGTGACAGATGTGATGCTGTGGAGCTGCGGGATGGTTCAGTACAGATATGAATTCTGTGTTCAGCTCTCAAACAGGCCGTCAGTCATGCAGGGAAAGATACCTAGCTCAGTTTAGCTTTCATTCACATGTATTTTCTAGGAGTTATGCGTGCTATGGGATTCATCTGTTCTTTTCTGTGACCTGAATGAAGTTCTGAAGGTATTTTGCTGTTGTAATAGTTACATCCAAAGGGAGCTCAGCTTCATTTGTAGTACTCCTCTGCAAATCCACCTAGAAGGAGAACTCAGCTTTGGTAACTGTTTTTAACCCCACACATGTTTTTTTTGTGAAATAAGTTCATAGATTGGCATAGAAGTTATTCTTTAGGGAGCTGATTTAATGTCAGTGTAACTTAATTTAGTGTCTTAACCCCCACTTCTTAATAGCAGGTTTTATTTTAGAAAACATTTTGTAACTTTTTAGGCTGTTTCTGAATAAGACTGGGTACTTGGTTAGGCTGTGCTTGTGTAGCTCTTGGTATTTATTGCAGTATGATAAAGAATGCTTGAGAAGATGATTTTCACCAATTTTTAGTCCTGTCTTTGTAGAATAACAGAACCATAGATTTCAGGGGTTTTGTTAAGAGCAACATACACAGAATTAATGGCATAATTCCTCATTCCAGATTCCAACGAGACAAAACACTGATGTATTTCCTTTGCAATGAAAAATACTGCCTTTAGCTTCTTGGTGTTTCCCTTACTTTCAAATGTTCAGTCAAAGAATAGTCTTGAGTTTTCTAAAGAACAGGGTATCTTTGTCAGATCAAAGTCTTAAAAACCTCACTATTATATACACAGACCTAAATGTAGATGCAGAATTGGAATTGTCCACTGACTGCAGCTCATCCTTGGAGGAATGCAGCTGAATGGTTTGAAACTTAGTTTACAGTTCCTACATCTGAGGATGTGAGAGAAACTGACTTCTGCCAGCCATGGCACTGGCTGGAAAATGCCAAGATCTGTTCTCTGCTTCTCACTGACTTTGTCACGTTGGTCAAGTTCCTTCACTCCTGTCTGTTTCTGATTTCCCTGCTACTCTTTTGCGTTTTCTTAAAGGAAAAGCTTGAACAGAGCTTGGCACAACGAGAGGCCCAGTGCAGGAGCATGTCCTTAAATGTCCCTGCTGTGTAAATGATGTGTTGCTCTTCAGCTGTGATTAGTTTCATCACTCAGGAGCTGGATGCACACAGAAAAGAAATGTTGCCCCTTTTACCTTTAGCAGAACTGCTCCCATTTAATTTATCTGTGTTTGGCACTTTTGAGGTATTGCACTTTTCGTAGAGAGGAAGAAAACACGAACAAAGTTAATTGCCTTAGCTGCAAAATTTTTCCTCTCTGTATTTGCAAATTTGGTTAACAATTATATTCCTATTTTGCCTGAATCAATGCTAAGAACTGCACACTTAGAGTTGTGTGATTCACCTCTTTATATGCTTTTAATGTTATTCAGAAGGAGCAGGGATAAATGCTCTCAGTTGAAGCAGTAGATTACAGAACATGAATCAGTGATAAAAATGTGCAAATGGACCTGACATCAGTGGTGTAGCTGAAATATTTTTTCGTGATTGCTCTTAGGGATTTGCGGTATCTGTCCCCGCCATCTTTAATAGGTAGCTGTTCATGAATCAAATAATACAATTTCAGTCAAGAAGCAACCTGCCAGTGGGAGGAAGTGTATGAACATAAATTACATAATTATTATTCCACTTGCTTCTATGCATTTAATCGCAAAACAGCAGAAGCCTGAAGATACAAAATAAACCTTAAAGGCATCATAACCTTAAACAACAGAAGCAACACACCAACATGTGCCCTGTAAAATAGAAAAAGATTAGTAAAAGAGTGACATTTCTTAATTTATTTTCCTCTTTTGTGATCATTAGGGAATAACACTAAATTAGCTGACCATATTTGCTTACCAAGTCAACAATTCTTGAAGCAAAGCTGCAGAGAACCGGGAACTTGCTGGGATATGTGGATGGTACCTCCTCTTATAAGAGGAGGAAAAAAAAAGGAGGGGATTTTATCTATATTTTCTTAGGGCAACTCTCCCTGTGTGATAGCTGTAACCCGATGCAGTGATGTCTGCCTGAATTTGCAGAAAGCCTGCAACAATAGACCTGAGGGGAAAAATGCTTCATCTTTTGGAACTGGTTGCTGACACCAAGGTCAGTCATGGGTTTTTTTATTTGTGAACTGTGTTCCTTTTTATGAAAGAAGAGCAAGAGCCATGCAGTGGATTCTTGTCATCAAGCAACACAGTTCCTTTTGTAGTCAGTCAATAATCAAAATAAAATTACTTCTTCTTTCCTATGAATGGATATCTCTAATTTTTTCCCTTTTTTGTGTACATTTCAAATATTTAGCCTGCTTCGAAGTGGAGGTACAGAAAGGACAACAGAGGTTTAGTGCTTTAGTGTGGCCATAGGTGTGTCTTTTGTAGTAGATTATAAGAAGTGTACCTCGGATTAGAGACTCTAGCCTAGGTAGGAAGACATTTTAGATTTTGTTATGGCACAGTGTGTTTGCCATTGGCTTTTTGCTCTTTCAGCAGTGATTTTGGCTCATTTTTCAGTGATCAGTGATTTTTACTCATTTTTCCCTGGGCTGAACCATCTTGGTGTCTGTTTCGCCCCGAGGGCGATGTCCCTGAGCCGCCCCCAGACTCAGAAGCGATGTGACGTTGTCACTGGATGATCTGCCAGCCTCACTCAGCCTGGTGAAGGGTAGAACTCGCCACGGACGGTGAAACCACAGCGAAACTTGTCCACGGTGGTTCCAGGATGAAGGTGGCCTCGCCATGCGGCCCCGTGGGTGCACGGCACAGCCAGAACTGCTCTGTGCTGTGGGTGCACAGCGGGCATGGGATGCCAGCAAAGCTGGCTCAGGGGTTCACCTCATCGGAGAAAATGACCCGGGAATCTTATTTTTGTTCCTTTAATTCTGTATACATCACAAACAAACAAGCCGTAATGGGAAAACCATTTTATCAATATCCTGTGTCAATGATATGGAGATTAAGGGCAGCTGGATTCCAGCACAAGCACAAAATGTTGGGCAGAGCATTCCGATGCAATTTAATCCTTTAATCCATGCAGTAAATAAATGGTTTTGATCTGAAACACAATCACTTTGATTACAGCAGCAGAGGGGCATATTTTTTATTCTGCTGTGTTGTGTGGGCTAAATAGGAAAACGGCTGATGGAGGTTTGACAGATTAAGCCCTATAAATGTACTGTCTTCCTGTTATTTAGGCAAACTAATCTGTGGGTAAGGGCACTGTTATTAGCAGAACAGACCAAGGCTTAGTTTCTTGTCACCCATCTCTCGAGTATAAGAAGTATTCTCCCAGAAGAGTTTTGTTTTCAGAAATTTTGCTTACAGGAAACAATGTGATAGTTGTTCTTTAAACGATTTTCAAATGAAATTAATTTTTATTTTTAAAAAATCAATGCATTTTATATAGAAAATTTTACCTTCAAAGTTTAAAAATAGTAAAAATAAATTTTAATTTTTTTTTTTCAAATGTGGAAAATATCATCCCAAATCACATGTGGATCTAGTCTTGGTGGCTATTGGGAGTGTGTTTAAATTACCATTTGTTTGTAATATCCTTTTTCTTGAAATGTTACAGAGCATATTGTTCCCATTTATTTTTCTTTAAAGAGAAAAAACAAAATGTTGTGGATCCAATTTTATTTTTAAGACAATAATTAATTATATTTTGATTTTTGAATTATAAATCCCTTGTGATGTCTTACATAGATATTTTAAAGTGTAGAGCTTAAACTTTTTGTGAAAGAACTGTCATTCCCTTTATTTACATGCTGCCCACTACAATGGGGTTTTTATTCATCTGAGCTGTCCCAAAGTAAATAGTCAAGTGATGAGGCATTTTCCTCAGAAATCCAGAGGGGCTTTTTAGTACAATTTTTTTTTTTAATGTAATATTTTAAGTCTGCTTTTCTATCCTATGAGCTATAAATCATACCTGTTTACAGATATGTATGGAATTCTGTGGACTAATGATTTGAAAGTGCTATCACAGGAGAACAATGGTGTCGCACAATAGTTGACTCCCCCAGGAAATTGCAGAGCTATCTCAGTGCTCAGGAGGTTTAAAACTGTCAGTGCTTGGTAAAGATGAGTAATAGCAATCCTAGGTGTTCTCAGCCTTGAGTTTTAAAATTGTTTTCAACTCTCAATGCAAATGTCCCTTTCAAGGTGAGAAATGTCACACCAGAAAGGCTGAAAAGTTTCCAGGCAATTACACTGGTGAATAAGTGTGTATGGATTCTTGATAACTTCAAAATAAGCTCTTTTAAAATAAATAATAATAGTGAAAGAGACAAGAGGCCCTTGTAATTTATATACGGGTTGACTGGAGAAAATGAAGCATTGAGTAAATCTGTAAGGCTATTTACTGATTGCTGAAGTCTAGAAATGATTTCTCAGTTCTGCTCTAGGGTTGCCCCTACAGACCAGCTCCACAAAGGCTGCCAGGTATTATGTAATGACATGATCTAGTCAGTGACATTCAAAGCCCCAGATCTCATTTTAAATTGCAAACCAATATTAATAGGCAGTACCCCAAGTTTATCTCTTGTTAATTTGACAGAATATATAAGGGGCAGATGTGGTTTCACTTTTTTCTCACCTACAGCTCTCTCTGCTGTAGAGAACATGAAGTCTTTCACAATAATATTTTTCACATCCATATTATGCCAAGAATCTGGCTACCTGTTCAACAGATGCAAAAAGCCTCCTTTTGTCTTTTCCTGGCAATTTTAGGAGGTTTAAAGACAGAGACACAGAAAGAGTGTTGCTTCTGCTGTAATTGCAACTGAGCAAATGAAGGTTAATATTTCAGAGGACAGAGAGGCATTTATTTAATGTATGTTGTGATTCTCATAGTTTTCTGTTGACATATGAAGGTTGTTTGATGGGGACCCAAATGGCAACATATTCATATATGACACAACTGAAATTTAATAGCTGTGTTGTCCCTCTGTAGAAAACAAGAATCCTTGTATGTCAGAAAACAAACATGCTTCCTTGAAACTTCCTTGTAGGCATTTTGAAAAATGACTTTTTAATCCCTGTTTAGCAAATTCCCTTATGCAAAAGAGAATTTTTATTACTTAAACAATTATTATTATTTAATGTGAATTTGAATTTTAAATAACCTGTTTCCAAGAAACATGTAAACTTGATTGTAATTCTTTCTCCCATCATCATCCTTTAGGAGAATAGTACGTAGTGTGCCTGGAGAAACCTGGAGGCCCTCTTAGTAAACTGCATCATGGCTCAGAAGGAAAGGGGGTATATTTAGATGCTTTACAAATGGCAGAAACAAATCTGGTGTCATTTGGTATCAGACATGGATTTGTAGTCTAAATGGAAAGAGCAAATTTTTTTTTAACATTGTGACTCTGAAGCATAATAGATAATAGAGCTGAAAATACAAATTTAAAGCAAATTTTCTTTAGGCAAAAAGAAGCAAAGAAGGATTAAAGCAGGTAAAGGAAGTACATAAATGGATAACTGGAGGAAAGAATTATGTGAATCATGTACTACAGACAACTTTCAAAGAGGCTCTGCAACTATTTTTATCTAGTACTTTATGGCTGTGATCTGGAAAATTACTCACACACATGTATAACATGGAAGCAATTCCATTGCTTTCAGTGAGTTAGGAACAAATGGGGCAGCCATATGTGAATATGTTTTCCAGCTTAGAGCTATCAGACTCTCCTTCTTTGTGCCTGTTCAAAGCACCCAGTGAAGCCAGTGGGAATATGAGCCACTTGGAGATTTCATCTGGAGTTCATTTGGAGCAGTCTCACAGCAGAGCTTGTGTTTCCTTTCAGGGTGTAACTCACAAAAAAAGAAAAATCAGGCATCATTTCACCGCTTCACATGGTCTTTTCAGGACAAAACACATTCTGATTGCTGCTCAGGAGGCAGACCTCAGGCGCACCATTGCTTACCCTGGAGGGATTTGCCCTCCCAGCTCTGTAGATTGCAGGGCTAAGCCAGAGCTGTGAGAGTGTGGCCAGGCAAGCCTCGTGCTAATGACAGTGCTGTCTGCTGAGGGCAGCCTGAATCTCTTCTTGAAAGTTTAAATCTGGGCTTTCTGACCACATGGGGACGGGCTGATGCCAGTTTAGAAACTTCTTGTCCTGTATCCTCCCTGCCTGGGGGGAGCACACCTGTGTTGACTAAACTAACCACCCTCCACTCTTTCCCAAATCTGGCTTGGGAAGGACGAGCTCTGGGTAAGCTTGGCATGGTGAGGTAGTTTGAAACGATGGGCCAAATACGGCCGCTTGCTAAATTATTTGTAGCACAGTTGAAAGGAGTGAAGATATCAATGTCTGGGGATCACTGCTCTCATCCTGAAAATGGTAACTGTGATTTCAGTCACAACTCTTACCTTTAAGGATCAGTGGTGTGTATAAAGCTGCAAGCTGTTTCCATTATAACTTATCAACAGAATAATATTTGTCTTTTTCTCATAAATGTCTCCTTTTTGACTGTGAGAGAAAAAAAAAGAGTTTAAAAGTATTTTCCCGAAGGAATAATTTTTTGTGATATATTCATACACACTTGAAAAGCAGCACCTATCACGAAAACATCATTTCCTACCTACCAATTACGTGGAGTCACTGAGTTGAAAGCCCACTGTACACTCCTACCATGAGTAGATCAACACCATGCATCTCTGAAGCACTGATATGGACCTATTCAGATTTTTATCAGTTCCAGCTATGTGTAACCATTTTATTATAATTGACCTGGATTTGTTTCTACATGTCTCCCTCATTAAAATGTATAGCACCTGGGCTAATGGATTTTGTTTCTATCAAGATATAATGAGGACTGGCATATCTGCATATTCTCCGAGCGCACCAAGAGCAGAGACAAATACTCCATTTTATTACCATCTGACAGAGACATAATGATTGCTGAGAAACTCATTACCATCATATTATGCAATGATTTAACTCAAAAACCTTGCTGTGCTGCAGCCTGGCAGTGGTAGAGCTCTTGGAAATGCCTGTTTTTGTGTTAGAGGAGTGTGAGCTGAGCCGATTCCCTTCTCCCCATGTGCTGCACACAGTCTATTTGCTTTGCAGATTTCTGACTGACTTTGAGTGTATTTCATTACTGTGTAATTAAGGACTATCACTGGAAGGTGGTTAGAAAAGCACATGTGATGAAACTACAGGTAGTGCAGGAAGCTGGTAGAAGAGGGAGAACTAAATATTTTTCCTTCTCTCTCAGTACTCCCTCATTTGCACACCTCCATAACACTGTGGTTTATAGGTAAGGCACCCTGGTTCCTCCTCTTTTGAGGCAGCTGGTGAGAGAGTTCTAGCAGCTCTGGGTCAACTTTTCTGCAGCTTTGCAGATACAGACAGGTACTTACAGATAAAAGGTTTTCAGCTGCAATTTGTGTCTTCGTTCTCTGTACCACTTTCCTCTTCCAAATGGTACTGCTGAGCTGATTTCTTCAGAGCTCAGTTTAGTGCAAAAGACCGTGACAGAAAATGTCACTGAGCACAGTTTATCATTTGAACACAAAACCCCTCAGTAATGCAAAATAACACGGTTCAGCTGGCAAATGCTGGCTGCAGTCACTCTGCTTCCATGCTAGACAGGGGAAGGGGGTGGGCTGATAATTTGTCTCTGTCACCTGAGATAGGAGGTCCTTAAGTGTTCTAAATATCTATATAATAGTCAAGAAGGTTCTAGTCAAGTTCTAACCCCTTCCAGCCTGTTTGACAGATTCACCTCAAAGTTTAACATTTCACAGTATGTGAAGGGGTGGGAGCAAAATTCCCATTTCTCCTTCCAATGTGTAGAATTTGCAATGTTGAAATATGTTAAAGGGTTCATTCCTTCATATATGTATCTACAGAGAAATGCACAATTTTAATAGGGGCATGGTAAGAGAGTTTTGGTATTTTGTAAATTTTTTCAGAAATTCAAATTCAGAAATCGTGTTAACGTTTCAAATTTCAAACACTGAGCAGCACTAACCAAATGTCAGGCTGGACACATGTTTGGGATGGTAGTGTCATTTTATACCACTGGACAGCTACTTCAGCAATTTGGATCCCTTTGAAAATAATTTGTTTTTTTAAGTAAGTTCAGTTATTAATGAAATTTACAGTTTATTCACACAGAGGTGATTTATTTGGTAGGTGAGAGGAGGAGTGATTTAGGTGGAATCTAACTTCAGCCATTTGATTTCAGTACTGTAAAGTCAATGGATAGAGCTTAGTCCCTATATGCAGAAAGAAAAGTGCCAGGGAAGATTAATAAACCTGTTTCCATCTAATCAGCAATGAGAACTTTGCAAGACAAAAGACTATAAAGACTGAATTCAATCCTGAGCATGTTTACCTGTGTTTTAATATTCAGAAAGGAAGAGAACAGGGAAGCTTCTTCTACTGTTTATGGACATTGGTGAGCAAGTTAACAGGTTCAAATGCCTGCTGAAAAAGGTAATGTGAAATTGATAAAATAGGTCATGCATACCTGAAAATAAATGGGAAGCTTTCTCCATATTCAGTGTTTGATCATGTAAGTAATTTAGCTGTGTTATATCATAGAATTGTGAACACAGGATTCCACCTGGGAGAACTGCTATCGGTTTATAGAGCAGGTTTCCCAGTTGGAAAATGAACCATATGGTGCATATGTCAAACCCAGGGAAGGAGGTAAACCTTACATAGACCTAACAGATTCACTCTTAATTAAGATCAGATGGTGCCTACCATTAATCAGGATACCCAGGCAGTCTATTTATAGTTACCTTGATCTTGGGTGTGAAGTTGCTGTATGAGCAGATTTCTCCCATCCTCCGAAATCAGAGGAGTTTCACTGACGTGGATGAATGTTCAACATGACCCTTTATCTGTGCTGGGGGAATTCTCATGAGTGGAGATGGGAACTTCCCTGGACAAGCCACGTGTCTGCTCTCGTGTGGTCTAAGGCTGCCAAGCTCGGAGGAAGAAAACACACAGAGCAGCAGGGAACTACAAAGAGCTGTGTGTGATAGAATATGTTTCAAAAAGGGTTACATCCCTTAGTTTCTCCACCTCCTTGCTGTTTCCATCTAGCTCCTTGCTCTTCACCGTGCATTCAGATTCCAGAATGCACAAAGGCTTTGCAATCTGTTGTAAAAGGCTCATTTGCTCCTGAAAACTTTAAAGATTATTTTACAGAAATGGTGATGTGTATAAACCAAAGAGATC
Source organism: Cnemophilus loriae (assembly GCA_013397755.1). Lineage (NCBI taxonomy): Eukaryota > Metazoa > Chordata > Aves > Passeriformes > Corvidae > Cnemophilus > Cnemophilus loriae. Next base: position 2,857,545 of record VZTF01004912.1, on the reverse strand, counting down.
TAAAAGTCCTTCGTGGTCTACAGATGCCATCAGTCCTCAACTGCTAAGTTTTGTTTTATTTTCTCCATGCATTTCAGTCAGCCCCAACTGGCTCCTCTTCAAACTGGCCCGAAATCATTCAGCAATATTGTGTCAGCCCCACAGAAGCTGGGACTCTTTGCACCCGATGAGTACCACCAGGCTGGGATTTCCTTATCACTGACATAAGCAAAGAAACATTTCTTTTGTAATGCAACTTATGAGGGAAAGTTGAAAATACGCTCCTCTGGAAGAGTCTGTGGATAATAGTTACTAGCCAGCTTTGGCACTGAGGCTGTGGAAAGACTTTCTTTTTTCACTGCATTTTTTCTTCCCCATAGCTTAATCTGCACTTTGGAGAAGGCAATGACTCTGCCCATGTCTTATATCCATGAGTATGGAGTATGTAAGAAAGTGCCATAAAAGTTTTTGAGTACTGAGAAAGAAAACACAGTTGTACACAGAATTATTTCCAACAAACTGGAGGATCGCTGTCCCAGCATAAAAATTTGGAGCTCAAATGCTTCCCCACCTTGCATTATTCTTGCACACAGAATCCCCATGTTGTCTGTATTGACTGGAAGGAAATAAGGTCACTGCACAGTGAGGCACTGAGCTTATTACTGTTGTTATGAAGAATTGTTTTCCTTAGATAAGTACAAGGATGGTTATAGCTAAAATATACCATGTGTTTGTTTGGGGTAAACATTTTGCTGTAATTCAATTTATGAGAGGGATCTTTCTCTTAAAAGCATTGGACATGTCTGCATACTAATAAGAGATTATATTCTTTAGTTCTACATATTGGAGAGCCTGGAAACAGGTCATTTAAGTCCAGGAGAAGTATTTTTACTGTGTAATCATGAAATAAAAAGACAGCACTAAAAATGACAACCAGGGTGCTGATTTTGGAAACCTCATTTCTTTGGAAATAAGAGCTGTGTTCATTCTTGTGTTTCTTGGGTTGGAAGACTAGTATGTTTTAATGTTGTAAAAAACCATAAATAAATCCATATGATAGAGAAAACTAGTGAAAATAACTATAGTTGTGCAAACTTCAGAAGTATGAGAATTGCAGTTTCCCAAGGATATGTTTGTGTCTACAATGTACCAAAAGGAGTCTGTTGATTTGGTTGGGTTTTTTGTGGTTTTTTTTCTCCCTGAATTGTAAACAAGAAGTTAGTCTGTAGTGAAGAATATTTGGGGTGGCCATGGGATATGGAAGAAACCAATTTGTGGTTATCCTATAAGAATAAATTCTGAGGGAAATCCTTTTACATCTGTGAGCATTCAATCCTCATTCCAGAGTTTGGTGAGTGATTCTTTCCCACCATTATACACAGTTTAACTGTTTAACATGAATTCTTACCTCAGAGGCTGTGTTTGCACAGCTCAGGGAAGCCCTGACACCAGGCTTTTAATGCAGATCAGTATTAGGAAAACTTTCTTCACTGAAAGGGTGCTCAGGCATTGAAATAGGCTGTCCAGGGAAGTGGTGGGATCACCATCCCTGGAAGTGTTCAAAAGGCATGTGGATGTGGCACCTGGGGACACGGTGGTGCTGGGTTAATGGTTGGACGCAAAGATCTCGGAGGTGTTTTCCAACCTGAATGATTCCAAGAGGCTGCAGGTGCACGTGGCCGTGTCCCACCTGTGCCAAGCTCCCTGTGGCTCCCAGCCAGCCCAGGGCAGCAGCCAGGGCTCGTGCGCTGTGTCCTGCACAGCCTCCCCGGGGTACAGGACAGAGCCAGAGATGTGTCCTGTGCTGGTGATTTCCCTTCTTCAGTGGCACCCTGGAACAGAACGGCTTCTTTTTATTTGCTGAGATTTCATTGTCTTTTAATTTAGGAGAGTTCCAGTTTGTTCTAGAGGTCCATTTTGTGAGTGAGTCAGAAAGTGTGTTCGTGAATCTGATAAAGCAAAGGCCTGTGCTTGCTGTGAAATATGAGCCTGATTCACAGCCCTCTTGTGCTCTTGGTAGTATTTCCATTGATTGCAGCGGGCTTGGATCTATTCTTATTTCTGTGAAAATTCTGTAATAAATGAAGCTGCTTTAGGTCATTGGGAATGAAGGATAGCAGCTGCAGGTAGAGTGTTATTACTGTGCTGCCAATAATCTCCAACTGTATTAAAGCTGTTACAAGGTGTCCATGGGAAACAGTTCTTTCTGTGCGGGAGAGATGATTTCAGAGCTCCATATGATTTTTTTTTTTTTTTGGCTTTTCACTCCAGGTTTGTCCTGGTTTCTCTGAGGCTCCTGTTTCTTTGTTCTTTTTTCCCCCACTGGTGTTCTGGTCACCCAGGGAGCCAGTAGCTCATGAGATATCCTGCTGGATTCCAAAGTTTGGCTTCTCATCTGGAGTGGTGGGTTGACCCTGGCTGGACACCAGTTGCCCAACAAAGCTGCTCTATCACTCCCCTCCTCAGGTGAACAGGGGAGAGAAAATATGAAAAAAGAAAGGCTTGTGGATCTAGGTAAGGACAGGGAGGACTCACTCAACAATTAATATCATGGGCAAAACAGACTTGACTTGAGGAAATAAGTTTAATTACCAAGATTTCAGGAATCGCATGATTTAAAAAAGCTCATTCTCTCTTGCATTTCCTCCCCCTTCTCTTCTCTGTATGATGAGGGCCAAGCTGAATAATTATATTCTCCTTTATTTAATCACAGAGTGTGGTACAGCAGGTAATGGTGCTGGTGATGCTGTCAGTGCCTTGGCTCTGAAACAGTAAAGTCAGCTCAAAAGAACAGTGGGGACTGGTCAGTGCTGGACCTCCTCAATCTTCATCTTCTCTGTTGAGACAGGTGCCAATTAATGCCAGGAGCAGTGAATGGCTTTGATGATGTGGACACTTCTAAATGAGGTACATGAATAAAACTGCTTGCTCAGAGACATTCAAAAGTGTCCATTTGTCATTGTTACTGTCTGGGATTTGGGTCAGAGAAAATCTCTGTCTTTACTAGAATTCTTATTGTCTTGATCACCAAAATAGGTAATTTAATCTCTTAGTCTAAGAAATAATGGCAAAATAAAACGTTGAGTATCAAGCTGTAAGCTGTAGACAGTCTCCTTGAAAGAGGGCTGATTTTTCTAATTTTTTTTTAAGATTTATTTTTTTTATATATAAACAGTGTTGTGCTTTGCACAACTGCATTTTATTTTGTTGGTTCCTTCAGAAAAATACCTGTAAGTTTCCAGTTTACCTGCATTTTTAAATGCAGAGTGTATTCAGGTCATATTTTTGCTTCCTTTTCTTTAGGCTTATTGTTAGGTCTTTGATAATATACAAAATAGGCAAATTACAAACAATATAGATTGTTATCACTGGTTTAACTCTGTCAAGAACAAAGCATAAGGTTTTCCAGGCACTAAGTTATCTTTCTTTTCTTATAATCTTTACTATTAATTTGAATATTATTACAATATGCTAGCTAAATATCTGGGTATATTTACATATGTATCCAAGAATTTTTTATATGCTTTACAATAAAAGACTAAACTGAAATGAAAACCAGCAATCAACTACTTTTTCTTTAGAATGAATTAAAAGATAAATGAAGCTGAGTTAACTAAGCTGTTCACTCTGCCAATTTTGCTGGTAAATATATTTGTAATTATATGTTCTGAGTTTTCTAAAGTAACTAACTGGGGAATAAATTAGAGAGTTTTTGCTTTAATTTAAGATGGGTCAGCATTAAAGAAACCCAGTTATATTATTTATAGGCGTCATCACACCACTGATGCTCCTAAAACTTAAGCATTGTGCTCAAGGAATTTTCTTCCCCCACCTATATTTTTTCCACCACTGCCTTGTGTTTGTTTGAGCTGCATAAAGTCCCAGGAAGCTCTGGCCTGTGGTTTCATTTCTTTGGAAACTAGTCTTCACATCCAAGGCGCATGGGTTCAGATAGAGTTATTTTCTAAATTGTTTCAATTTGACATATTCATGTTCTGAAATCTAAACCATGACTTCTGGAAATACGTGAATTTGAAATTTGAAGGGAAGAGATAGTAACTGTACAACACTTAATATTGGCTTTGCTAAACAAGAGAAGATGATGAGAAATCAGCAAAAACCAAGTTTCCCTCCTTGCCCTGTGTCCTTGGTCCAGGTCTGTGTAGGTTGTTTTTAGCAGTGTGCATTCTCTTCCATACTGGCATTGCAAAACTCGGTATTTTGGTTCCTGCCTGGTCTGCCCTGTTTGAGAAATGAACCTTAATACATCAGTTCAGACAAGAAACACTCTTTCTGTGGCACACACCCACGGAGATTCCTGATGGCCATTTGGACATAGCCCAAGCTCTTGTAGTGGCTGCCTGTGGTGAAAGACCAACTGGTTTTGTGCATAACAGACCTCTGGGCGTGGATGGAACATGTTTGCATGGATCCAATTGTGGTATCAAGGGCTCGTTAGCTCTGCCCAGGCCTTGGCTGGAAGCGGATCTTTCATTTGCACAGACCCCTGGTTCACTGCTGTGGGAGAGTCTCACTGGAGCACGTGGCTTCCCAAACAGGCTGAGCACAGAGCCTGTAACCACCACATTAATTCCTGCTTTTGTGACACAGGAGGAACTTTCCTGCCCACCCAGCTGCAGGCATTGCACCCAGACCTACATATCCGTGTAGAGACAAAGCTCATCTTCCTCCTTTACCCTTCAGCTCATCTGTCTCCTTCAGCTCAGTTTTCTACTAAGCCCAATTGAAGAATTATCCGTATGATATAGTCCCTTCTTGTCATCATTTTCCAGCCCTGAATGCTCTGTAGAGTTTGCACCATTCAGGAACCTGCCTATTTGAGAGTTGCTGTCAGGGAATAACTGTGTTGCACTGATTCTCGGGCGGAGCAGTCAGGGGCAGGCATTTCTGTAACCATGCCATTAATTGTCTCAGTGATAGGGGTGAAGTTTCACACGCACTTTGAGCCAGTATAAGCAGACGTTACTGCCAAGACCAGCACTTCAACCCTCCCTATGCCCCGGCTACTTTTTCCCATCCCAGAATTGCCCTCTTTGGTGAACTTTATTGTTTTCATTCAGATAAGTTCCCTGATCCACTTCCCCGCGTGGCCACACAGCAGCATAGATGAAGGAGTGGAGCTGGGAACAAACAACTGGAATCACAGGGGAGGCCAGGACTGCCTCTTCTGGTGCCTGTTGTAGCTTAAGACAGCTTAAAGTGTATGTGAAACTACTGCCTCACATAAAATAATTTTATTTCACGTCCTGCTCCTTTAGTTCTTCATAGGGTTCCCACTTCAAAGCGCCTGTGCTGCAACATGTGGTTAGAAGAGTTGCAGTGAGAGAGTATTTGTTATGTGTTGAAGATGGGCTCAGTTAATCAGAGTTTCAAAAAGGACTGGATCTTCTCTTACAAGTTGAGAAATCTAGAGTTTATTGCAGAGACTGTGCTGGGGAATAGTTCTGAAAGTATTTTAAAAATCCATCATCTGGAAGCACGGGTTTCCCTGGACTCTTGGCTTGCTTCTCCCAGGAGGTTTATTGGCTGGTCAACACTCTGACTCTGGAGCAGCACTGAAAATTTAAGTAGATTTTGAGTTGTTTTATGATATCCATGGCCATTTTGTCTCTGGCTTTGGATTTGGGAGAAAGAAGGAAGATGGTGTCAGGCTACCTCAGCTGCCTGTCTTAGCTGAACCTGCGTTTGCTGCCCTGTGGATGCTGAAACACCATCCAGGGCTGGGATCCTGCCAGCTGGAGAAGTGAAGGGGTACTGGGACAGCCCGAGGGCACTGCCCCACGAGCTGGGACTGCAAGGGGCACCTTGGTTTGTCTCGTTGTGCTTCCTGCGTGGGTCACCCTGTGACGGCACTCGCTCATTCTCACGCAGGGCCACCTTTACTCAGCCTCACCAGTAACGTCACTGCAACTCAGTTTTAATTGGCCAATTTTTTAAAAGCTGCCACAGTCTTTAGGCTCCTAATGACTCCTAAAACATGAAATGAATTCCTAGTCACTGAGGCCGAAACAAAAATAAAAAAGAGCTCAGTGCTTTCTCTACTGTGTTTTTCTTGCCTTTTCATGGTCGAATTATTATAAAGGCAGCTATGTATCCCTGGAGACATTCATTATTGTAATGATAACTGGAAAGGGCTTCCTGTTGAGGAAATAATAAATGTATCCTGGTTTGAATGAACTCCAAGAGAGAAAACTCTGTCCTTCTGCCTGTCCCAGCATGGTGCCCCTCCACAGGGGCCCTGATGATTTCTATGCAAGAGCACAAGGAAGAAGCTGCTTCTCACAGCACCCATCTCTGGCTGTGTTTGGGACTTCAAATGGGAACCCAAATGGGAGGTAATAGAGCTGGGAAATACATTTACCTCCCTCTAGGTCCCATCTGCTGTCACCTCCCACGAAGGAACCCTGCCAGTGACAGAGTGGGTACAGCAGCACAGCAATGGGGAAGGTACAATGAGATCTTTTCCATTTGCTGTGGGAAGGCTCCTGGTTGTTGTGGGAGGAGAATGGCTCTCAAGGGAGAACTCTGTGAGCTTGAGAAGAACTTCTAGAACAGCAACCACTCCAATGCTTTTCTCCATTCAGGAACATTTTAGAGGGACACCTTAGAGGGTTCCTCTTCCTTTTCCTAAGCTCCACAGCCTCGAGCAGCCTGGCCCTCGTTCCTCTGAACCAGCTGTAAGGCCTGTAAATGGGGAGTGCTGGTAGACCAGGCAGGAAGGATGACCATGGGAAAAGAGTCTAGATGAAATCATCTTCCTTTCTATGCACATCTGCTTCTGTGCACCTTTTGGACAGTTTGGCTTGTTTACTGAGGAGTATTTGCCCAGGGCTGCACTGGGGTATTTAGATTTTGTTTTAAGTGAGCTGGGGAAATGCATCAGTTCCAGCAGGGAGAGCAGAGAACCATGCAGAGTGTATGGCTGATCGGAAAATAAAAATTAAAATAATTAAAGGAAATCACTGACCTTGGATTAAATGTTGCTGTCAGCTGCTCAGAGCATGGAGCTTCGCATAGCTGTGGGGTGATTATGCAGATCAAATGCACAACCAACCAGAAAATAGGAATTCTGTTCTGTAAAAAGCTAGAATTGTGCAACAGTGCCACAACAGCATCTCTGCACCCAGGGTGGCTGGAGCAGGGCTGCTTCAGTCTGTATCAACAAGCTACACACACAGAGGCCAATCAAAATTCTCCTTCATTCAAAATCCTTTTATTCTAGATAAAAAATTTCATGGTTAATCATTATCATCTTGTTCCCTTGCTAGGTAATTAGTATTGCATTGTTGCTTTGTGCCTTTCCCTATGTTCCCTTCATGTTAGAGAAGTTTAATTGACATTAAAAGAAGAGGAAATTAAAGGGATTTTAATCAGTTGGTCTGTCCTATCAGTTTTAAAAAGAAAAGCTGGAGTAATAGAAAAATAGGCTGGTGTCTATGCTCTCTTATCATCCATTTCGCCGTTCATTACTGAATTGATGAGAATGTCTGCTTTGCATATTTAATCATAGGACTGCTTAAAATATGACTGAGGTTTCTTCCTGTTACTGCTTCTCTAGGCAACACTGTAGGTGTCAACAGGCTTTTGCCTAACTATTATCTCAACTTTTTTCAGTTTTTATTCCACAACTAACACTGTGAGGTGAAAAATGGGCACTTAGTGTAGTTTTCTCAGAATATTCTTTGATATCTAGAGTAAGATTTCATCTCATAAAGCGCTAAGTAAGAAAATAATGTTCTTATCTATGAGAACTCTTCAAATCTATAGTTTAACATAAGAGTTTGTTTGAAGCTGTTAACTGAGATTTCCCGAATCAGGACTTATGTGGATTAAGCTTGCAGAATCTATAAATGCCCAGAGTCTGAGTTATAAAATGATTAGTAAACTTGCACTGAAGGCAGCAAGGTTACAAAAAAGAATATTTGGACTGTATTAAATATTCAAATCCTGAGAAATTTTGAAAACACTCTAAATAAGAAACCCTTTCTAGAATTTGACTGAACCAATAAAATCAGTTTAATGTATTTTAGTGACCTGGATGAAAACAGAAAAAAATTGGTCTCATTTTTCTTAAGCAAAAATGTTGAAGAACTGTTATTGTTTGTCAGTGTTTCCTATTGTGAAGAGCGAATATGAATTTTAAATATAGTGTTTATTAGGTTCTCTTCTGAAATTTGCAACAATAAAGAAAATCAGAGAACATTCTTTAAATAGCCTTGGAGAAATTTGCTAGAAGAATAGGAGTTCTGCAATTTATTGTGTGCTGTTCAGAGGTGAACTCAAACATGCCACTACCAGGCATTTAATACAAAGCAAATTGTTAGGGACTTCGGGTTGTACAGACTGGAATAAGGAGCAGGGCTCCCACTGACTTCAGCGTGCTTGGAGTCAGGCAGTGAAAAGGAAAAGGAGATCTTGGCAGTTCTCCAGTGCAGGCTGGTGGCAAAACTCCCATTGCCTCATTAGGGGCAGGATTTTGTACTAGGTTTTGCTAGGATTTCATTCCCACCGAGATTTTATCCTCAGAATGGAGGAAAGCGGGACATGCGCCTGGATGGATCCCCGCTATCCTTCTGCATGTGAGAAGCAGTTAAATGCCGTGGTTGGGCGTGGCTTTAGCAGCCTGGCTGCTGATGGGAGACGGCCTTCAGGAGCTTTATTACTCATTCTTGGGAGACGGAGCTTCTCCTGAGCAGGAGCTTACAAGCTCTGACTGTGTGGAACCCACAGGGACGCGCCGGTGGGAACATGCCGTGAAAATGATGGCTATGGAGAGGGAGGTGCCTTGCTTACATCCTCTTACTGGCTGTGCTCGCTCGCCCACATCTCCAAATTGCGGACTCTGAATCCCAAGGAGCAGTGTTTCTATTTCAGACATTTTTCCTTTCTATTCTTGGCATGTGATAGCAAGTTGGACAAATTGCTTATGAACCTCAAGACCCTCCCTAGGATTTACTGGATCCCTGAGCTAAGATTTTCTGGGTCTTAGAGCTCCATGCAACCCCAAACGCCAGTGACTATTCTGTCTGTGGTGGATGTACTAGAGAGAAGATTTCAGCCTCTTCTGTAAAAGCACCTAAAGTGGAAACTTTGCAATGTATCGATTCTAATTTGTTGTCCACAGACCATTTTTGGAGACCATTTGAGAACTGACAAAAAATAAGCAGCAGGTTTTTTTCTTTTGTAATTTCAAGACTTGCTGTCCAAATATGACACCTGAACTTGTTCTGATTCTGCTGAAATGAACACAGACTTCTTAGCTTGATTTTAATAAACAATGGATTGGTTCCTCTGCCTACATGTTAGCAATTATGAGAGTAATTGTGTGTGACTGTAATTACTTGTGTGCTTAATTTTCATTCTGGTTAAAGGCAGAAGGAAGTTGTCAAATAAAAATGGAAGTGGTTTGTTCCCAGATATGGAATCATGTTCTTGCATTTAAAAAGTTGGCTGGCAGACTAGAGGAAATGCAGATCTCTTCTGGGAGGCCTTTAGCTATTGTATGCCTAAAAGAAAATGTATTTACGGTATAATATATGTTCCTCTCAGATTTTATTTTGGGTGTCTTTTGGAGAAGTTGTCTTTGTCTCTTTGAGAGATATCTCTACATGAAAATCACAAACCTTTGGGAACATGCGTGCCTTCATGTTGCAAGAATATCTGTAAATGAAAGAAAGCAAGGGCAGGAGTAATGTGATTCTCCTGGGTGTGGGATGATGCTTTTTCTGTAACCGTGGTCATTTCCTCACTGAAAGAGAAAATGTATTTCTGAAACTTTCTTTTCTGAAGCCTTTAATTGGGAGATCCTTAGACTGATTTAATTTTTGGATCTCCTCATAAATAACTGCTTAGGTGTGGGAAAGCATGGAGGTAATTTAAAAATGTTTTCTTTGTCTTATGAGAACACTGCTACAGTAGTGAAGATGTTGTCCAGGCTGCCATTAAATCAGCTTTATGGATCTGGAAAAGCAGACTGCCAGCAGTACAGGGTAGTTACAGGTTAAAAAGCCCCCTTCATTTTAAATTCAGTAAGGTAAGCACTAGAATATAGATACATTCCTGAAGCTCTTTCCTGTTCCTTCTCTTTTCGAGTGACTGCAGTCTCTAAGGGGAACACAGACACCAACTTTAGCAAGGGACAAAGAGAAAGCTGTGTTGCATTTCAGCAAGTGGGCAAATAGAATAACTTGGAAAGGAGATCTGAAGAAAAAGGAGACTCAAACCCACAGATCTTTGGTTAATCAGCCATCTCCATCCAGCAGTAGTCCCTCTAACAATTCCTGTATAGAATTATTTCCTAGCAATGCCATTGGAGGACATTGCACATCTCCAGTCTTCTCTTCCCATGTCTTGTTTCTGTGCTCGATAAGCAGAAAGCTTTGCTGCAAATTGACAAAAGTCCCAGTGGTTTCATAGCAATCAGCAGCTTCCTGCAGGCTTTGAGGCTGTCCTGATGTGAAGCCTGGAATGATGAGCAATTCCCTCTGCACCCATGGCAGGGTCCATGGTCACTGCCCAAGTGCTCTCAGAAAATCAGGAAGGTCTCTTGTTGGACCCGGGTGAGATTTCCCTGTGGAGGTGTTTGTTCCCTGAAGCTCTACTCTTTTGATCTGAAGTTCTCTTTTATTGATTCTGGGACAGGAGCCTTATAATAAAGGCCTTGCATGTCAAATTATTTTAATGAATTAGACCTATAGGAAGCCACTAGCAGAGGCCTGTGCTGTGTTAAAGCATCGTCATTGCCTGGCACAGCTTGATATGCCCCTGCACTGCACTTCTCCAGGGCACCACATCGCACAGACTGTGAGCCAAAGGGAGCTGTACTCTTGCAAGTACAGGTTTTTGGAGTCTGCCCAGTTTCTGGCAGTGCTGGTATGATGAGGTGGCCTTTGGCAGGGCATGAGACTCGAGAGGACCAGGCTGTCCAGTGAGCTGTGCCACTGGGATGCTCTTTGAGTGTGCCACGAGGGGGAGGTAGACGCGGCTGCATCACCCCGGAGGATGCACGCAGGAGGTGCAGCCCAGGGATAGGTGAGGGCAGGGAGGCTGCTGGACACAGCCGTGACACTCAGCCCTGTGATGAGCTGCGGAGACTTCGCTCTCCTGTGCAAGTCAGACTCGCCGTGTTTTCAAACAGGGGCAGTGTCACTGTGTCACCCATGTCACAGGTGGGCAACCTGCCCTCCAAAACTGCACCGTGATCTGAAAAGGCTCTCTGAGAGGAGCTGAGTGACAAGGCACTGGGTGCCTATGTCTGGTCCAGCATGGTCTGTAAAGGGCAAAGGTTCCTTCCTCACCTTGTCCCCACACTCCCTTGCTGGACAATACCTGTACTGTTACAGCATTGTTGCATTGTGTGCTGCTCTGCTGTTCCTCAATGCCCAAAGGAAGCCTTTTGCAGTCCTTTTGTTTCAGGTGCTACAGGTAATTTTTCAGCTCGCCCCATATGGGAACACGCCCTGGGAACTTGCTCAAGCAGAAGTTTTGCTGTGCTTGCTTAGAGAGCTGTGACCTTTCTTTGGAAATGCAAGTATTGCCCTTGGTTTTCAGCAAAGAAAAGATGAGCACATATTTACAACTTCACATAATTATATTTTATGATAACCTGATGCTAATGTGAACACCAAATTGAACATAAGAATCTAATTGTGTACTTCCTGTTGAATAATGCAAGACAGTAGCAGTCATTAGCCTTGTACTGTCTGAGAATGCAAGGCTCTTCCCTTTCTGGAAAGCACATAAACAGAAGACAAAGAAACAAAATCTTCTCACAAGGTTGTCGTTGTTCCTTTCTCTCAAATCAGCAGCAGTATCTCAGTGAATCAGATTCCCAGCATTGAGCACTCCCTGGTGTCTGGATGCTTAAAGAAAGGGTGTAAAACATGTACCACCTAGCAAGCCATACTGGCTTCTTTGAAACCAGTGGTTGCACTAAATGCCCATCTGGTTTTGAAATGCTGACCTTGGTCTGACACTCTGTACACGCTGGTGGCCTCAGCCAGTCCCCCAGGGCTCTGCTAATGTGGCAAAGTGGAAGGAAAGAAATGAAAAATTTTATGTGGCATCTGAAGGATAGAAGGAATGAACAGTAGCAAATGGACCAGCACTCTTGCCAACAGCACCTGTTTCCAGGTAACCACTTTTATAGCATTCTGCAAAGTGTCAGGGGTCAGATATCTCCGGGTTCACTCACAGATTCAAGTTCAGGACTTGGTGTGAGGTCTTGATTTTCAAACCACCTTTCAGTATGGAACCTTCCTTGTGGAGAGGGTAGGAAGAAAAAGAGGAATTTTGTTTGAAGCAGAGTCCAAGTCAAAAGAACCTGCAGACCTAGCTCATTAATGAAATTTGGAAGTGGGCTGCAATGTTCTGACAAGGCTGTCAAAACGATTGTTTTCAAATAACTGACCCAAGTTGTGGTCACTCAGTGCTTCTGCAAATCCAGGCTTTAGTATGGGGCTATTCATCAATTTAGAGAACTGAAACGTAACTGTACAACAAGAGAAACATAGAAAATAAAGTGAAATAGCAGATCAAAGGTTTCTTGATTTGTGCCTCAGCCTTCCTCTCTGTCCCACTGGTGTTTGGGGGCCAGAGGAAGAGAGCAGAGGGGATCATCCCCCTAATATTTCCCAGCAGGAAAGAATTTTCCTCTTTAGCAGGCAGAAGCCTGGGAGAGGGATTAAAAGAGGCCTGAAGGTTATCCTTATCCCCAGTGGATCATGTATTTAGTGCTGGCACTGGGAACAGTGGCAGAATTTAATTCATGGTTTGTTTCCTTTGTCAGTCCCGTGGCAGTGACATCCCACTTATAAACAATTCTTACACTGTTATATGCACTCTGGTGGGATTCAGAGTTGCACTGTGGTGGATCCAGGAAGCATCATGTACCTGGATATCCCTCCCATGTTACAGCAGAGCCTGGTGGTCCATGGATGTGACAAGCCAGCAATGCACAGCCCTGGGTCGGTAAAAGCCATAAAGGAGGAAAGAGTGACTGTCACACACAGTTAAGGGCTCAGAGAATGTCCTTAAGTCTGTTAGTTTGCACTGGGAGCACCAGCTGCCAATGCACGGCAGAGGCAGCTCTGACTCACTATTGTTCCTGTTTCTGGCACTCTCAGTATTTGCAATCACCATTGGGCTAATTGTTATGAGAAGTGCCACTCTGCTTCACACATCTGATGCGTGTTGATTGTAGCTGTACAACAGAACACTTTGTAACCTTCTGCTTCTTGTCTGTACGAAAGGGATGTTTCTTTTCACTCTTGTGACAATTGAGAAATTAAAAGCTGTCTCAGCTGGGGCTGTGCATGATCTAAGTCTTGTGCCTGCCTTCTTCTGTCATAGAGCTCTCTTTATTCCTTTGGGGAAGCTGTGCAAGTAAGGGTTTGCTTCTGTGAACGAGCATGGGCTGTTGTGCCTTCAGATTGCAAGGGGGAATTTCTAAGAATTCAGAATGTTTGTATAATTTTCCAGGCTCTCAAAGTGCAAACCATTGCTCCTGAAGTCAACTTAATGTGATTTGAGGTGACTGTGGGCACAGCAGAAGTGTCAGTCCCTTGACAGGATCACCTGGTCAGACCGGCCTCTGTTGGAAGCCCTATAATCACGAGCGGTGTGCTGAGGTCAAGCTGTCCTTCTGTGGCCCAGCCTTAAGAGGACAAGAAGGATGTTCCTGGCTAATTTACACACTTGGTTTTGTAAATGTCTCTGTGATGTGAACACATGAAAGATGGAAGCAGCATAAGTTTGGTTGCATTTTCCTTGAGCTGAAGGTTGATGATTTGCCTTTCAGGTTTGTGCAGGGTCTGAGTGGTTTGGGAGAGTCCCTTACACTTTCCTTTTCCCTCACGTTCCTTCTAGACCTGCGTAAATCCTAAATCCAGGCCTGTTGGGCACTGCCCAAGTGCATTGCTTAGATGCAAGTCAGGTGGGCTATGCTTGGGACTCTGGCACTGCTGACATACAACTACTGTCTTTCTCTCGTGTGAGTTACTGTCTGGCTCTGCTGGGTTTTTACTTCCTGATTTTGGTCAAATGTTTAGATATAATAAAGTTTGTGAGTATTATGAAGATAATGAGCAGTATGAGTTCTCCTTATGTCTGTAGACTGTCTAAAAATTGGTCAGTAAGATTTTTCTTAATAGTTAAAACAAGTATCTCAATGTTTCCAGGGTTGTATTTCTATCTGTACTATTGCAGGCTGAGGGAGGGTTTTCCTCTGGGGCTGCTTCACACTGTGCTTACTTTTCACATTCTCTGGTATAAATGGGTTTTTTGGATAGATTTGTATCTCATCTGAGAAACTAACTCCCCCTTTTGGTAATTTCTCTCTCTCTTTTTTTTTGTCTTTCTTTTATTTTTTATCCTTTTCTCCTAACTTGAGCAAGAACAATTTTGCCTTGCTCAATGTCAGATCCTTGACGAGGAACATTTTAACTATGGCTATTTGAGGATTTTAAAGCAGCAATTCTGAGGCATATTTTAAAAGAATACTACTTTCCTACCAACAGAAGGAAGCAACATCTGTATTTTTCTGTCAGATTGTTGAACTCTCTGCCTTCCCAGGTAGAGTCTGCTTGTGTCCTTGTCTCATTTTTGTTATTGCAAATGCTTTTTTTACAGACTTGTTTAGTACTGGTCAGTGTCTCACAACTGCAATTGTTGCCCAGCCATTAATCATCCCTAGAAATGGAGCTGTGCCATTTCATTGCTCGGGGTGGTCCCCACAGCTGGTGTGACACTCTGCACGTGCTGGTGGCCTCAGCCAGCGCCCGGCACGAGGCTGTGAGTGTTTCTCTCTGGTGAGCACCTTGCCCACGTGCCTGCACTGGGTCTGTGTCCACCAGAAATCACTCCTCCGGGTGAGTAGGGGCAATTTTCCTAGAAGGAAAATTATCCTGGCTGGCTACTTCACCTCGCTCTAGCATAGTCGTGCGTGGCACCAGGGTGATTCCCACTTCTGGAGGGAATTGCCTCAAGGATGTACAGGGCACGAATAACACAAAATGGCCAAGCGGCCACTGAACTTCCAATAGGAAGCAAGGTGCTTTTAATAATTCTAGCACATGCTTAAATACTTCTGCGAATGTAGATTTTAATTGTTTAAGACTACATCTCCTTGAAAGTCCCTGTGGCTTAGCTCATTTGTTTCAGCTTTCAAGGGAGCTAAGGCCAATGCTCTGATGCCTATGGAAGTTGTACAAGTCTACCCTCTCAGCGAAATGTAACCTACAGATGACAAATGGAATGTGTGTTTTAAAAAAAACAAAACAAAAAGTACTGCCAAAAAGCACACTAGGAGATTTAGCAGTTTTATGAAAGGAAAAAATTGTGGAAGAGAACAGATCTGATGGACAACATCACAACCTGTTTTCTGGGAAATGGCTTGAAATGGCATGCAACAACATTTTCTAACCCTTTCAGGAGCAGAGAAAAGGCTTTCAGCTCACTGCTTGTAGCATTATGTGTTGTGGCTTGGCTTTGTACTGAAATACCAATCATTTAATATTTAGCTTAGAGTAAATGTCTTTGGAAGCAAGAGGGTGAGAATGGCAGCCTGCAGTCTGGAAGGATTGGTGTTTTAGGCCTGATTTTTGTTTGATTTTTGAATATAATGAAAATGGTCTTGATACATCAATAACCAATAACTTCTCTGAGCTTCTTAAATAAAGGGATGAGTGGGTGTTCCGCAGAGTGACATCTTGTGCGTGCACAGCTTTTCTTTGGAAGGTTTTGCCCTTTGTCCTTCGCATCTCACATGGTTACTGGAGCACTGTCATTGTTTTGGAAGATGAAGAATTTTTTCTTTCCAAATTATTCTTGCTTATGCTACTTAATTTTTTCAAACAGATCAGTGTATTGGCTTACTAGCTCTAGTCATGAGAAAGCAGGACCAGTCCTGTGAACACCAGAGGATAAATCTGTCAGGCAGAGAGGCAGGGATTTGTGTTACAGAGAAGTCAATACGAGACTGTTGTCCTGAAGTCCATCATCCATTTAAGCTCTTGTCTCAGCACACATTAGTATGTACATCTTCCTGTCGAGTAATCAGCATTTACCCTGAGACATGTCCCTGCCTTGAAACGTGGGGACATCTGGGCAGTGCAAATTTCCAATATGACTAACATACTTGGCAAGTATCTATTGATTATTCCACAAAACTTATACATTGACCCTTTTGTTTTCATAATCTCAAGGTATTGAAGAAGTTCTGTCTGCATTCCAAACCCACATGAACAACGAGACTATTCCTGTATGGAAATAGGGAATGCAGTGGGCAAATTTTCTTGAAAAGATTTTATTTTGTAAATCCTATAAGGGAATTTCAAACCTACCATGCTCTTAGTGTATCATCTAGGGGGAGGAATTGTTTCTTTAGCTTGGTTTTGTTTGTTTGTTTGTTTGTTTCTTTTCCTGTGTCACAGCTTTGCACCAGTAGCTGTTGGTATGTTGTCCTCATGAACTGGTGTTATATTCCCATTTCTCCCTTTAGGTTCACCAAAAATGGAGACTCTAGTTAAAAATCCACTCACTTTTACCTGAATGTTTCCAACTGAGAGACAAATCAGGCCTGTATAATTTTTATTTGGTAGCTGTCAATGTCATTTTCCTCTGAGGTACTTTTTGTAGCTATTGCTTTCAGACATGCCATGCAGTTCATCCGCCAGAGCCAGCAAATATGTCTTAGCGTAATTATGGTGTTTGCGAGGAACAAACTGATCAGCTGAGTTCTAGTTTACTTCCAAAGATAGGTCTGAAATGATGTATGTACATAATGTGGTGGCTTTTTGTGTGGTCAGGGGAGACGGCAGGGAAACCTGGGAGGAAGGAAGTGGCATGTGGATGTTACAGCTCTTGCTGCTGGTTTGTATCCGGCACTGACCAGAGGAAATGGGTGAAGGATATTGGCTGTTTTGCCCCTCTTTACTTAACCAGGCGTGTTTTGACCTGTGGTTTTTATCAGATGATTAAACTGCAGCACTTGGAGGCAGTTCCCTACACAGGCACAGTTCTGATAGTTGATGTAGTATAGGCACAAATGTTGACCGAGGTTTGTTTTCAATCTTAAAAACATGTTTTGTTCTGGAGTTTGATTTTCTGGTTTCTCTTTAGAAGCTGCCTCCTCAAATGTCAGATTGCTCTATGCCAAAGGGCCTGCACAGTGATTTACTTTACATGTGAAATAGATAGCACTACTCAACAACTTATTATTTGTTTTGTGTGACAGTGACAGGGTAGGAATAGTGATTGGTCATGTGTTTTATAAGGAAATCTCCTACTCTGGGATTTGGCATTGCATTCCCTGGTACAGCAGAGCCTCCTTCTCTCCTCTGTGTGTCTTGAGGACTAAGTGGAGGGTCTTGCTTGGGTGACGTTTTCCCCTGTAGGAAGAAATAAATAAAATCTGTGAGATTTTTATCAGAGTCCGTCTGCTAAAGAGAACTTTACAACGTTGAGAAGTCAGCTGGATTAAAGGATCAAGATAGCTCCCTGAAATTTCAGGGCTGAGAGTTCTTTTCTGACTGTAAATAACCTGTTGCAAGCTTATCACAAAGGAATATATCACATAATGGACAGTAGTGAAAATCCAGCCATGAAATTATTAACTAAATAAATAATCTCCAGAAAAAAACCCAACCTGATACATGTTTTTAATGGGTTATAACTAATAGGAAATGCTTCATCATTTAAATTGGTCTTTCAGTGTGTTCTTTAATGAAATCACGTTTTTGTGGAATTGATGGAATGTATGTTTTCTTACACAGTGGCATTTTATTCAGGTAGAGTCAAGGTCTTTTCTGCAAATGTTGACACCAGAGTGAGTCAACTTCCTGGAAAAACACCAACGACCTACATAGCTTAGAGTTCTGTTTTTACAGTGGGCATCTTAAAGGCAAGAATGGCACATTTACATACAAGTGTAACCTTCTTCTCAGTGTCTGCTCTTACATTATTGGTATTTCTAGTCTGTTCCATGCCTGAGGATGGGTGAGAACTCTTTGCAAAATTCTGCAGCCCGTATTTGTCTTGTGATGTTTAATGAGTACTTTTTCACAAGGCTGTGCTAATGGAGTGAGCTCAGGGTTCTCATTGCGTCAGGGTGAAGTCCTGAGGGTGGCTGTGAAATACTGTACCCCTGATGTCAGAAATGGTCTTTGGGAAAGCAGAACAAGCACAGTAATTGTGCCATTTCCCTTACCCGAGGAAAAGTCTTACTCCAGTCTGTTCAGGAGTAAGAGCTTCTCTTTCACTGGAACCTCTGTTTCAGAACAAAATTCCAATTTGAAATAAAAAGCAGACATATCAATGCTTCCTGCAGTTTGAAAATGAAGAAGTGTCGGATCAGTTCTACCACTTCTTATTAGGACAATGTCAGAATGATTATTCGAATGAAATAGTTTTAATTGAAATACTGATTTAAACTCAGTTTGAATATGTGATTTAGGTTGTGGTGTTTAACTTCATGCTCAAATATTAATTTCTGAATCTATAGTGACATATACCTAAATGAATCACATTTTCAGCATTGAAGTGGAGATGCTCTGATAGCCTTGCATGACAAAAGGAAAATAAAAAAATGAATAGTTTTGATTTTGTATTCAGCTCTTAACCTGTATCTCAGACAAAGCTAACTTCACAGGCTCCTTTCTTTATAAATAGAATATGAGGACTGTAGAAAGCTTCATTCTAAACCAGTGTCCTTGAATCCAGATGAGATGGAGTGCTTGACCCTGAGGTTATTTAGATGTCAAGTGTGTAGAAGTGGTTCTTTCTTTTCAGCTTTTGGGAAGTGTCTCTTACCTGGCTCGGGTCTGACCCGTTTGGATCCAGCGTGTGCAGCGCGCGGTGCCTGCAAGTGGAAAAAAGCAGCACCCGAACCCTCTGACACTTCAGCTCTGGGTCACTGTGGAGTGATGTCACCGACCGTGCAAGAAACCACTGTTGTGTTTCATGGGGCACTCGAGCTGTGGACAGCTTTTAAGAAACTGGTGATTTTACATCTCTAAATTCTATTGGTGTTCAGTGGAAAAGTGGATGCTCAAGTGAAAATGGCTCTCACTTGTCCCCACCTAGATATTTTTATTTCCCTTTCTTTCTGATTATTTCACCAAATACCTTTCAGTGGCTCATCTTGACCTTTCAAGGACTTGGTATTACAGCTTCCTTTCCTCCTTAAAAAATCTTCCTGTGGTTTTGAACAATGGGATAGAAGTGGTAGCCAAGACAGCTTGGACTATTAGAGGGATCACCTGTCGTCTTTTATCACTGGTAATTTTTCTCCAGCCAAGCTGCCTATTGTTGTTTGTCCCTTTCTTGTTCCCAGAGCTACAAATTTAATCAGTGAATTGGAAAGTTTTCAGGGGTGGTGGCTGTAGTGAGTAGGAGCATCCTGCTTGCTTCAGGTCCAAATTTGGGCTACGTGGGGCATCGTCCCGTTTTTGGCAGACTTAGACTCATTTTGTGAATGCAAGGGGATTAAGAGTAAATGGAGTCATTATATTTAAAGCTTTTCTGCTGTTTCTCTTCAGAAAACACATCTGCAACCCACAGCTTCACTGTGTCATGTCTGGGATCCTGATTAAGCCAAAGTTAATTTTCTTTTTTGACTTCTGGCATGTTAGGACACAGAGAGGTGGCACCTGTGTACAGATTGTTACTGTATTCTGATGTGTTGCTTTAGGGATTGTATTTAATAATATTACTAGAATCCTCTTCTCTTTCCCCCCAGTCATCACCCTAAGACAAACCTGTGTGAATTCAGACTTTTAATAAAACACCTTGTGTCTCACCTGTAACTGGCAGACTTACATTATCTTTACCGTGGATGGCAGTTGGTATTTAGAGCCCCAGTTCTGCTGTGTATTTTCCTTAGGAATCTCCATAGTCCACCTGCCAAACTGCAATTTGAGTTGAAGTGTAACACTTTAAGCATCCGATTTCCACCACAGCTTACCCTAATGACCTTGAGGGACTGTTCATATGCTGCGAAGTCCTAGAAAACAGCATGAGGCAAAACAGATAGAGAATGATATGCATGGTGGCTGATTGTAATCCAGTCATGTCCTCCTTTTATTTTTATTTCGTGAAGATAATAATACCTTGAGCAGGAAACATACAGTGAATCTTCTTTGCCTACTGAACCTGCTCCTCCAAGTCTATGAGCATAAATCAGCAATTATCAGTGGCAATTTCTTGAGAACTGCAGGGCTTGGGGCATGTGTACAGAATTACAAGGCTGATGCAAACAAACCTCAGGGTGCTTCCCAGAGAGCCAGGGAGGCTTCTCTCACACTGAGATTACTGCCAGGCAATAGTCTGTCCACATCACTGTGTTCACTCTTGTTATTCTCATTGTTCAGTCCGTGGTGCTTAAAAAAATCCAAGCCCAAAAACTTAACTGACATTTTTTTTGTCTGTAAGAATGTTTTTGACAAATGTAGTAAATTCCAAGGATGTGGCATCTGGCGTGGCTATGACCTCAAGGAGGAAGAACACATGAATTTGGAATTGTGCCTCCACACATGTGCATTTCAGGAGAATTAAATATGTGTTCCAGGCAGAAGGAGAAGCAGTAACTTCCCAGCCAGCTAAATGCTTGTTTGGCCCATTCCCCATCATCATTATAGCTGCACTTGCAGCCTGACTCTGATCCATGGTAGCTGCCTGCCAGCACTTGGCATGAAATCTTTGCAAACAACCTGTTTCGTAAATAAGTTGGTGTTTGGTACAGTTGAACCGGAAAGTTTCCCTTTGTGGTTTTCCTCCATCTCCTCGTTCTCTTTCTCTTCAGTCAGAGGAGCCTTGAGTCATGTTCTTATTTGGCTGTTCTGCTGCCAGCTCAAATGGAATAGGGTTACTGCTTGGCAGCGAGTATTTGCTAAATAAGTTTCTAGCAGTTCCACCCTAGGAACCAGGGGAATGTCTGCAGAGAGTGATGGTGTAATTAAAAGATATACAGTGGGGTCGCACAGCAGCACTGCAAAAGTCTACAATATTAACAGTGAGCTGAGAGTGAGTTCTGAGATTGAGGGTTTCTGAGTGGGTTCCTGAGTTAAGCACCTAAATTAGTGACCTGCCTTTCAAAACAAATGAGCCACTGACAGATTTCATTGCCTATAATTCTCCTTTCTCTCAGTTTGCCTGTCATGTGAACAGGATGATTTAGCTCACTGCTGGGATAGGGCAGGGCTTGATTCGTTGGTGTTTTTTAACAGTGAAATGATAGTCCAAGGTAAAAGCACTGACATGAAACTGAAGACACTTGGATTTCATTTCTGACTATATCACAGAGTACATGTGACCCTGGGCAGCTCATTTAATCTGTGTGTGCCATGGTTTTCAGTTGTAAAATAGGGCAAATCCTACCTTTCACACAGCTTTTTCCCTTCTAGCTCTAGTTTGGATCATTAGACCTCTCCAAGCCAGAGCACCATTTCTCACTCTGGGTACGTTCAGTCCCAGAGTGTGGGACCTAAATATAATTCTGCTGCTAGCAGGACAAAGAGCAAACCATTCCACGGAATCTCAGGGACTTGGGGCTCACTTTGCTGCAGTTTCAGCTCGCAGAAGTTTTTTTCCCATATTTACTGAAGTATTAACTACAGTTCACTCAGGCTTTTTCAGTGCCTTGTTAGAATGCATTTGAGCAGCAGGGAAGATGAGCAAGCTCCAGTGCTGAGTACTGTATTAAAATCCTCTGCACCTCCATTTTCCCCCATTAGGCAGAGAGATTTTCACGGCTACTCTGCAACAAGCTCTCAGCACTGCCCTAAAACTCCTTTACTTTTTTTGCTATTATTTCCTTCTTCAGGATTTTCTGAATTTTGGAGCATTTCATTTAATCAAATAAGACTTGTGTGCTCACAGATGACCTTGGTAAGTATTTTTAATTAGAAAGACCAGCTTTTCTTTTTTCCCCCCCAGGGAATGACTTTGTGACTTATTTCCAACCGAGTGTTCTTATTTTCCTAGACAATATTTTATTTACAGACACCACATAAGTGATTTGCTTTGCTTTGACATTTTCCAGCCAGCTAAAAGAAAGCCACCTTTTGCTATTTTTTCAGTGGGGGCCTTGCTATCAGAGGACTCCTTTCTCTTCCTGTTTGTGGTTTATGGTGATTCTTTGTTTAGTCAGAATATTTTTTCTAAGTGAGGAAAAAGAATCACTTATTGACCTGACTTTTATTGCTGCTCTGAGCCAAACATCACCCATAAATTGAGCATCCTCTTTTATCTGAATGAAATGCTGTAAATTCTATTAAACATTTTACCATTTCTCTCTCCTGCAAGAATGTTGGAGTGTCATCCAACCCAGAGGAATAGTTTCATTTTTGTTATTAAATAATCTGGTCCTGTTCTTTATCAATCTCTATTTTAAATGAGTTTGACTAAATTGAATGACTCTTTATTGTGGCTGGCAAGACAGAATGGTGTAGTGCTCTGGCCTTTTATCTCTGGAGACCTGAAGGCCATGCTTTTGGTCCAGATAAGGCTCCTTTGCACCACTGAAGCAGTATAAAGTGACATTCAGCAGCCTCAGAGGACTGTTAGCAGAATCCTTTATAGCTTGAGAGCTCTTCACAGAGACTTTTAAGAAAGTTCCTTTCCAATCATTGCATTGTGCTACTATAGTGCAGAAAGAGGGTTGGAAAACTCTTATGCTCAAGAGCAAAGTCTTGTGCTGATTTCCTGCTGCAGGTGCCAGGCAACCAATTTGTTTGGATTTATGTGAGTCTGGTGGGTCTGGCCACATCACAGCCACATGCTGCAGTTTGCTCTAAGTCTAATGTGCTGCTTGCCAGCTCCAGACCTGCAGTGACCAGACCTGCAGTCTTGGGCAGTGGCTGCGCGTCCATCCTGGCAGAGCTCTCCTTGGTTTTCATTACTTTGCCCTACTCGAAATCCCCAGGAACTCATTTTACCTAGAGGGCAGTACATTTATTTATACACCTTGGGCCCAGTTCAGCATTCTCCTGTGGTGCTGAGGGTTCTGCACAGCGGCACATGCCAAACCAGACATGGGTTTTGTAGCGTCTATGGAAAGAGCACATGGGTCTGTTGGAATGCTGTACACAGCTTTGCCCAAATGCTTGTAAAACTAGAGTGGTTGTGAGCAGAACTGCATTGCTCAGCCCCACAGGGTCTATGTGTTACTGTCTGTCTTGTTGGAAACTTTGGACTTTTGCAATTGTTTTAACGGTCTTGCGTGGTTTGATGAAAAGGCAGTTACTTTCAGGATTTTTATTTATGTAAGTTCCAATGAGGAAGTTATTTCGATACTGTAGAAGTAGAAAAGCTTTAAGAAGTAGTTGCAGAATGAAAGGAAATTGGCTGGCCACGAAAAATAAACCTTCAAGAATCTAGAGGGGGATCTATATGTAGTTGGCAGAGATGCATAAAGTGACATTGGCTGCTGTTGTACTCAGGTAAGCGAATCTGCATTTGGTTGCAGACAGACAGGTATTGATCTGATTCTGAGAACCCTTTCAAACCCATAACTTCGGCTGCTTCCTTGGTGATCTGGCTTTACTGCAATGTTTGTGGGAGCCTTGTTGAAGTTCAGGAGCCTGGGAACTGGATTTTACCAGCCTCAGTGTTACTCATGACAAAGTTCCACAATTTTCCTGCCTCTCCAATAACCCCTGCAAGAGTTACTCACACAGGAGTATCAGGACTACCTTAGATGACATTGCAGCAGCTGAACATTGGCTGTGAAAGAGCTGTGTGAGGAAGAAAATGGATTTACACCGTGCTGATGCAGCAGCATATGACAGGGACTGGAGGAACCCCCAGCTTTGCAAACCCAGACTTTTAGGGAAGCTCAGATCTTTTGACTTCTTTCTCTTAACTTGCTGTTGTGCACTTCTCTCTGCTGGACTCTGCTGAACTCAGCTGAGCTAATCTGAAGTGGCACTGTGTGCTCCTCTTCTCAGCTACACAACCAAGGCTTTAGTGGCCAATCTCTGATTTGATTAAAAAAAACAGAAAAGAAGGAAAAAAAAGGGGAGAAAAGGAAAACAAAAGAACTTGCTGTTACAGAATAGTCTCAATGAACTTTCTAGCTGTCATCATAATAACTTCTATTGCATTACGTTTGAAATTTCATTATGCTCTACTCTGGCACTGATTCACCTAGACAGTGAGAGAGTATTAAGACCAGCTTATCAAATAGTTGCAGTAATAAAATATTTCCTGCCTTTCCATGGAGAGCTTTATAGAATTAGGGAAAAGGAAGCAGTACAGCTGACGAGGGCTCAATGATGCTTCATAGCCCAAGTGCTTTTTTGCGTGTTTTTCTATTTCACAGTTTGTATTGGATTTCACAGATAAAAGACTAATTTTGTTGCTTTTTCGGCGTAATTTGTTTTGTCTGCTTCACGCAACTAGGTGATTTAAATGGTCCACAAGTGAGAGATACCTTGGGGAAAAAACTTAGTTTTATGCTTCATATTATTCAGACTCTAAAGCTCAAAGTAATTGAATCTCTACTCAGAAATGAAGATTGAGTATTTTTGTTTTAAATTTAAGTGTCTATATAAACATGATGCCTCAGGGCTTTGCTGATTTATAATGTATGTGATTTGAAGGGTGCCTTAGTGGCTTCAGCAGAACCCTTTTCATTATATTAGTGTTTGGGAACAAAATATGCAGCACATAATTCTTTTCTTTCCTGCACTATAATATGGCTAATGCTCTTTTCTGTCGTGATCCTGTATAATGCTATTAGCTAAGCAGCTGTTCTGTACCTCAGACACACGACAAAGCACCTCCCAATATGGGCTCCTCCATGCACTAATGATAATCTCCATGCAGTTTTTCCCCTCTTTTTGTGTTTTTCTCCTTTCCCCTGCTGCCTCTCAGCCAGGTGTCTTCAGCCTAATGGCCATAATGACAGATGAGCTGATGATTCCGGAGCCTGCTGCCGTCACACCACTGCTCCTTGGGAGCCTCTCTGGTGTCATTGTGCACAGCAGGATGGCTGCCCCATCCTGGAGCCTGTTCCCTCGGAAAGGCACGACCTGAGGGCCTATGTGGTGTCTCAGTGACTTCTGTGGGTCTGCAGGGTGGCAGATCACCTTCCCAGTGTGTGCTTTAGCTGCCTCTTGCCAGAGTGCAAGCTCAGGATTTCCCTCCTCCTTTTGAGTGATAGAGCCGCAGGTGACAGTGCTCAGGTGATGTCTCCCACGGGAGAAGTGGCTGAGGCAGCAGCACGGTTATGCTGTGTTATGGCTGAATCTGTGTCAGATGTTTCCAGGTGTAATCAGTTCAGAATATATTCCTTTAAGTTAAAAACCAGGACAGGTTAGAGAGAGTTGGAGTGACCACTGAAAAGTCCTGGTGGCACCAAAGTGAATACCGCCTCCTGAATGAACTGTCCAGTTCAGTCTTCATTTGAGACCCAAAATAAAGCTTGGAAGTTGCAGAACTGGCAATTTTAACATGAGAGCCATCTCAAGGTGACTCTGGTAGCTTTTCATGAGCCCGTATTTTTCTGTGAGAACCTCTTGCCTCTTTCGCTTCGTGGACAGCCAGGGGTCAGTCCTTTGCAAGGCAGTCCAGGGCTGAAATCCGGAATGAATCTCATAAATGCAGCAATTTATGTACTGTAACATGATGGTGAAACCATAGTGATGCTTGAAGAACTTTGCTTTCCTCAGGGAGCAACAGTAAATGTGTTTAGCTTGGCTTTTTGGTGACACTCAGTGTATTCTGTTGATGTGCAGTGAACTGAGGAGTTAGGCTGGGATAAGTGCTCTTAGTATTGGTTTCTGTTTGGGAGTTTATTCTTGTCAGTCAGGCAAGGACAGTGGAGGGAATTATCTCTTGCTTGGTATAAATCCCTCAACTTCTGCACAAATGCAGCCTGTATGAATTGGGTTGGTTCTTTTAAATTTTATTTAATTTTTAAGTTTTTTATTTGCTTTTTGGCCACTGATATATGAACTGGCCTCCTTTTGTGTGCGGGAGGCAACAGTCCTTTTGCACAGTAAAAGTTTCTTATGTTTAGAAAACCTTTTTCTGCGGGCTCTGTAGAAGAATGTTCATTCTGTACAGAACTGACAACAAAATTGGCTTTAAAATTGTTCAGATTATTTGAGAATGGTGTTTTCATTGCTTGTACTTAGATACCAATGTAATAGGTCCCTTAGAAAAGCCTAAGACAGTGAGACTTGGCTTTAGACAAGGTGGTGCTAACACTTCCATTGGCATTTTTTAGCCTGGACTGAAAATGCTTCTGCTTAAAGGAGTTATAATTTTGTGCATCTGCTGCTAGACTGTTACCCAGATCTCTCTCTGAGCTCTGTGTAAGGGTGCACAGAGGTATACACAGAAAGGAAGATGTATTTTTGTCTTTATTTGCTGGAACAAAGTAGTTGCACTCCACAGTCTGTTGTGTGAAGTGAGTTTGTTTTGCACCAGAGGAATGTGTTGGCACCTCTAAATTCTGATGGTGCAAGGCCTAATCCTGGTTTTCACCTGTTCAAGCGCAGATGCTGATACATGCAAGCACGGGCTCTTTGTGTGGAGGAGTGCACATACACAGCTTTTCCTGGTCAAAAGGGAATGTTAGCATCAGAAAGGTGAAGTCTGTTAATCACTTTTTAAAACTGAACTCTTTGTCCATGTCCCACACATCCCTCAGGCCACTGGCTATGAATTATCCCACGCTGTTGGGCCTATTCTTATCCCTGGGCTTTCCTCATCTTCACATTTATATAATTACATGCTACCTAAATATGCTGGAAGAACGTTTATTTTTAATTTTGACTACTGTTTAATTTCCTAGTGTGCTGCTGGTTTCCTCAAGAGCCATAGAGTAAAAGCTGGGGCACCATATGTACTTCCAACAGATCAATAGGGGTATATGTGCCTTTAGTTCCTAAGAAAACAAACATTTTGTTTATCTTTTCCTGGAGCAGCCTCTTTTCCACTGAGAACAAACATAATTTGTCAAACTAGGAATATTCTTCTCACGCCCAACTAAACAAAATAAATTAATTTATAGTATTTCTTGCTCTGAATACTTCTGGGAGGCACTTGGACTATCACTCAGGAGTATTCCCACTTCTGCCAACTTCATCGGTGAAAAGAAAGTGAAAGAAAATGAAAGAAAGGAAATTCTGTCAATTAAAGAAAAATTATTGTGACTAAAATGTGTGAGGTCAATGAATAATTTTAAAAATCCACTTTTACATTAGTTATTTGAGTTTTTTACTTTGCTTTGAGTTCAAGTCCCAGTTTTGAGTTTCAGGAAGATACATCCCCCATCCGACCCTGGCCCTGCTTTCCAGCAGCACAGCTATTGTAGAAAGAGAAAATTAGTTACCAAAATTAGGATATAAATGCTAAACTTTTCCATTTCGATGTAGTGCTCGGTGGAGCAGACTCACAAGAAAGACAGACGGTATTTCCTGCTGAATCCTGGATATGGGTGACCTCTCTACTCTTCCTTCCCCAAGAATTTTGGTTTGTTTCTGGTGGAAGGCAAATTCTGCGGCAAAAAGAATGAGTGATATCCCTGGAGTGCCAGAGTTGGTGGATTGATGTGATTTGCCCATAGACATTGAAGGCGTCTGTGGCAGAGCAGGGAATTGTTTTGGATCTTGTGAGTTCCAATAGTTGGTGGCCTTTTCTGAAGATCTTGCTTTTTAAACTTCTTTTTCCACCCCTTCTTTTCTTGTTATTCTTTCTTGACCAATTTTCTTTAGTGCTTTGGCAGCATCCCAGATATATTCTGATAGACATCAGAGAATTGAATAAAAATTAAATTAATACAATGGCAAAAGCAGTCAACCATTTCAATGACAATCAGAAAAGGTGTGGGAGAAAAAGACAACCAAACAAAAAATCTCAAACCTCTTGTAGAATAAAAACATTACTATTCATGAGCCATTACTGAACTTTTCATTCTCATATCTGATTTATTTATTTTTTAATAGCTTTGAAGAAGGAAGAAAATAGGATCAGAGCTGCAATGCAAAATGACAAGTGTTTGGTTTGTTATTGGTTCCAGCTAATAATTGTGAATATTGCTGTGAGCCTCTTTCAAACTATGGGCATAACAAATGAAATTTCATTCAAGCTAAATGAGGGAGCAGTTAAAAACTTCTTTATTTAGTGAGGGGTGAAAGAACAGAGGCTGCCTCCAGAAGCACAGAATGGTAAAACACAGAGAGGTAGTTAGTCTGCTTGGATTCACGCCCTTCCTCAGATTAGTAGAGCACACTGAGAGATTGAAGTGCTGGATATGAGGAGGATATTTTTAAGAGAAGAATACAGGACCAGAAAAACTGAGGAGATGATCAGAATAAGCATTACTACCACTGGGAACATCTCGTTGAGGAACAAGCTGATAGATATTCTTCTTGCAAGAAAATAGGGTGTTATTGCTTCCTTATTTAAAAGAAAAAAAGAAGAAAAATAAAAACCAAAGTAAGATTGCATTAAAAAAAAGGTCTTATCTCCATCTTATCTCCATCACCTGTTTCTTTTTCGGATGGGGATGACAACTTAGGTTTGGCTCAGTGCTCAGGTGAAAAGGGAGGTAATGAGGTCCATATTTTGGGCTGGAGTCTCAGCTAATACAAGTGAGCACAACTGTCTGCTCTTGACCCTTTTTAAGGACAAGATGTGCAGAAGCAAGTGGGAAAGGTGATTGAGTTCTCTTCTGGGTTTAGGGCAAATTAGATGTCATTTGACACAGGAAGGTTTCCAATTCTGACATATTTTACTGTCAGAAAGTGATGTGAGGATGAAAATAGAACTGCTGGAAAGAACTAACGTTCATCTCTCTTCTGACCAAACTGCAGAAAACAGGATAATTATAGGTGTGTGGGGGATGAGAAACCTTCTGAACTTTGCCATTTTCCCTGTAAACACTGAGCCCACTGAGACTCATCCAACTTCTGTCTGGAAGTAAACAGTGGGAGTCCATTGCTGTGGCCTGATGAAAGAGGATGGTGTTCATGGGTTTTTTTGTTTGTTTGTTTGTTTGTGGGTTTTTTGGTAGTCTTTTTTTTTTCTTAAAATCGTTTTTTTTCTGGATTCTATGTCAGTGTGTGTTAAAATACATGTATTAAAATTGCATCTGTGTATCAAAAATTTCCTCCTGTAATGTCAGCCTCACAGCTAACCACATCTCACCTCTAGGAAGGGTTTGGGTTTCCTCATCTTTTCTTTTTTAGCCTAAAGAAAGCAACCATTCTGCTTTTGCAAAGCTTTATGTATAATAAATATGACATGCTGATTATAAATGTACAGTGCCACCACAGTAAATTTCATTCAGACATGGTAAATAAAACAATAGGAAATTACCTAGGCAGTGATTTGCTGACAGATTTTAGTTTGGTGGTTGCTGTTTCAGTGACTATAAATTCCAGACCCACAGTAACTTTCTACCATTACAATCTTACATTCTGCAGTTATTTTGCATGTTTTATGGTGTCAGTGTTGTTTCCTACTCAACTGCAGACCAGCTAATTTAACTTAGATAAACGAGCTGAAATCAAAACATAGTGTGACTGTGGCCCTAAAGGATTTCTTTATATTAAAAAAGGGGAAAACAGAAAGTTCTAAAGCCAGGAAGCACAATTGCAGGATATGCAGTTAGCTCCAGGCTGCAGAGACACCCTTGAAGAAGGTGCTGTGCAGGTTATCCATCGCTTTTGTCACTTCTCACTCAGTGTGTGCCATATGGGAACATTCAGCACAGATTTGTGTGGAGGTAAACATCATCTTTCTGCAGCAGCTCACCCATGGAGCAAGGTTTGACAGGCAGCACTGCTTAGATTTGCCTGTAGAGTTGTACTTTGGCCTGAAACCCTTCCTGCCTGCTCAGCCTCCCGCCCTTCACGATTTGCTTTGCTGAATATTTGAGTTTTGTGGAGTGGGGAGATAAAGTGATCTCCGTGCTGAGCTGCCTTTGCCTGTTGGAGTCTGTTATGATGTCAGATCCCCCAGGTTAAATTTTGTTAACTTTGTCTGCTTACAGCATGAGCTGTGATTTGACTGAGGCACGCCCATGCCGCCAGTTCTTGTGAACTTCCCAAATTTCTTGAGAGCTTCAGCACTCCTCAGAGGAATGATAAAATCTGGAAGGTAGATGGATGTGGTGAATAGTTGTTCTGTGTTTGAAGGCCTTCCTTGTATTTATGTCTGTGAACCTCAGGCAGCAGCTTCCACCCCACATGGGAAACAATTGCTTGCATGGCATAAGGCTGATGTTGGGATGACAAGGAGCTGCTGGGGCAGACACAGGGAGCAAAAGTTTGCCAAACCAGCATTGCCGCCAAAGAAATGACACAAAGTATTTTACCCTGATTTACGATAGGGTAGAAAACATTCAGGGCATCCATAAGTTAGAAAAACACCCTGATTTAGATTCATCTGCTTTTTGAGCAGTTCTTAGATAGCCCTGATGAGTCTATAGTGCACAAACTCTTGTAAGAGATGCTCAACTCCTACTTTGTGTGTTATCCATGCTTTGTGTCTGAAGTGTAGCCCTCAAATCCCATTAAATCACAGTCTATGTGCCAACATTCTTCTCAATTTTCTGACCTTTTCAAACAAGTTAAAAAGGCACTCATAGGCATCTCTTTAGCCACATTTTTCTGTTGATAAGAATTTTGAGTGCTCATCTAACATTTTTCAACTTCAAAGCTCCTCAGAAGTGAGGGGCCTGATCCAAAGTCCATTGAAATAAATGAATAGTCTTTCTTCTAGCTTCACAGGGACTCAAACACTAAATTGTGCTCCTAGTCCTGTCTTTCTCCCCAGTCTATTCTCTCAATCCCTGCTATCTTTTGCACCTACTTAAGTTTTAGGCTCTGAGGAGTCTCTCTCCTATTGTGCTCCTGTTTGCCAGTGGCATAATGAGACCTTTTCTGAGAGTAGCTTTCTGAGAGATGCTCAAATTTGGGGTATATATAAGCCCTTTGTAACTAAACCATATCTTTATATGTGAGCTTCCAGCTTGCCATTCACAGTAATTTCTTCAGATGAGATGGCAATGAGGTCTCTGTTTAGGTAACAAAACCAGCTCTTTGATTTTACAGCTGGTTCCATGATTCTTTCTAAGCCCTTCTCACTCCATTTCTCCTGTCAGCAAACTGGATGGGTAATTCCACTTCTTTAAGGACTATAGTAGGCTTTATCCTTGGGCAACTATTTCAAGGGTCCTGAAACCCTTTGTTGCTCACAGTCAGCGAGGATCTTATGTACTCTGTGCAAGGATGTAGGTAGAGACTGTTCATTTAACAGCTCTGCTTTGGCTCTAACACTTCCTCTACTTTAGTATCCTTTATGACTCCTGGTTTTCCTGCTTTTGCACCATTGCTTCTTTCTGGCAGATTTTGCTTTCTCTGTGCTGCAGAATGCTTCTGCATTAGTTCTTTCCCTGTTCATGTTTACTGTTCCATGTCTGTTGCGTGCATTTCCCCCTCCCTGTGTTTTATCAGTTTTCCCTTCTGTTTATTTATTCATTCCCATTGTTTTTCCTTTTCTCCCTGCAGAGTACTCTGCTTCTGCAGAGGTGAGGGAACATTGTCAGCTGACAACATGTAGGCAGGTGGTCAGTAGGGATTACTGGTATCAAAAATAGTCCTCCTTCTGTCTATTAACAATTGCTGTTGCTGTTTTCATTGCTGTTTTTTCTGCAAGTCAGCTGTAGCCGCTGGAGATCTTTGTGTGACAGTCAGTGAGTTTGACTCACAAATCCAGGAGCTCTTTGGGCACCAGGGTTCTGATTTACCTCGTTGCTCTCGGTGTTTTTGAGCACTCTGGAACCCACATTTAACAGAGTACACAGGACGTGCTTTAACGTGGCCCTGTAACCTTCTTTCTTACCATTGCTAGGCTCTTCATTACCTCCAATTATCTGTCTTTTCATTAAGTTGGGGCTCGCATTAAATTAGCGCTCGGTTCTTCTTATTCCTACACTTGAATTCCTGGGCCCTACTCAATTCACATTTTCCTTCCTCCTTGAACAGCACGACCACTTGGATCTGCTACGACGGAAGTTAGAAAACTGTCCTCATCTTGCTGTTGCAATTAGATAATTCAGCAGCCAAATTACCTAGAATTCTCTGTTTCTATATAAGAAAAATAGATTCTGCCAAAGCCTGCCAGATTGCCTTTGGCTTGTTTGCTTTCCTCACAAGTATCTTGGCACTGTCTCCCATGTCCCTTTCTTTGAGCTGGTGTTGAGTCCAGATTTATTACAAACAAGATGCAGCTTTTATTTAACAGCCGGTGATTAAACATTAGAGCATGCTGCTGTCGAAGGTGATGGGGATCCTCATCCTGGAAAGTGAATGTGAATCTGGGGGTTTAACAGTGCCTTCTCTGGGTAAAACCCAGTGTGTTGGTTGTTCTATGAAACATCAGTGTAAGTCCCTCCTGAATCTTTGATGCACTGTGGGACCTGTTATTGTGTGTGCAGTGGAAGTGCTGATGTGAGATCTGGGGCTCCTGACTCTGTCAGAGCCGTGTGTTGATGGGCTCCACAAGCTCTGTGGGTTTCCTTAGCGCGCAGTTTAATGATCACCATCTTCCAGGTGGTATGTGACAGAATGTTCTAGAGAAAAAAAAATACTTCAAGGAAATTATAAACTGTGAAAATCATATGTTTGAATGCAGCTTTATAGACCCCAGTCAAAAGCAGCACAGACTATCAAGTGCTTGACTCTAAGGTTGAAAAAGATAAGTATTTCACTCTACATTCTTGTTTTCAGCAATTCTTGCTCATTTGTTAAATGAGGGCTGTTCTATGGGCTGCTAATGTGTTTGGAAATAATCTAATGTTGTATTTTGGTTGTAAGTCATGTTTCTTGCAGCTGCCAGCAGTTTAAGACCTGTGTATAGAGAACTAGATATTATACATCAGTTCTTTTGGGGCCGAGTTTGGCAGGGAAAGAATCTACATAAAAATAGTGAAGATGGCAGTTACTGGTGAAATTATTGGGTAAGAAGTAGTGATAGACTATGGAGGTATTTTAGAGCCTTCAGTTTTTCTCTCATTCATCCTAATGATCAATCTCAAAAGCTATATATCTCTTTCTTCCACCACCCCTCTCCTTGATGCTCTAGTAAAGAAATAGGATTTTTCTAAAGGCAATTTTCTCCCAAGAAACAACACAGACCATTTCCTTTTGGACTTCATTGCTCACAGAAAATTTTCACCTAGGTAATTTCTACAGCAAATTGAAGAGTTTATAGCTGAAAAAATGAAAGCAATTAGTTTTCTGATTAAATTCACCTTGGCATTGAGAAGCAGGTAAGTATTTTCTGTTTCCATGTGCATTCAGATGAAACAGACCTGGTAGAACAATGGGAAAGGCCTTAGTATAGAAAATAATAAAATAGTAATTGGCTCTTCTGTGTTTTCAATAACTGTCCTGGGTTACTGTGTCCTTTGGGGAAACAAACACATCTGTCCAATGCACATGTCACTGTTATCACAGGGCTCTGTAAGTGAGTCTTATATATGATTAATTTGTTTTTGCTTACTCTGATTTGATAACCAGCACTGCATTTACAAGCACCCTTGTAAATATTAGCTGTTGCTAACGTTGGTGCTGTAAGGCATTGGGGGCGTGGTGTGTGGTTTTCTGCAGACCTGAGCAAGAATCATCTGTGGCATTCTGGAAGGTAAATAGTGCTGGAGTGAACACCGGGAGTTAGATCATACCTTGAGCAAGAGGAAACATCATCTGCTCCTCGAGGAGTAGCTTGGTCTCTAAGGTGCTCCTTTTACTGGCAATTATTTGCTCTCCTTTCTCTCCAGGAGAAGGAGCAGGATGATGAATGTCCTGTCACAGCCCCAAATGTGGATGTGCTCCTTCACATCCAGCAAAAGGATATATATAATCCAGGGTCTGCCTTTCCCCTGCCCTTGTCAACCTCTCCTCCTCAGCTGCTGACCCGTGGAAAGGATGTGAAGGAGGGAATTCAGGCTCTCAGTGCCAGTGCAGGTCTATTATTCATGTTAAAAATCTGGTCTTAAAATGTGGTATCTTAAAGATGGGAAACTGTACGATGTTCCAAGTGGTTTGACCCTGTAACAGGTAATTGCTGGTCAGACGGAGCCTCGTGTTGGCAACAGCATCATGGTAGAGTGAATGATGACAGAGTGTACTGCAATGACTGAGTGAGGAGCACTGATTTAAACTTCAGTCCTTGTTCCTTCTGTGTTTTCTTAGGTTGAAATCGCTTTTCTCAGATGTTAGGTTTATGCTTGCGTTCCCTTTGATGAAAACACAGTTTTGTCCAACTAAAGCAGTTTGTTATTTCCTCTTGCACAGAGGTAATTAGCTGCTGGTTCACAGAACCAGAAGTGGATATTGCCCTTGTGTACTGAAATGGAGGAAGATGATAATTTTTGGAACAATAATTTAATTTGCATGGCTTTGGTAGTTAAAGCAGCCCAGGTGTTTGTTGTTAGGCTATCGCCTGGAGGAAACCCTACAATTTCTTGTTCAGTGCTTTAAATTTAAGGGTTTTGTGTGCCTCTGGACTTTACTGACTCAGTCTGAAGTGTGCTTTGGAAGGCCAAATGCTCTAGGCCCCAAAAGGGAGTAAAAGTTGGACAGAGCTCTGAATCACTGACAAAGGCTTGTAGCCTGAAACTTGCATATTTTCTGCAAACTGTATTTGTCTAATGAAAATGGACCACATTCCTACAAACTTTGTCCTATTCCTATTGCAGAATTCCTCTTTAGTGTAAGTGGAACAGCCATAGGCTGCTCTAGACCTACAACTACCATCTACAGTGGTTTAGTAATATTTAGACAAAATGTTCTTTGGTTTGAGGTTGTTGAGTCAAGCTGAGGAAGAAGGACGGGCATTTTCTGTTTTGATGACTCTTCTGATTGCTCCTGTTATTTTGTATCATTTTTTTTTACCATTTATCAAAATAGTGGCATGCTTGACTGAGGCTTGAAAAAGGTTTCTCGTCCTGTCACGTATTTCTTACTTTGTGGAAGATGGCCCTTCACTTCAATCCTGGCTTTA
Organism: Cnemophilus loriae; assembly: GCA_013397755.1. Taxonomy (NCBI): domain Eukaryota; kingdom Metazoa; phylum Chordata; class Aves; order Passeriformes; family Corvidae; genus Cnemophilus; species Cnemophilus loriae. The sequence goes on along the minus strand of VZTF01004912.1, from coordinate 2,822,526 downwards.
CCTGGGGCACACTGCCTCCCGAGAAATCATCTGATCCATCATTTGACATGTGATTTTGTAGGGTCAGATGTGAAACGACCCCACAATATGCATCCTCTGACCTGTTTTGGTGTGGTGTGACATAAGTCACAAAAATTGCTACTTTTTCTGCTGCAGGTACAGTCATTTTAAGGGTATTTTACCTGCATTACCCATGAAACAGCAGTTTAGCCTGTTTGCTGACAATACACATTACTTTTGGGATTTTAAGCATATCTCTAGTTTCCACTCTACTTTAGGAAGCCTGAAGGATTCTTAGGGATATATTTGCAGTATGATTTCTAGGGATTTGTTGCACACCTATTTCTGTCAAGGGAAGTTATTTTGTTGTCAGCGTGTTCATCTTGTGAAAGATGAGCCAGTATTCACCAGACAATGTTATATGTTGCAGCGTGACTTCAGACTCCTTAAAAATCATAGAACAGAGAAGCAAAAGGGGAGATAAAAATCTCCCAACCTTCACCACTTTATTTGCAAAATTAATTCTACACATATACATTTTTTAAAAACTCCTTTTGCATTGGGCAAATCATAAGAATGTCTAACAAAGCTTTCTAAGGAGAAAAGAGCAAAGAACACCAAGATACCTGCTTACCCTGTAGGTTTTCCATTGCAAATTAAAAAAAAACCCAAACACCCTCATCTATAAGACTCTGATCCGTGTTGAACAGGTTTGCAAGAGCAGTTTCTGACCTAATGGAGTTATTGAAATCCCTGCTTGTTCAACATCACTTATTCTAGAAGATATCCTGTTCTTATCAAGTTTAAATTCAAGATTATAAAAGACAGGGACTCACATTGCTGCCTTTGCAGTGCCTAAAAAATTAGAATCTTGATCTGTGATCCCTTATGCGACACTGCAGTAAAGATTAAAAAAAAAAATTACTTAGCAGGAAAATATGAAAAATAGTTATGGCAAGCAGTGCACCCTCGCGTTACCAGCAGTACTCACCTTTCAGGCTTTACAGCTCTATAGGTGTGACAATGATGTGCACCTCCACATATGAAGTAATTTCACTCCCATCTTTGAACAGTTCAGACCATACTGATCTAAGTTTCACCAAAATTTGTACATAAACTCATCTGCCAGCTCAGGGTCCTGTGAAAATGGGTCCAAACATTTCCAAATACATTTGGGCTCTCAGTGAGTCTTGTCTGAGTTATGACTTAGCAAAACTGCAAACCCAGATGAGCTTTGAGGAGGCTTTGGTTCACTGCGAACATTTTATTCAAGCCTGAGATCTGATGAGATGAAGCTTAGTGGGGAGAGGTTTTTTTCCTTCTAAAGCTCCTGATGAAAGTTATTTACTTGATCTCTTGGCAAGCCCCCGATAGGTTCCACGTTGTAACGTTCTTTTGTTATTGCTCTTCTCTCACCTGTAACACAACCACAGAGGCTGCAGATTGCCTGGAGACTCCTGGAGTCAGAGACGATGCCCCAGGCATTGTTACATGACTGGTGTGTTAAAAACAGGTGATGGAGGGGAAAAAACAAAAAACAAAAGCAAGTGCAGCTTTCTCTGTGGGCAGCAATTTCAGCAAGATACTTCAGGGGAATTTGTAAGTTAGAAAGAAGAGTGTGTCTCTACGTTTTAGCAGTTTGGTTACGTCTGTGTTAATAAAGAATTTGAAGGGGAGAAAGAATGATTGTTGCAGTTTAAGGACAGAGTGGATTGTAGCGCAGAGCAATGGTTGGCCATCAAACCTGCCCAGAGACTCTCACTTAGTGATCAGAAAGGGCTCCCTGGAGCAAGGTGGTTTTGCCCTGCTCTGGCCCCTGGGTCAGGCCCGTGGGCAGGGCCCCTGGATTGTGTGGAGTGGGAGTGTGTGCATGTGTGGGGAGGATGTTTTTACTTTAGCATCACTGCTTTGATGAATGCTGCAATGTATATACTTGAACATGTGCTTTTCACAAATGTCAGCCTTCAAAACACTGAACTCTGTGCAGGTAGGATTTATTCTGGTTCCACCTCCATTTCTACAGCCAGTCAGCTGCTGGGTACTCAGTATCCCATAACTCAAGATGCCTATTTCACTGGATCTGCACAGACAACTCCTGGAAAAGGTTAAAATCCCTTTTTCTTTTAATTGCAAACCCTGTACAATGGTGGTTCTTGTTCTGTAGCACATTGCTGGGTGCATTTCTTTTAGTAATGACTTCTGTATCAGAAATAGCCTACATATCACATAAAGGGATGCTGCTTTTGAACTTCACTGACTGAATAGCAATGCCTTACAAAATTCAATGTGAATGTCTGGAATTTGTATCAGAAGAGACCCTAGGCAATAGTCCTTGAAATAACCCTGCTTTGAAATTTATAATAATGTAGCCTCTTTTTGGGGTCAGTCTGTCCCTCTTTAGCTTTGTTAATATCAAGAAGGTGAACAAAAGGTGCTGTATGCAGTGAATAATGCAGATTTAATGAACAGGGGAAAAGCAGATAACACTTATGCTGCGAGAGGTTTTTCAACAAAGTCCTTGGAAACCATATGCAAATAAAGGAACTATTTTATTGAACAGATTTTGAGTCAGCTGCAAAAGTGGACAAAGCTGATGTTTGTATCTTCAAGAGGGAATTTCTTTGAAATGGTCGTCCTGTTCCTAGGGGAAGATGCAGTAATCATGGATAATAGCTTGGGAGGTCAAACTATTTTGCAATACGAAAACCAGTAGGGCTTTATCGGTGTAAACACTATTTTACAGTAAACTTTCCAGCCTCAGCAGCTGATTGCTATGGTGCTCTCACATTGTGCTCTGTAATTGTCACCATTAATACTTTGATCTTTGGCTGCATGCATGAAAAGCATTTCAAATTACCACCAATCCGAAGTGGTATCGAACAAAACAACCTTTTGTATTTTATATTGCCTATGCAGGAGCATTTGATTTCCTGTGAAGTTTCTTTTTATGTAAATTTCTCAGCAGATTTTTTTCTTGCTAGAGAAACCATACAAATTTAACCATAGTTTGTACCTGATAAATTATTAATCTGGCAGCAGTTGCTTGCTAAACAATTCTCTGTCATACTAAAAGTGCTGTTCTGCAGTATAGTGGAGAGTTATTTCAAGTGTTTGTCCAGAGAAAAAAGAGTTCACACCTAATTCCAAGTTAATGTGTATGGCAATACTTACAGCAGTTTAAATGCCACCTCTATCCACTGACTCATTTCAGTCCACATTTTTTTGGTGGCTGTTGAAATCAGAGGAGAACATACCATGATTTTTGCATCCTTGGCTTCTGTCTGTGACCTTTGACTCTTCAAGCCTTACTGAAGAGTTTATGCTTCTCAGTTGACTGCTCAAACAGCCGACTGACATTCATTTGTCTTTGGAAGATTTAGGAGAAGGCCTTTAATAAAAAGTGGGTTTTGGAGAGCTCTGAAGCTGTAAGGCTAAAGCCAAGCCAGCTGTTAATACCACCGGACTGAAGTTGGCCCTACAGATAACCAGCAGGACTTCAGTGCACAGCAATAGTCATGTGTTTTGCTTAAGGTCACTTTAATTACTTCAGCAACATTAATCCTAAATTAGCAAGGCTTATGTATGCCAAATGACTTCTCTCTGTTAAAGAGGGCATACATTTTCACCCAGCAAAATTATGATGTTTGAAAGTGATATGCTGTCAATAGAAAAGACAGAGAAAGAAAAGATCTTTTTATGCATTTCCTGCCAATGGACATTGGAAAGTCATCCTTCCTACTACAAATATATAACACGTTACAGTTTTTTTTTTTTAAGCTCTAGTTTGTTTCTTGGCTCTCTGGGCTTTTTTTATGCCATTAGTACCACCAAACTCTGTACCCTAGAACCAGTTAAACTTAGTTAGAGGTAAACACAGACAATCCCGAGCTGGAAGGAGGAGAGCATATCCCAAAAGGGGAGTTTGTTCTCTCTGCTCCCTTGCTGGGATGGGTGCTGAGCACTGACAGGCAGGGACAGCACTCAGCCATGGATTTCAGGAGCAAGGACATGGTTCCCTTTATTTTATTCTGGGGAGAAGTGAGTGGAGACCTGGCACTGGTCACCCTCCCACTCTGTCCATAGCATGCTGAAAGCTTTTTAACCCGGTTCAATAGGAGCTTAAGCCCAGAATTAGCTCATAATGATTTCATGGGAGATGGATTAGAGCTCCAAGCAGAGGTCCTCATGCAGGCTTAACGTGTAACTCAGAGGAGAGCTTGGCCTCTTTCACTTAGTAAAATATAGGCCTGGAAGAGCTGTGATTTGTTTCTAAATGAAGCACATGAACACTGGAGAAGAAGACCTTGCTGCCCTATGAGTGAAGGGTGAGAGTTGTCCAAGAGTGCATTTGGGTTTGTAATTTGAAGAGTTTTTCTCAGACCAGTGGAGCAGTGGTCTTCTGCAACAGCCTTCCAGGAGAAATCATCAGGGTGAAAATCCAAGATTTCGAGTGCTGTTAAAGCTGACAAGAAGTAAGAGCAGTTTCCTGTTGTAAAGGAGAACTTACACATGTGCTTTAATAAGTAATTGAAACTCCTCTTAGCCAGAACATTAGAAATGCAGGGCATCACTTGTAAATTATTGTCATGGTTTTAAGTTATTACTAGTGTAGCTCTGTGAGGTCAGCCCCTTTTTAGTGAGATATACTGAAAAGTGAAGAGCACTCCTGCTTCACATGTCTTTGACTGGGAAAGGCAGACCAAAGGAAGCAGGGAAAATAGCAGCAAGGAGAAACAAAGAAGTGAAGTGACTTGCCCAAGGTCACTTGGCATTTCTCATTTCTGTCTCCCAGTGCACACGTTTTCTCTTCCTCAAATAAAATGGGTGACTCCTGCAAGGCACATCTCATTTGTTATGAGTAGTCAGGTGAGAATTCTTATCTTGAAGTTTCAGGAGGTGCTGGTATTGCTGCCACTTCAGTGAAAGGAACATTTTCCTTAACACATAACAAGAGCTGTAAAATAAAAGGTGAAGTGAAAAATGGTTAAGATACTGTAACTTTCACAATTAGAATCCAGCACTGAACAACAATAGGAAGTGGAGAACTTGCTGAAAATGGGGAAATCCCCCTTTTTGCTTTTGAAACTGAAGTTGGTCCTACTATAGTCAAATAATTATCACGGAGCAAAAAGTAAAGAACAGAGTAGTTAAGTTAATGTCTCTAATTTTGGCTGAGAAAAATCCCAATCCATGTTTTACCATGAAGGAATTGGCTTCTCTTTTCTCTTCTTCCCATTGTTAGTGTCCTGAACTGACAAGACAACCTTCTTTCTTCTCAGTTCTGGACCCTCCCATATGTGAAGAAAACCCTATAGTCTTTCAAAAATCTTATTTTTAATTAAGTGAAATTATATAAGCCTCCTAATATACAATCTTTTTCAAAGTTTATTCCCCTACATGAAGAATTTCTGCCACAGTTGCTGAAATAAGATGTAACACAGGTGTTCAAAACCTCTTTTTTCTGTGCCCACAAACAAGGTTCTCTTCTGTGCCTGTTCTCTTCCTGCCATATCCTTGAGCTCTGCCAAGCTCCTGAACTTGCCCAGGGTAAAATTAAATGTCAGTGTTGTGTTCCCAAATAATGTTACAGCAAGTGATCTTCCACTTTGCATTCGGTGTCAATCTGTGTTACTGGAGTCAGTAAATGGGGCAGACAGAATGATAAAACTTGACAGGATTTCCTGATTGCCAGTTCTGGTCTCATGATAGCTGAGTTTCCTTCCCTTTGCAGCACAAGCAATGAATTGATCATAGCTGCTGACATATAATTTATCATCGTCGGACACCTTGCTGAGTTAAACAGGACAGTTTGTCTCACAGTGATGTTCCAGATGTGTTCTTGACACCTCTGAATTGCTGCACTCTGCTTTTGTTTACCATCACTGAAATTCCAAAAGATAGAAATTCACTTTTAAAAATAATAATAAAAAAATAAACTTTGAAGATCTTGAAGACCAGCTAAAAGAATTGGCCAGTTGGACTCATTCATTTTAATACCAAAGACAGACTTTGTAGAATCAAGGTCAGAAGTTCCTTTTTAAATCTCTAGATTGTTTTATACATCTGGTCTCCTCTTATGTTCTCTTAGTTGGATATGCAGGTCAGAATTTATTTGAAAATCAGGGCTCTGATGTGCCACTTAATGAAGTCAAACACCTCCTATTTGGCAATGGGTATTTCAAGCATTCCTTGGCTTGGATAATGCATTAATATAGGCCACTCTTCTTGTTAGATTGATACTTACTTATAATGTATATAAGAATTAATCAGCAAATAGAGAAAAGTGCCTGGCTTCCTTCTTTTATTGCATCATGAGCATTTACTCCACATTTCTTTTGAAGGAAAGGTACTGCATATGAGCCAAATAGTGGTTGGATTTTTGGTGGCTGGGTTTTGGAGAGTACTGGGATTCCTTTGTCTTTGCTGTTATGTTGGACCTTGAGCTAGAAAACCCATGAGCAAAGCCCTGCTAAATTAAAAAAGAGACTGTTCTTTTATGAATAAGCCACTCTGTGCAAGCTAACTCCTATCTGTGTGTAGGGCAGAGCCTCTCAGCAATCTGCTTATTGTGCACAAGTTCCTCTTGGTTTAACAAGAAGAATCAATTAGAAAGGCAGCCAGAGGTACCACCACATGCCATATTAATTTAAACACTGTTTTCTGCAGTTGAAAACTTTATATTCAGTAACTTGTTAGATTTCTTCCCCTCCCCCATTCGCCCAGTCTCTGATGCACAAAATTATTAAACTTAATTGGGTTTCTCTGGACACTACTCATTTCTCAAAATTTATTGCAATTATACAATGCCTATAGCTCATTTATTTTTTGTTTCCTAGTGATTAAAACTTAAGACACTGAAAAATGTTATGTGTGTTTTCCTTTTCATCACTAATCCTTTTCTGTCTTCTACATTCAAGACACATTCTGTAGTCATGAATCATTAAAGCAGCAAAATTCATGGGCAGACTTAGTTTATAGCTAATATAGTAAAACCAGAATGTAGGTCAGAAATCTTTAAACATTTTGTATAAGATATTTTGGATTTGTTTCGGAGGATGTTTTTCTTAACAATGGAAACATTCCTGTATTTCTTATCTCTTTTTGAAGTAAAAATTAGCTTTTCTAAGCTGACGGCTATTAGGAAAATTGTTTTTGAATTTTAGTTATTAAACAAAAATATCGTGTGAGCAACAGTGAGTGATGTGGTTACAACCAAGCAAGGTAGAGGGAGATGAAAGAAGAGGAGGTAAAAGTGGCTGGGAGTCTTTGGGTTTCATGAGCAACTGCTGGTCCTCATCATTTCTACAATTTCCTTGGAGGGCTGGTTCTGCATGTCTTCACCCAGGAGGGGAAGGCTCTGCCTCTCCCAGGGCTCATTCAGCCCTGCCGTGCTGCCTGTAGCTGCTGTGGCAGCATCCCTGTGATTGCACTGTTTTCTGGGACGAGGAGCACTCAGGACATCCCAGTAAGTGGCGTTACGCTGGGGTGGGGTCCCAGACCTGCAGCATGTCAATGTCCCAACTCAGTCACCTCCATCTCCAGCCTTGGCTCCAAGAGATGCCTGAACTCAGCTGCCTGCTCTGCTGGGAGTGCTCTCCTGGCAGATGTTCCTGAGGGCTCTCTGGCACCTTTCCCTCACTGACTGGGCAGGGAACTGAGCTAGGTGGGCTTTGGGTGTGATCCATGTTAGCTGTTCTGATGTTTTTATGCCAGGAGGTGTTTGGAGGACCCTCATGAATCCCGTTTTGCAGAGGTTCCATGCTGGGATGCTGCTTTGTCGTGCTGGTAGGTGAGTGATGGAAGTGAAGAGGGAGTAATTAATACCATTATAACGACTAGGAGTGTTTTCAGCATTAGCTAAAGTAGGAGGCATGAATATTTCTTCAGGCAGAAACTCTCTGGATAACGCAGCAGAACAGTGCATGTGCCAGGGCAGTGGTTTCTGCTCAGGACAATGCAGAGTATGTTAGCTTGATATAAACACAAATCATGTAGAGTCTTTCCCAGCTGAAACAGCAGCGAAGTTATTCAAAGCAAATATATGCAGTGGCTGAACTTCCTCTAGCACTTTGTGAATGGAGTTCAAGTGACGAGTGTTTGGCCTGCTTCCAGAACGCCGGGCTTCTGTTTCCAGTGCTGGCAGAATAATGTTTGGGAAATAAGCTTGCATCTGAAATGTAAACATGTCCTTTAGTTCACCAGACTTCTGAAATCAGCTAAAGAGAGTTGAAACAATTAAATACTGTGGGGTGGAAATATGGTGGTTGGAGATACTGTAGAGAGAAATGATTTGAAGTGTTCATCTCTTTGGAGCTGAGGAGCTCCTTTGTAGACAGAGATGGGCCTGCAGAGCGTTGTCTTTTTGAGGAGCCCACAATATTCACTCCATAAAATTAGCAATGGTTCTTGCTCTCAGTGTTGACAGAGGACAGTAAGTTAGTATGCAAACATTTATGTCTGAACAGGTTCATCATCTTCTTCCTTCTCTTTTCTTCATGGTGAAAGATGAGTGAAAGCCAAGGCAAATAGCAGCCATGTATTTGTAAGCTTTTATAGGGACCTTGTTTATGAGGAATTGTTATGGGCATTTTTGTCCAAATCTTGCTCAGATGGCAGCCAGACGTGAACGCTTTTGACCTGAATGGGAAATGAGTCAGGTTTCCGATATATTTATAAGTTATATAAAATGTTGCCTTTCCTCTTAGACATTTCTTTGAGCGAGTGAGAAAAATAAAAAAGTGTTTTGTTCCTGTCATGCCTTCCAGCTGAAGTCCTCTGAGTGCTTTAGAACTTGTGTGTGTTTGGCCTCACAACATCCCTTAATTCTGGTAGCGTTCATTTCAACATTATGGATGGAGAGGTGAGAGAAGCTACTTGACATTCTCAGGCCAGAGCTGTACGAGCACCAATCTCCTCTTCTGGCACTGTTCCCACTCTGCTATTTTTTCTCCTTGGCTATAATGTGTCTTCACCAGCAAGCTGGATTTTTTCCTCCAGTATGAGCTCTTGAAACAGCTGAATAAAGCATCTCAAAATCATAACTAGGCCTAAGCTGCACAGACTTCAGCACTACACGACCTTTAAGTGCTGTCAAGGAGTCTTGCAGGGAAAGCTGATCTGTTCACCTGCGGGGCCAGCTTGCAGCAGGAAATAAAACAGATGCATTTTGGTGATTATTGGACATGCCACACTCTTCCCCAAATTCTAGGGAGCACTCTACTGCACTTGCTTATTCAGTCTGTCGTCTGCCTGGGAATTCCCTATGCAGATAAAAAGTCCCTGCAGCTTAAAACATGAAACAATATCCTTTAGTAGTGTAAAATGAAAATCAGTCTTCCCATATCTAATGCCTCCTTGATTTCAAACTGTTTTTTGTGTGTATAAGCAATCATTCAATCCTCCCACATTTTCATTGTCCTCTTGCTCTCCAGTGGGGATTTTTCTTTATTTAAATGTGTGAGAAATAACTTGTACTCTTAAGTCAGGTTATTTGGTGTCATTAGATGATAGTGTGATGACAAACACTACAATGGTTGAGCTGAATCATGGTCTTGCTTCAGTCACTGGAAACACAAATAACAATTATGATGGATTGGGTAGTATAGGAATATCTGGCTGAAAATGTGGGTTTTTAGGCTGTGAACCAGTTGTGGATGTGACTACCTACAGTAATGTCTGAAGCTGACTACTCACAATTTGCTAATTATCTTGTCTTACCCAAATTTGTTCCATGAACCAATGAGGTTAATGGGCTTGAACTCCCCACCTTCCATTTGCCTGACAGGCTTCTGTCACCTCATATTTTTATCATCACTTCCACCTGATAGCAGAAGAGAAGTCCAGCTACATTTTGTATTAGAGTTAGCTGAAAAATTTCGTATGAAGTTGTCCACACCAGGGACTCCATCCCCTCTGAGGTGGAGCTTCCAAACGCTGGGTTTTCATCCAGTGTCGAAGTACCAAACACGCTCTGTGAAGTGACAGCATCTTCTCCCTGTGTATTGCTGAGCAAACTTTCACTGAAGCAGCACATGGGATCTGCAGTTTGAGAGTAGAGGAGCTGGCATCACAGGGCAGGAAACAATAACCTTACAAAAGGACCAGTTTTATTAGAAGGTGAATGACACATGAAATGCGTGATCATGGGCACTATAGCATTTAATTTCCTGAAAGGAACTAGAATTTGATAACACATAATTGATTACAGCTTGCAAAAGACTGCTGGAATTTACACTGACTTTTTATTTTCTTTGTAAAGCTGGTGGCTAACATGTTCATCATTCATTTCTTTGTGAGTTAGCCTGTGTATTCCACAGTCATGGGATTCTTGTAGAAAAACATTTTGGATGCCTTTCATCAAGACACTCCACTTGTGTTTAGGTGATGGAGAAAGCAATGCACTTTATGCACCTTCTTAAACATACAGGAGAAGTGGTGGTTCAGAGGGGATAAGAAACACCATTGTCAAGTTCTGGGAAAAATGCTAGCATCCTGGAAAATATGTTTTCTGTAAACAGGATAAAACCCCCACAACCTGGAGGTTTTGTTGTTGTTGTTCTTAAACTGAAAATAGTTTGAAGATGAAGCAATTGCTTCCGGTTAACTGAATGTTTTGTTTCCATTTCAAGATTTTCTTGTTAGGTCTTGAGTTGCTTTTGTTTTGTTTTGTTTTTTTTTTTCCCTATAATTAACAATTTTCTAAATGCATTTCATATCAAAAGAAAGAGACAAAGGAACACAAACTTTCAAATATGTCAGAGTTACTGCTGTCACATACTGAGCATCTGGCAGCATGAGCCACCTTGAGCTGAAGTTTCTTCAGCTGGAAATGGGCACATCTGTAAACAGGCAAACACTGAATTCGCATGAAAAGGGTTAAGCAGGAGGGAAAGAGAAAGAAATTTTGACTTGGCTCATGCTTATGTAGTAGTAAAAAATTGCAAAAACCTTTAAGTCCTCCAGCACAGACCTGTAAAGTCGCACAATCAAATTGATTTCCATGCAGGGAGGACTGCCTTTTGCATTGAGGAGACGAGCACATGCATCGTAGCACAGAAGAAAGTGGGAGGATAACTGGCAAATTTAATTCTACTCTGAACCTGATCCTGCTGTGACACAGTGGGGGTGCCCTGTCCCTTGTTCTCCTGCTGAACAACGAGAAGTCACACAGATTATGGGAGCAAAACATCTGGAGCAGTGGATGGTGTGATTACGTGTGCTAACGTGTCGTGGTTTAACCCAACAAAAAGCTAAACATTCACGGCCACCCACTTGCTCCCAGTGGATGGAGGAGAGAACTGGGCAAAAAACATTAAAATTCATGGCTTGGGATACACTTTAATAGGACTAAACCAGGAAGGAAAATAATGATAAAAATGATAAAAGACTTTGAACATACAAAACAAGTGATGTCTAACTCAGCTGCTGACTGATCCTGGCCAGTTTTCCCCCTGGGCTGGATGCTGAACGTGGTGCTGTGTGGCATCCATGAGGTCCCTTCCAACCCAAACCGTCCTATGGTGCTGTGACTCTGTGCTGTGACTCTGTGCTGCCCCTCCCTGAGGCCACCGTGCCCAGCACAGGGAACCAGCCCTGCTGTGACATCACCCCAGGTGAGGGCTCCGTGGGCGCTGCGCTGGCGGCTGCGCTGGAGGTGACAAACCCTCGCAGTGACAGGAGCCACCGGCAGTGGTGGCTCTGCTGTGCCCCCTTGTCCTCGGGAACTTGGGACACCTGTGGGTGAGTGGGAGCTCTGGGAGCCCCTCGCTGGTGGAGTGGGGTGAGGAGCAAAGGCCTTGACTTCAGTGCTGCTCAGCAACAGCTAAAACATCGGTGTTCTGTTAACATGTTTCTCATCCTAAATACAGAACACAGCACTATACCTGATAACAGGAAGAAAAGTCACTCTATCCCAGCTGAAACTGGGACAAAATGTCAGGCAAAATTTTAAAAAAGAAAAGGAGGAGATATTGATTCAGTGTTGTGCACCTACAGTTTGCAGTGAAATTTTTCCATAAAAATTATAACACAGTCATGGCCTGTGGCTGCTCTGTTTTACTGCCGCTGGTGAGGCAATGGGGTAAGGCAGAGAGATGGGTTTATATTTGTTTTCCTTGTGTTAAAATGAGATTTCTCCTTAAGAAAAGACTCCAATAGTAGATTAAAAGAGCATCTTGAAAATGATGAAAGTGAAGCAACTTGTGAGATAATCTTCAGCTCGCTCTGTCACGGGTGTGTTGCCATTACAGTTAAATTCAATCCCTCGAGAAGCTGTGTCCTTGTAGCAGTGTGCTTTAACAACAGATTGCCCTGGGTTAGTAATGAAAATGTTTTCAGTTCAACAGTGTTTGGGGAAAACTGTTTCAACAGTGCTACAGAAAATCCCCAGCAAGTCTGAGTGGTCTCCCGTGGCTGAGGTACACGGGTGTTATACAGGCAGTGTGAGTCCAAGTTTGGTCTTTGGAGTGTCCTTAAGGAAATGAGATTACAGCCACACTCTGTGTGTGTGAGAGGCTAACACCCTGCCTCATAGGTTTTGAACCTGGGGTTTGATTTAAGCCATAAATGATGGAAAGTGGACACGTCCAAAGTATTTAAGTTCATCCATCATTCTTCAGGAGCGTAGATGCTGACAGGGGGGTAAGACCTTAGAAGTACCCTTTGCATGCTCCCCAGCCATAGGAAATGGTTTACTTGCAGGTTATTAAACATGCTTAAAATCCGCACAGGAAAAGGTGACCTAGATCACCTCCAGCCACATATATCTTTGGATGTGATCTGCTAAGAAAAACCCCAAATGTATAGCTGTGATTTAAATATCTTAATCCAATAGAGCTGGATGAAAAATAGTGAGAATGTTATTCAAAAAGATCAAAACAATTTATCTGGTCTTCTTTCTTTGAAATTCGAAATGGTAATAGGATATTGCAAACCAGCCAGTTGTCATTATTTGAGTGATTAATTCAACTTTCTTGGCCAAGTTAAATCAAATACTTTTTCCTTTATGAAGCCATTTTTTGATTCTCCATATTCATTGCTTGAAGATGATCTCATGCCATTGTATGAATAAGACAAACATATCATTTATTCAGAGCTGATCCCTGCCTAACCCTTTCCTCTGACTATTGATTTCTCCAGGTATTTTATTTCTGTATCAGGAGATAAAATAGTGATCTGATTAGGAGGAGATAAGAAAGTGAAATACTTTGATGTACAATAAGTTCAAAAAAACCTAACTGAGAAATAAAAGGAAAGTATAAAAGCAAGCTCTTCTCAACATTGACATATACAGAGAAAAATAGAGAAAATCTTTTAAATCCCTCGAAATCTTGTTAGCTAACAGAGGTCAGATTAGTCACTTTAGATGTAAGGTTGTACCCATTTGCCTTTTTTCCCATTGCCCTTTGAGGTTGCTAAAGGACCTGTTGGTAAGTGAGAGCAGTTGATTCACTGTTCTTTTTAAGTATATTGTGTATTTCTGAGGGAACGTTCTTTAAATATTACAATACCTTTTAAGTCTAGCACTAAATATCTTTTAGAAAGCTATAGAATGTGCAATTCATTTTTGTGCCTTCATAAAAATGATGCTGAAGTGACAAGCAGGGTCACTCTTTCATGTGTACAGGCTTCTCTAAACCTACTGGCGTCAGAAAGGTGCTGGTTAATAGCTCTGTCTTTAAAGCTTTAAATAATTAAATTCCTTGGGCTACCAAATAACTTTCTTAAAACTTGGCAATGCTTGAACCTTTTAGCAAACCTGATACGAAAAGGACACTGTCTAAATAGCTGAATCTGAACTTAACTCCTCATGGATTCATGAGCAGTACTGGTTAAAAAATTATGTCGAGCTAAAATATTTTCTCTGTTGTCAAGTGCTTGAATTTTTTGGATGTGCACTGCCTTTGCCAAGAAATAAAGCACAAAAAATAACCCATAATCTTTGGGAAATGCTTAGAAAAACAAATCAGTTGCACTCCCTGCTCACACTAGCAAATGTATTGCAGAGAGCAAACAGACCCCACCGAACAAGTCAAGGCACTGGGAAACCAGGGCTTGTCCATCTGATATGAGGTGGTTTGAAGGAATATGAGAAGGTGTTTGAAGGAACACAATAGTGCCATGAAACCGAGGGCAGTGCCCCAAGTCACTGAGAACCTGCTTAGATTTTTTTAGCGATCAAGGAGGCAGAGAATCTTCTAAGGAGTGAGATGCTCCTAGTTAGCTTTGCAGGAGCAGTGCATTTTCCTGTGTTTAATTATTTAAAGGAAGCAGTATAATGGGTCTTTGGAATTGTGTGACCCACTAATCAATCCACCCACTTTTGCATTATGCATGTGGCATCAGTGTTATTCCATTTCAAGATCACTTAGGAGAAGCTTTGCCAATCTGCTCATTGCTCCTTTGCAGTGCAAACACCAACACACAGCTTGCAATGCCATTTGCCTGCTGTGCTTGTTTAGAGCCAGCTGTAAATGTTCCCAACGATTAGCATTTAGAGAAGAATCAAGAAGTCTGTAAATTCCTACATTGGAGTGATATCACTCAAGGTGCCTGACCTTTGGACCTGGGTGAGGTCCCTTCCCGGTGCCGAGGAGCGTCCTTGCTGTGAGATCCTAAATGTGAGGGAATGCTCGTGAGCCTTGCTCGGCAGGGTGGCACTGCTGTCCAGCTGGGGTTTGTCTCCTGAAACCTCTTCTTCATGATATGTCTGAAAAACAACCCTTTCAGGCACCTGACCCGGACCTACTGGACTTATTCTTGCCTTTCAAATCCCACGCTGCAATCTTGAGGAAGGTGCTGCCCATACTTACTGCCCGTGACAGCCTAGCAGAGCTCAAACCCCCTTCTTTCACCCTTAGGGAGGCACCTTATTGCACCTCCAGAAGGAGGAGGAAGCTGAGCTTTGGAAGGTGTGCACAGGATCTTGGACATGATGTTGCTTTCCATAAACTCCAGGAAATTGTATAAGCAGCTGAAACTGGACATGGAAAACGTTAATTACAGTAATGTCTTGGTTAGATGCCTTTTAGTTCTTTAGTCTATTTCTGTTTCTCTTATCTTGTTTTTATTTTATGTAAAGGAAAGAGGAGGTTGCCTCAGTCCGTGACAGTCCTGCCAGACACAAAGGGCTGTAAATATCCATTTCTAGGAGTATATGATTATGAAACATCACATGGCCCAGCAAAGAGGGAGTCAAAAAGCTGTTTGTCCTATGGCTTCTCTGGGACTGCCTTCGCGAGCACCCGTATTGTCCTCTGAAAATTAAAGAAAATGATTCCCTCTAGTTAGAGCAATTTATAATTGGCTGATAAAATATGCTGTATTTTAGCCAGACCTACTTTCCACAGAAGTGTGTCTAGGATTATTCGATTCATCCATATAACAGGATCCTTTACCTACGATTGCTGGTTGCTAAGTCTGGACTGGATAAGTAGATTGAGACACTCTGCCCTGTGCTGTGGAGATGAATACAAGAATTGCAGGAAGGTTTGTCACGCCAAGATGCCCATGCTGTGTCATGGGTACTCACACATCTGTTGGTCCTTTTTACAGCTGCAGTCACAATGATTATTAATGAGCTGCATCTCTTCAGAGTTTGAGGTATTTGAATGTAAACTTTCATCTAAGATTATCTGTGGTGGGTAGGTTTTTAGCTAAAATCTTGGTCCTCACTGAAGAAGAAGTGGAGTTTTGTCATTGACTTTGTAAGGACTAAGACTTTACCCATTATATCTACTGGCAATGATAGGTAAGTGAACATTAGCTTTTTCACAAAAAATGCCCTGCAGTGCTTCTGAAATGCACAACACACAGAGAAATATATTGTAGATTTAATGATTTATTCAATGAATGTAAAAGCTGGTTGCATAAAGGAGATTTAAGTGATTATTACCATCTGTCACTAGGTTTCACTGTGCTGCAATAAAAGTGTGTTTCAGATTATCAGCAGTTCAGTCATATAAAAACCCAAAATGATGAGTTTCTTGTGATGGCATTCCCCAGCTCTGCCCTTAGAATTGCCTCTCCAGATGGTGAGTATGTGAGGACAGAAATGCACAAAACATGGATGAAGCTCAGCTAAAAGCTTCCAGAGTGCAAACTGCGAAACTATTCTGGGTGAAAGGGTTGACCTGGATTTCAGACAGTGGGTACCTTCCAAAGCTAACTTCTACAGTTCCCTAATCCTCTTCCATCCCATCAAAATATAGGGACACATGTTTTCCTGTGTCCACCTTTGTTTCTTCTTTTGGTTTGGTTGCATCATTTATCATTTTAACTTGTTTTTTTTCTTCTTCCCTGCCTTGCTGAATATTTTCTCACGGATGTAATTACAGTTCTGGGTAGGAGCTACTCCACCAGCCCCCTTAAGACCTTCCTTCCTCCTTGTTGCCATGCAAATATGAAACACAGAGAAAGTAGAGGGAAAGGGGAAAAGATCACTGGCAGGAACAAGACTATGGTGCACTCCTTATAATCTAGCTAGGTTTTCTTCCCCCCTTCTGTGGTACCCTGTAGTGATCGACAGAAGTTCAGCTGTCTTGATCTATGGGTAGAACATGGGCTAGGTTGGTTTTTTAAAAATGATCTAGCACTTTCTTTCATATCTATTTTCTTCCTCTGATTTAGAATCTGAAATAGGAAACTTGAAATTAATATAACAATACAGAAGAGGAAAGGAAATAGTTAATAATTTTGGGTTTTCCATCTCAGATCAAAATTAGCAATACAGAAGGTTAGTATTTTGCTATAAGCAAGGAATGAGGACATCAATCATGTTCTCTATGCCCGGGGAAAACCAAAGGAGAAGAGTCTGATTCTGCATCTCACCAAAGATTATTAATGAGTAATAAGCCAGAGAAACATTAAAAAAGGAAAACAAAAAAATGCTATTACTGTTATATAGTTTTTATCTGACTTCAGCTGAATCCTTTTCTTGGTAATTTTTGCCGATTTCCTAGAACCGAGCATTTGGTATTTTCTCATTTTAATAATGCCTAATTATTGCTTTGTTCCAATGGCTGTTGCATTCCGTGGATTTCTGTGTCTAGTGATTGTGAGAGACTTAAGGATTTTACAGGATGAAAGGATCAATATTATACATATAAATAATATTTACTATCTTTATTGTTGAGACACAAGTTTTTCAGCCACAACACGGGCTGATTCTTTGGTGAGGTATTCTGTCCTGTGTGTGCCTATCCCAGTCAATATTTTTTCCCTGTAGGGTGTTTTATTGAGCCACTTTGTTTCCGTGTGTTTGTGCTTTGCTCCTCTCACTGTCCCCACTCATCCCCCACTGTCCTTCCTGAAGACAAAGATGTAGGAGAGATACACACAGCATCTCTTCATCTGTCTACATAAATGGAAGTACTGAATAACACTTTGACACTAAAAAATGATCCAGTTTGGATTCTGTTGTGAAAGCCTGGAACCCTGAGCAAAGCTGTCAGTCAGTCTCTGAACAAAGACCTGATTATCTCTGGTTTCGGATCGGCTCTTTGTGGTTCGCACAGTGAATGTTGTTATTGAAAAATCTTCCCTTGGCTGTGGCTGTAAGTGCTGGGCTTGGGCTGTTGTCACTCATTTCCTTTGATCAGTGCTGCGAGTACCAAATAGCTCACACCCACATGGTTTGATGGTCTGATTGGAAGGTCTTGATCCCACAAGGCTCTGGGAACGTCTTTTTGCTAAAGAAAATTTTTACAGCTGTAGGATTGAAATGCTTCGTGCTTTCCAAGGCTGCAGAGAGATGGTGTTTGCCTAAATTTAATCTCTGGTCTCTCTCTCAAAGAGCTGCAGCAAATTATTGACAGCAGAATCAAATGCAAACCTTCACACTTTTGAAATATATTTTCACTTATCATTTTAGAATATCAGTGCAATGATGGTACTGCTTCCTTGAATCAAAGGAAGGAGGTCAGAAAGTTTTGAAAAGGGGATGCGATATTTCTCACTAGCAGTGGTGCTGGATAGTTATGTAGTTGTGTTCATGAGGGTGTACTGGAAATGTGTTCACGAATGGATTTATCCACACATACACTGCTTGGTGCTTGTGTAGTACTGTACAAGTTTTCTGCACTTTCTAGTTAGTTTGAAATAGTCAAAATCAAATCTAGATTGTCTGAAATATAGAACAGCTTCCCCAAGCTAAATTTCCTTGACTTGCAAATATTTTTTGAAAGGATCTTAATATCTTATGATCTCATGTTTCTGTGGATGGCTGTGTCCCTGCTGTACCCCAGAGGGTGCTTAGGAACACTCTGAACCCCTGGCAGCTCCTGAGACCAGGTATCTCAGCCCATTCTCACCAGTTCTTGCAGCCTGTGGTAGGAGTGTGTTGGCAACAGCCTCTGAGACTTCTGCTCCTGTGAGTGCCTCACCGTGTAGTGAGTATTTAAACCATCTCACAAATTCATTGGTAGACAGGAGTTTGCTGTTTTGTATGAGCCTTTGTGGAGATGGCCTGCTTCTGTTTGGAAGGACTGTATTTTGTCACTGAAACCTTTTTAGTCTAAGTTCTAGTTCCTGCATAGTATTGATAAAAATGTTATTCTCCCATGGTCTATTTAGACCTCAGGTGTCTGAAATATATGTCAATTAAACATAATATATTTTAGATGTATGCTAAAAGCTTGTTACTATCAAAATTTGCTCTGGTGATCCTATCCTAATGATAGCTCCATTTATCAGACTGCATTACTTTTTAATTGCTTGAACAAATACGTGCTCAAGAATGGAAGGAAAAGGTAAAGAGGTGTGGAAACCAGAATCATCACCAGTAGATGAGTGCATGTGTGCAGAAACTTCACATGGGACCTTGAATGTGCTGTGGTAGAAAATCCATTGAGGAGGTGATGGGCTTGATCAAACAGTGTTCTAGCAGAGACACAGCTGGACTTGGTGTGCTTAGAAGTGATCACAAAGATATGCTACTACCAATTTTACAGTCTTGTCTGCAAGGACCGAATCAACCTGCAGTCAGGCAAACAAAGAACAGAAGAATTACTGTTTCCCTATTGATATTCCATTAATGTGTTATATTTTGTATACCTTTGTTCATGAAGAAGTTAGGCAACAGTGTAAAAATACACAGCAGGGGAAATGGTGAGCTGCATTTTTTACTATTTGTCACAATATTTGTGTTGTAGTTTAATAACTTTTCTATTGTGCTGCGAAATTCCCTCGTTGGTGAGAGAGCACAAACTGCAAAAGCAGCTTGTTAGGAATATGCTCTGCTTACCCCCTACATGAACAGCATTACTCTTCCAGATATAAGCTTGAAATGGTCTCTCATTTTGGGATATATATTTAGGATTGCTCAACAGATAGTTTTCTGTCAGCTCTGTGAAATTAATACTTCTTTATGACAGTGCTTTACTGCTTGCTGTATGTAATAGTTTCTTTCATTGGCACTTATGTTCTTTGCAGGGAAAGAAATTTGCGTCTGTGACAGTACACTTTGAGCGTCATTGGCTTTCATATTGTCTATTAGAAAAGGTAATTGTGAGGAGCAGATCAGACCTCGATGAGGCCTTCTGAACTGAACCCATTTCAAAGGGGGAAGCCAGAACTGTCAAGACTTTGACTTTCTAATTCCTGAAGAGATGTTAATTTGCTCGGCTGCCTGATCTACAGGGAGTAGAATTGAAACTCCACTTGCACGACCTCTGGTGTCAATCATTATGGGAGGCATCTGCATTTATATTGTCAATGCACAAACTTTCTTTACTTCCTGAAGCATGAAATCACCTTTCAGATGAAGAAAGAAATAGAACCCTGCATTCTCGAGAGATGTAGCAGTTCCATCTAAGGCTTCTGTTGCACAGAGAAATGTTTAAACACAATATTCTGACTTCAACATCAACCAGTCTCTTGGAAATTGTCGGGTTTTTTTGGGAAGTGAAAGTTACACTATCTTTTTCAAAGAGATCTATTATTACTTCATATTATTTTAGGACTTCTAATGCTCCATCTCTAAGCCAACAGGAGGTTTATCACTAACTTTGATACTGACAGCAAAACTTGGCCCAGAGTGTCTCACATTAAGTTCTCATTTAAGCCCGTGTTCCTCTGGCACAGGAAAAAAGGAGAAAGTATATTTTTAAATGAAATTTTACAAACTGGAATAACAGGGCTAGTTGGTAACCTGCAGCAGCAGGATATACAGCCTGTGACTGTGATGTATAGTCCTTTAATGTCATTGAATTCACTGGGATATTTTATGGTGTTTGGTACCAGGTCTTTGTGATCTCTGCTGACATTCATTTAATTGGAGGACTCACACAGACAGTTTTGGGGTATCCCACTGAATTCTTTCACTACAAAGTCAGCAAAATGAGACATACTCTTAAATTTAATTACAATGTTTGGGCAGAGATCATCAGTTGGTTGCTAGGGCTTGTTTCTTGCTGATTTGGCTAATGCTTGTGAAAAGGTTCTTGTCCATCACCTGAATGAGTCAGAGGCTTCCTATTTGCCCTGAGTTTACCTGCAGCTCAGAAGTTCTGACCCTAAAGAAAACAGTGTGCTTTCAATAAGCTTCTGAAAAGGCTGACTTTTAGTTCCAGAGTTGAGGAGATCACACAACAGACATGCCAACTTTCTCATTCTTCGAAGTACAGAATACTTTTCTTCACTCTAAATGTGCCAGCTGGAACTCAGTTTGTGTTGGTATAGCTTATCTTAACTACCTCTGCATGGCTGTGGCTGCACAGCCTTCTAGGTACAGTCTTAGTCATAAGGTGTGCTTCAAACTATGTCAGCCCTCTAAAAGCTGTCCTCATTTTGAAGAGAATGGGAGAGAAATTGGCTTCATTTTCTACTTTTTTTTCTTTGTAAGCTGATGCTGTCACATATTTCAGTGTTCTTTTGTTACCTGAATCATGTGCTGGAAAGACTTAGTATCAAATGAGGTAAAATAACCCTCAGGGGTCACTGGAGATGCAGCCAGCAAGTTTGGGCCAGTGCAAGCAGTAGATGTTGTAGCCTCAGTAAAAGGAATGAGAGTGGAAAGCTTAGCAAGACCTTCACTGCACAAATGTTTCAGAACTTTCCTCTCAGAAGGGCGGGTGTGCTGAAGAACAAAATTGGGCTGAGTTGTTTCCAGTCACAGACCTCTCCTGAGCTTGTTTAATATAGCTGCCATCTAGATCAGTGACAGAACTTTCAGGGCAGGCTTGGAGTGTGAGGAAATGTAGAAGCTTTAAAAATGAACCTGTGATTTCAAAACCTGAAGTTTCTATCAGATCTCACAGGTGAGCTTGCTGTGCGTATTAAAATGTGACTATGGAAAGACAAATTACTTAAAACTAGTACCTCCTATACTCAACAGAAATGACACTTCTTTGGGAACCAGTCAGGATTGTTTTAATGCCCAGACCGTACTCCACCTCATAGGGTCATAGTCCTTTGCTGCCATTGGAGTTTATAACACTTGTTCCTTCTTTCCTGCTGCTCTATTGCCAGATTTCCTATGGGACACTCACAGGCTTTTCCTGCAAGATGGCAATTGATGAAGTAGGGAAGGTCATGTTTCCATGACAGCAGCAGCAGCATGGCAGGGAGCATACAGCAAAGAGCAGTACCCAGCTGTGATGCTTCCTTATCATCTCGAGCATGCACAGTACCTGTGTCCAAAGAAAAGGATCCTGTGAGCATTCCTGCATAACAGTCTCCAGGAAAGAGCCCAGCGTGGGTGGCAGCCTGGTCTGAAGGGCTTTGGGAGGGTGTTGGAAGGGAATGCCTTGCGGTTCCCTGCCTGGATCATCCTGATCACAGAATACAAATAGATTCCATAGCTTGTGTCTCCGTGTCTTGACGAATCCTTCACATGACAAGGCTGGCAATTAAACAGGGAGAAAAAGAAAAGCAAAAACAGTGCAGAAGAGATTTTTGGAAGTAAGGAGAGTCAGTTTGCCTTGCTCTCTTCTAGGTCATGATGCACAGGGATCATGAGTCAGCCAGGCGCTGGGAGGATGATGGGATTTGAAAGCAGGTTATTTTGTCTCTGTCAGCAGGCTGCAAGTTTGTTTATGAAAGGCACAAGTTGAACTGGAGATTAAATTTGCCTGATTTTTTTGATCTCCATCTGTTGATAAGGACTGGCATGAGCCCAGCAGCATTATGGCGTGAAGCTCTTTACAAGCCCAACATTCTCAAAGAAGCCTGAATTTCTCTCTCTATCCCTAGAAACTCTCTGTCTACTAGAACCTAGAAAGAATAGGTGTATATTTTTAGAAGTTGAAACCTTAAAAAAAATTTGTTCCTTATTCTTCAGACCAGAAACCAGTTGGCATGACCTACTTTCCTATTTCTGATATCAATAGGATATGAATATAGGTAAGCATGATCCTTTGTTTGCAAAGATAGCATGACAGAGTACAAGAGAAAAAAGAATCTCCATTGCAGGATTAACTTCTTTTTTTCTCGATCAATATGATTTCTTTCTGTGCCAGTTTTGTAGAGGGTTTTTCATATTGCATTGCAGTTCAAGGACCAGTTTCATACCTGTTGTAAGATGTCCTGTATCTCACATGACACATATTTTGGCAGCTCTTGCCACATTTCTGTACTACAAGCACAACTTTTGTTGTCTCCTTGGCATAATGAAGATGCACTCTATCCAACAGTCCTTAGGTAATTCTGTATCTTAGCCTAATATCTGTCAAGTTTAGTGTGACTCCATGTTATACATCTTTTTACAAAAGACCTATTGTTCCCAGTCAAATAGTCTGGGTTCTATGCTTATTAGCACATTAAATAACCTGCTTAAAATGTCACCCGAAGCACTGCAGAAAATCATCAATACCGACTGTGAATTTAGCCCAGATGCTTTGAACTTGTATCTGATGTGCCTCATGTCTAATATGTTCCACAGAAAAATTCAGGAAAACATCAAAGTAGCGCTTTCCCATGGGCCCTCACATCCTGCAGAGCCAAGGCAGTGGAAAGCAGCCAAGTAAGTTCACACTGCAAAGCTGTAACTCACTTTTCACTGAGTGATGAGTCCGTCATCTCTTGCTACTTGCAATTTTAAGAAGCAGGAATCCTTCAACCAGACCCCAGGAGTGCAAGCTGGTGACCCTGTTAATCTCTTCTCTACTTCAGTGGCATCTGTCCTTTTTTTTTGTCTCTCTCTCTCTCCTTTTTTTTCTTTAACCCATCTGTACATCCTGGCCAGCAAGAAATCAAAAGAGCAAAAGTAACCTGTCTTCTCAGTAAGTAGGGCACCTTCCATCATGTGAAACAAAGCAGGTTTTTTTCAAACTAGTGCCTGAAGTGGAGACTTGAACACATCGTGAAGAACCTTTATCTGTGGAAAGCTCTGTGCACAGCCCTTCTGATCAGCCCAAATGTTCACCAAACTGTGAGGAAAGCTGGCCTTCGTGGTGGGGCTTGTTCTGGTGGAGGGGGCTGGGATACAGGAGGAATGGAGGTGCACCTTCTGGGTTAGAAAAACCTAAAAATATATGTGCATAAATTAATATATGCCCGTAGCTTACAATTATATGCCTCCTCTTCTGTGTGCACACTGGGAAATATGGGTCTGGCCCTCCAAAATTCCTCTTTTGTCTGAGATCTTTTGGCAGAAGACAAAGAAAACTGTAAGCCACCTTTGAGATGGTTTTGAGTGGTCCCAGATCTGTCTCTGCTGCATCTCTCTTTTGTAGTGCTGCTGCATCTCTCTTTTGTAGTAGTGCTGCTGCATCTAGGAGAGGGAACAAAGGTATCTCTGGGTCTACACCATGTTCAGCTCACTGTGATTTGTTGTTTTTAAAGCTGGACCTTGGCTTGGGAGAGAAACACTGCTCTGTAGCATGTTCCAGCCTACTGACTGCCCTGAGGAGTAACTCTGTGAGCACACACTGTGTGAGATGTACATGCACGCCTTTAGGAGGATCTGGATGTACAGAGAGTCTAAGCAGTGAGAAAATCTCAAGTGCTTTCAGCAACACTGTGAATTTTCTAATGCAGAAAGAATATACCGTCCCTTTTGCTACCATGATTATGTTTCTTTGTCTTCTATTGAGTTTAGGAAGTCTGTCTTTTGGCGTTTGGAAGAGAAAGCAAACCAAAGCCAGGTTTTAAAATTAGTGACCTCTAAACTCTGTATTTTCTGTAATAACCTCCCATGTCAGTATAGAATACAGATTTGTGGTCTTCTGGTGCAGTCAGTTTCAGATTGACTTCCCGTGCCTGTATTATCTTTCCAGGCTGGAGAACATGCTGACTAAAGACAGACTAAATATGAATTTCTTATTCAGGCCTTTTGATTTCGGTTCATGGCTGAGCCAATGACTGCTTTGGGACATGGAAAAATGGTTGCTCTAGCCCAGGCTGTTTTAAAGATGCTTCAGCTGAAAAAGTACAGAACTTTTGAGGCTCTCGGAGGTACATATATTGTAGAGGAGAGTAGGAAACTGAATGGAAAGTAAATATTAGAGGTATTTTTTGCTAAGAAAGGAAACATTTGCCTAGGGAAGTTATGATAAGAAGCTTGTCTGGAAGAGCATGAAAGGTACTCACAAGCTTAGCATCAGCCAGAAGAGCAAAGATACTGGCCTGATTCTTTGTGTACATTTTTATGAAGATGATTGCTCAAACTGAAAGCTCTAAATGCAACACACAAAGCATGTTTATGCAGGATTATGCAGTTCTTGAAAGTCTATTCCTGATCAGAAGTTAAACATAAAACTTCAGCATTATCAGTAAAAACAGAAGCAAAACTTTCCACTCAGGTGAAAAAATAAGAGTGTGTCATTTTTCTTCCAGTTGATTTTCTGTGGTTTTGGGTTTTTGTAATGCTATGTAGAAGGTTCCTGAAACTGGCAACAAAACAAGAAGCGGGAAAGGACTGAATGCACACTTCTCAGTGCTTATTGGTTTGGATTTGTTCTTGATATTGGATGGGAATAAGGGAAATCAAAGCTCCTGTGGTCAGTGTCCTGTAGCCCCAGAGGTTTAAAGACGTGATTATGGAGATCACAATTATGAATGTTAAAGCATGTATGGGAAATAATCCCTGGAGAGAGGGAGAATGCTTAGTTGTAGCTTTTTTAATTAGCAGCCTATATTGTCTGTTTATAACAAACTCTTACTGACAAAGCTAGAAACATTTCTTGAGCTCCAGATGGCTGCTTTTCTTTATGACTTGCTGTAGGGTACAGACTTTGATTTTATATATTTTGATAATCTATCCTGATTATTCAACTAATACTCATTGTTCTCCCTGTGCTGCAACAATACCCTTTGAGAAACTGCAGCATATGGCTTGGTGAGGGAAATCTCAAGGTTAAGAAAATCTTCTTTATCTATGTTTCTTTCAAAGCTTTGTTTCCTTTTTCTTAGAGCTAGGACCTGTAACATTGATAATATCTCTTTAAATGTTTCCTAGAGACAAGATGCTCATTCTAGGAGGTTTCTTTCAGTGGATGGGGAGAGGCCTCAAAATATTTGCTCATCTTCAGGAGTCTCTTCTAGGGGTGCCCAATATGTGTGATAAAGTCCCAATCCAAACCAAGCTGACAGCAACAATAACAACAACAGCAACAACAACAGCTTCTGATTTACATGAACCAATATTTGCCTGAGCTTTGTGTGTCCCAAACAAGGATGTAATTTTCCTAACTGCTTCAAAATACAGCTGCTTCCCAGTAAAACTCTTCCTTTCTGCAGGGGGTTGCAATGTTCAAACTGTCTCCTGATTAAAAGCACTGATCTCACCCTTAACAAATCGGAAAAACCAGTGCCATGTGGACAGAGATTCAGGAGAGAGCACGCAGTATAAATTTTTCATTTGTTTCGGTTTTTTTTTGAAAAATGAAATTGAGCCAAAAAAGAATGTGCAAAATATTTCTTTTCCTTAAGCTCTACAGTGTTGTCGTCAAGTTTGCTGTCAAAGCAACCAAAAAATAATGATTATCATTAGCTGATGAAATGGGTCTGTGATTTATGTGCCATATAAATATTTTGGCATTAGTTCTTTATTCATACTATGGAATAAACTTGTTGAACCTCTGCACTAGAACAAAAGTGAAAGGGAACATAAGGAAAGTTTTACATGGATATTGTTTTTCTTAGGGAAAAGTACTTCATTTACATATTTATTTTCAGATTTTCTACAGGGTTCCTGGATAAATACAAATGCCACTCCCTCCCAGTTTAAAATACAGCATAAAGAAAAAAGGATAACTGTTTAAGAAAAATATTTTACTTAACTAGACTCAAGGTGTTGTCTAGGCCATGAGAAATCAATTGAGTTATTTACTATGGAGAGAGACATTCTTTGTTGTACAGGGCCTTACAAAGTTATTCTGCACTGCTCAGCTAGCTTTTAATTGTGTAAAGGTTTGCCAGCTGTCTGCAAACAGGACAATTAGATTATAGAAGATGTGAATGTCACTGATCTGAGTACAATTTGACCCAAAGAAACACCCAAGGTTAAATATTTGGGAAGCAATTTTGTCCAAGACGAGATGGATAAATGACAGGGCAAGCAAAGTTCATGAGGTAGGCACCATGTATTTATTAAGAATATCTGTGTTGCTCACAAGTGGGCCAACATGAGCTGTAGGGCCCTTGAATATTTGTCACTCGGGAAGATGTTAAATCCACTGCAGGAGCTGTATTCTCAAGGTAGCTTTGCCCTCAAGGGGCTTGGCACTGCAGTGGTACCTTTAGAAGAGACAAAAAGCTCTCTGCCATCCATAATACTCATTGAGGGAACACAAAAGTGAATTTGATCAATCTTAAGAAGTTCTGCTTACTTCTTGAGTATTTTCTGCTGCACCCTGCAGTTGTGCCAACTATGAGAAAGCTGAACCCAAATATGCAGGCTGTGACTAAAATTGTCTTTTCATGTTGACCTCTCTGGTGTTGCTCTGTATTTACATTCCTGTGGGTGAAAGGACAAACTGTGTGATTCACACATGGGGAGCACTGAGCGTGGACTTACCTCAAATGGCTTCTTCAGAGACATCCATATAGTTCTGACATCAGGAAAGGACTTATAAACAAAGTGTGAATGAGCATGCAGTTTACTTGACTGATCTATGTGTACAGCTTAATGCTGAGGTTTTTCAATTAGTATTCACTTCACAAATGAGAGATGTAAAATGTTTAAATTAAATGAAGCAGAAAAAAAATTGATTCTCTCCTTTCCCTCCATCTTTCTTACTAAAAGTTTTTGGCTCTTTCACATTAGTGGCTGTGCTATGTATTGGCATTTACGCTAATGAAGAGCCCATGATGTTTCCTAAATGTTCCACTACAAGGACCTTGTTAATAGCTTCAATTTATCCAGTAAAATAAAAGCTCCTTTTGATCTCCAACGCTTTGTGCAATAAGCCAAGGACATAGAAGGGACATGAAACTGGATTCTCTCCTTAACTGTGCCATTTTTATTCCTGTGTGGCCAGGTACTTTGTTCAGGGAGCCAAAACCTGGGACTGCAGGTTAAAAGAAGCCTGCCCAGGGATCTGTATTTGTTCCTCTCCATTGATAGAGAGACAAAAATTGAAATCTCAGTGTGGCCCTCTGGTTGGTCTCACAGTGGTTACTGGGAATCTCACTGATCCATGTGGTGCTGATGGCTTACAAGGTTGGGGCACTGATGTTGGCAATTGCTTCCTTGCCTTGCCACTCATCTTCATTCCAGAAACTGTGAACCACAGAATGTGTGGCTAATCTTGGAGGTTTTAATCCAGGTGATTTTGGGCAAATCCAGCAGCATCGCCAAGGGTAAAATTCACGTGAGGTTCATCTCCCAGTCTGTGCTCTAATGGCTGTTAAACTGAAGAGAAAAGATTCTTTTCATACTCTAAATGTGATATTTAGTCACAAAGAATCAGAGTAATTATTTTATCTATCTTTTAACAATTAGTCTTGACACATCATAATGGGTTCTGTAGTCTTCATCTAATCAGCGACTTTAAAATGTTCATTTAAAGACTGTGAGTGATAAAGATTGAAATTACAAATACTAATAACTTCCTATGATTAAAAAAATCAATTGGATAGAAACCTAGTTTCATCTCAGTGAAATTACATCGTATATGGGAAGTCATAAAGATACACAAATGTAGAATAATCGGTGCAAAAATTTAAAACATCTTAAGTGGACATTAATATTATTTGCATATATTTTGACTAATTTGCCTTTATTATGCTGCAGAATGCAGTCTTTTAAGATCCTCCAAATAATTTAAAGGTTTTCACTGAGGCTGCTGTTTTATAAGTATTTGTGTTTTCTCTTTGAAAGTAGAAGTACTTAGGAATTTGTGTTCTTCTTGGTTACTGTGTTAGCATCTAAGAACAGGCAAAAATATTTAAACACTCTCTAGGCTGATTTTTTTCATTTTCTCTTCTGAACAAAGCAAAGTTCAGAAAACTGATTCATTTTTGGAGAGTGTTTTTGCTTGTTGTTTATTTCTTTCAACTTTATTAAAATAGTGGGACAAACCTCTGCGAGTTCAAATTAGTCCGTCATAAAAAATGAAAAACTCAGATGTTCCACTGTGACTTCCACATCCTCTCTGGTTTTCATGGGCATCACTGTAAGGTGTGAAAGCACAGCAAGAATGCACAACTTCATTGTTTTAAACTGACCTGAGACAACCCTCTGGCTCTTTTTTATTAATCCACAGAAAATTCCGTTTCCCTCTATTTGGAAATTAAATTGAAGCCATGGAGTTCCTTGTAGACAGGGTTGGACTTTCCTGTGCTCAGAAAGGCGACAACTTTGGGACTGAAGAAAGGGCTACTGGTTGCAATATATAAAAAAGTTTATTCATAATGTAGTAGTAATTAGCATAGAACTCTTTTACAGTGAATCAGCAATGGAAATAAATCCTACAGTGCACTTAATACAGGAGAAGATGAGAAAACTGCTATATCATAGTTCAGAAACAGCAGGAACAATTTCTGGAAGCACTGCCAGATATCCCCAAAGATTTCAGCTACCTTTGCTACATGCTAGAGGCACTAATTTGAAAATAGAACTGATGCTTCCTGCATTCTAACTCTCACTTTTGCAGAACTGTGTAAACGTTCCCGTTTTGCTGTGTATCAAATGTCACACAGCTCTGTTGAGGCTGTGACACTGTTTTCTCAAATCCGCAGTCAGTTCTTCAGATAATTTAAATTAATATAAGCTGAATGTTTGAACAGAGAATTCTCTGAAAACCGAACCCAAACAAAATGAAAGATATCATGTCCTTGGATGTTTTCAGTAACTGACAATCTGCTTTTCTTTGGTCAAAAGTCTTGAAGAGCAAAAACCACGATGACTTGTAGGGACAACCTCTTAATTTTCTACCTGCTGGAGCTCTTTAACATCAGATTTGCTGGGTTAGTCATTCCTGAACGTTGCTGAAACCTTCTGGTGCAACAAACAAACAGATAAAAAGAAAAAACAACAACAACAACAAAAAAGAGTTTGACACTGACTCAGTTGAATGTTTTCACAGCCTCCTTCAGCATCATCTTGGTCTCTCAGTGGAAGAAAAGCTCCATAACCACTGTTGTCTGTGAACACATTCCAGACTTCAGCTGTGTTAGGGAATTTGTTCTAGAATACTGGCATTTTTTTTCCAAAGGCCTAAATGCCACCAGTTATCTAAAATTTGTCTTGTGATCTAAGGAGTGTCTTCCAGTCCTGTGTCTGTACAAGTGTAAGGAAACACAGTCCCTGTAGAGATATTTCCACACTTGTGCTTATAGAAATGTATTAAAGCAAAATAAGCTGAAAGTAAATTTCCGCTGGAAGTAAGTGAGCTGACTCCATTTTTGCCCAAGTTAAATCTAAATCCACCCTACATAAGCCCTAATTAGGCCAGATCTTGTTCATCTCTCGAGGCCAAGTCCCACATATCTTTTTTATATGTTGATTTTGGAGTTGCTATTCCTGTTAGTTTGGTGACCAGGGTTGGATAAGGTACCCACGATGTTTGTTAGCAACTGCAAAGCCCAGTGTGAGCACAGGGACTGCTGTGGCTAATGCACACCCTGATCATCTCAAATGTTCCACTGCTAAGCTGATGGGCAAGCTTTTGTTATTAATTTAGTTGGCTTTCCTACAGTCTCACTCTGCTTCTCAGATAGCCTTGAACCACAGCTCTCTGGAAGGAACAGAGGACGTATTTTTGCTGCAGGTAGCTGCTGAAGTTGCTCATTAACTGTTATTGATGCTATAACACTTTTTGCTATAACAGACTTTCTTTTGATTATTAGATCTCTAGGAGCTTCGGGATTATTAGGGTTCTGAAGAGCTTACTCATTTTTTTTTGGTGTCTCCAACATTTGGGGTTTTTTTTTTAATAATTTGTCCCATTTTTCTTTATTTACTAAAATGTCTATTGGAATCAAAAGAACTACTATCTCATTTTATCCTTCTGGGGAAGATTTTTTCAGACCTTCCAGTGACTCTGTAATAACTAGATATATGAGGTTCTGTGTGTGGTCTGCTTCTAGGATACCTACTTGAAATTCTCAAAATGCTTGAAAGTTGTTATATATACTGTCCTCAAGTAAATCACTTGCAAATAACGTGTGGGGATGAACCAAAGCTATTGTGATAGATAAAACTGACTTGGAAAACCAGGTTTTTACTCCAAATCCTGAGATCTAAACCCAACTAATTTTAAAATGAAAGCTTGGCATTTGGCACAGCAGGTTTTCCCCACCAAGCACTAAGCTCATCAGTAATACTTTTTATGTTATTTTTGTCTGTGTTTTATCGCACTTCTGGTTTAAAAAAAGTGATTAGAATTTTAATGGGAACAGGATTGGGCTAATAGTGAGAGTTTTTTATAATAACTTTGCATGCCACTAATCCAGAGGAGCTGTTAGCACTACAAGTTATTCCAATTATTTGGTTTGCCTTGTTGTTGCAAAATTCATAATTGAATGTTTTCAACTTATTTTTGGTTAGAGCGTTGTTCTTTATCATTCTTAAAACACTTTTTTATAGCAAGTTGTTTCTCTTGGGTTTGTCATTGCAAAAAGAAATCCCAAGCACGCCATTCTTTCCCCAAGTGTTCTGGAATTTGTGCTGCTTCTCTCTATTGTACATGCAGTGGATCAGGTGGGTTCTCTTCTGTTGCTTCAGGCTTCTTGCAGGAGGGGGGAGGTTTTTATTTTCTGTTATATAAAGAAGAGCAAAATAAACTTAAATTGGCTCTTTCCAGTCATAAAACTGTCCAAAGGTTACTTGGCAAAAACAGGAGTGAAGAACTGACATGCCAGGAAGGAATATTTCTGTCTACATCCACCTAGTTTTACCTCCCCACTCATTTTAAGAATCTGTCTTTGCCCTTCAGTTCAGATAAAGAGCAGGCATCAGGTTTTGTATCAATAACAGAGAAATCTGATTAAATAAATCACATTGAGCAGCTTTATGGTTGGTCTGTTCAAATTCAAAGCACACCCTGAGACTGTAGCAAGATCCAAGAGAATGCCCCAGCATGAGCTTGAGCAGGTTAAATCTGGTGTTCATGTGGTCATCAGCAACTTGAGCACACAGCATTGCTGTCTTAAAACTCGTTCCTGTATTTTCTCCTTTTATATTTAACAATGGATGCGTATCTGTATAAGTTATTTGAAATGTCTATCTTCATAACACATGAGATAAGAATATATTTTTGGGGGATGAACATCTATACTGCAGTCTGGGAGACTTGACACTGAATTTTCCCAGGTTACAAATGAGAGAATTGTGTTCCAAGTTGCAATATGGTAATGGCAATATGTCTGTTTATACACACACATAGTGTGTACCTGTCCCATGGTATCAGATTAGTGGTCCCACGTTTTTAGAAACTCTTTGACGGTGAACTTGGGTCTCTTTTGTTTTGTACCTAGTGAAACATAACTGATTTGATCCAGAAAAGTGCTGATGTGTAGGTGTGTTTAGGCTAGAGTCTGACTGTGGATGATGGTTGGTAAGGGATTGCCAGGATTCCATAATCTTTAGGGGTATTTTTTGGGATGATATTCACAGTAATGTGTAGTGGATACATGGAGAGACACGGAGCACTGCATTGTTTTCACCACTTTGCAGATGTCTGAGTTAGGTTTCCTTGGGCATCCTTTTAATGGTTTGAACCAAGATTGTTCTAAGGTATGTTTACAACTATTCCAACCTTAACCTAGGAGGAAAATCTGATTTTTAGCAAGCCTGACAATGAGAAGTCGTAAAGGTGCATAAAAATACCTTTGCTCATCAGACTCACCGTTTTACTCTGCACTCTGTGACTGGAGGTGAAAACTCAGTGCTTTTAATTCTGTCAGACAGCAAACCTCCTTTTGTTAATCAGATATAGGTTCTCTATCAGAGCTTAATGATGGTCTGGGATGAATATTTGAAATCCTAATGAGACTGAATGAATTCAACATTATTGTTCAGTATTTGAACAAGAGATAATTTTTTTTCCTTCCACGGAAACATTGAAAACTCTGTAAGAAATCCGGTGAAACTTTGCCACTCTAAGGTCCTCTTGGACAATATTTCCTTTTGCAATATTCCCACTACTTTGTTTTGATTTTTTTTTCCCTAAAAGAAAGATTATCTTTCTTTTGAGGAAAATATTTTTTAAATGGAATTAGTCCATTACAAGAGCAGAGGGAAAGTTGTTTTTGTTTTTAAAGACTCCTAGAGGATTTGGTTTAACCCTTAAATCTCTCAAGTTGATTATAGGATGTTTTTCCCAATCCACCGTGCTGTTTCCTTAAGCATTTTTAGAGAATGACTCAAATAGGGTTTGAAACAGGTGGATTTTCATATCAATCTACACATTATCTAAACTTATGTCTTCTTTAGGATTTAGCTTTTTTTTAGCAGCAGTGATGCAGATAGGAATTCAAAACCTAATGCACCTCAAGGACTGATGCATCTGTCTGGACTCTGAAAATTACACCTTTAATAGCAGGACAAGGCATGTCACACGCAACTTTAGAGACAAGACTTTGTTTATTTGATGAAAAACCCCTTTTTATTATTTCCATTAATTTCTGCCACCAGGGAAAGCTGCTGATCCTAGGGTATTGTGCAGATGGTTTGACTTTCTG
This sequence comes from Cnemophilus loriae, assembly GCA_013397755.1. Taxonomy (NCBI): domain Eukaryota; kingdom Metazoa; phylum Chordata; class Aves; order Passeriformes; family Corvidae; genus Cnemophilus; species Cnemophilus loriae. Next base: position 2,789,463 of record VZTF01004912.1, on the reverse strand, counting down.
AGAACTGAACTTGGTTTGTGTGTCAAGTTTGTGACATATTTCTCTGAAATTTTTAGTGGGAATGACTTGCTGGCTGACAACAAGTAGGTCTATTGCAGGGAGAAGATTAGAACGGAACTGTTCTGCCTCATGGCCCGGGCTTTTAACTACCTCAGAAAGCAGCAATCCTCCCCATTCTGTAAAGCTGTTATAAAAAAGCTTGGTGTTTTTTATTTTTGTTCCGCAGCTGTCAAAATGGTACTTAGTATGTTTATTCAACAGTCTGTGAGCTGGAGGTGTAGTCACTGAGCTGATCCTGTTTCAATCATTGACCCTAAGTGGAAAGAAAGGAAAGATCAAACAAATATTTTTTTTCTGATCTTTGAAAAGCTGCCAAAACTAACGAAGTTGAATTCATTTGGGACAAACGAGATGCTTTTGTTTTTCTACCTCTTTCAGCTTAGTTGTGTTTTGGATGGCACTCAGCTATTGCAGTTGGAATACAAAACAACTGCATCAAACCCCTCTGCAAGCCAGATCTGTCTTGTGTAATTGCAGTGCCACCCAGGAAACACTTGTCTGTGTATCTTCAGTGTGTATTCTTCTTATCTTCTTGGTAAATAGCCCAAATTCACACAATGGGCTTGGTTTTGTTTTTGTTTTTGTTTTGTTTTACTTTTTTTACATAGGGGAAAGTATTGGAGAAATAATTTCTTTCCTGCACTTCTTTATCTTTCCCACGAGAGATCAACCTAAATCAGGGGCTGACCCAAATACACCTACTTTTTAAAATGACAGAAGTTAATTTTTAAGTATGGATCTCTTCCATTTTTGGTATCAGACAGACTGCTGATATGAAAACCGCTGGAACTGTTAGTTGTGTCCTTATGCTCGATGCTCTGAGGTACAAACACCTGTTCCCAGCTTAGCAACCTCTTATCCATCCACATGGCACAGCCTGTCCAATATTCACATGTTCTTCAGGTTCCATGTGCTGGGAATAAACCTTAGGGCAAAGCCATGTTTCTCAAAAGGTCGTTAAAGCTTTCCAGAGGCAAAATTGTTCAGTGAGGTTCAAGTAGAGAGTGAAGTGGTGCCATGTTGGCCATGAATGTAAATTAAATAATGTGGGCTGATCTTATAAGCCCCAAGACAAGAATTCCATTGCAGTTTTGGTTTTTTCCTGCTCTTTTCTGCAACTATTTAATATGCAGGACATCTTCAAAGTTCTTTGTTGGTCAAAGTCTCAGTGTTGAAAGCTTATTTCATGTTGCAGACTCCTCTATTTGTACCAGTGATGGTGTTATTGATACTCTTCCTTTTTAATTATGGAGATTTTAGGACAAATAACCATGCCACAAGAAACATATTCTATATGAGTGCTGTTTTTTTGGTATAAATTTCACTGCCTTATGAAAGTCAAAGGATGGAAGTTGCCTTTGGATGTATGTGCACATGTATTCCAAAGGAACTGGGTTTTAAAGAGGACTCAATTCAAGGTTTGATAGAATTCTCTTAGGGCAGTAGGAAAATTTCTATTGATTTAAGTGGATTGACTCAATCCAACAGGTAATAAAGTCAGGAACTATACCCAAGTTTTATGGTATTTACTAAATGATCATATTGTAGTTTACTTGCTGTGGATTCCGAGACGCTGTGTTCGTTACCCTTCACTGAGCTTCCTTTTCTCAGGTCTATCTGGTTCTTTGCTTTTCAGAGTTGAAGGGTGAACAAGAAGATCAGGAATTTCATCATGAAAGCTGCACAATGTAAAAGAACTGACACCTAGAAAAACAAGCAGAGTTAAACAGGATTTGACAGGTTGCAGAAAAGAGAGAGTGAACAAGATGGGAACAATGAGCAGCAACTAATTATTATTTCACTGGTCACCACAACACATTAAAAACTTCCAAAGGCAGTGAAACTAATTGCATGCAGAACAGCACTCAAGGTGCTTAATATTTTGTCTCTCTGGGACAATTTGCTGGAGACGTCGTTTGAACTACAAATACAAAGCAGGGAAGATGGGCCTCTCTCTGGCTGTGTCATTCTTCATTTTAATGAGGAAAAAATGTCACACAGAGCAGTATGAATTTGAAATATTATAATATGCCTCAGTTTTATGTCAGAGTAAGTATGTTTCTTAAAAGAGCCCTAATGATTCTAAATTCTAGACCTTGTTGACAAGACATCTGCTTACTTGGCCTGTGGTTTGTGTCTCATCTATAAGCTCATTAACATATATATTAAAAGAAACCTATTAAAATATTTGCATTTTAAAATGAATCATAATCCCCCACTTTCCCTTCCCCCCATCTTTTAGAAACTTGTTCTTTTGGTCTTGCAAAACATTCCACTAGGAAGACAGAAATATTTCAGTTATTTTTGAACCATTTAACATTTGGCTAATTCTTATAATTACTTTTCTCTTTAATTGTTAAAGCTGGAAGGCTTATACAATATTACTTTCAAAATTCATAGTTCAATGTAAATAATCTTTTCTGTACCCACAGACCTCTCAGCTGGATGCTGACTCGAACCCTAAGGGTGCTCATTCTTTCTTTTGGTCTTATTTATTATTTTCTTCTCTCCTCATCAGTTTTCTATTATTCTCTTTCCTGCCTCTTCATCTGTCTAGAGGCACATGTATTGGGTGAAATGGCACTCGAAGCCATGCTGGTTGTTTATTTAAACAAATCATATTGAGATGAAAAGAGCAGATGATTGCAAAGCTATAACAAATCTGATCGAGAAGCTCATCAGGCTCTTGAGAGGTCTTGTCATTTTAAGGAAATCTCCCACCTGGACTTGTGGCTCAGAGATCTTTGGTGTCAGCCCTCCTGGTCTAGCACGGAGTGCAGGAAGTTCCTTCTGTGCTGCCTGTCTGGGTCTGGTGTCCGTAAGATTATTTCTTGGTGGCAGGACTAGCAAAGGACAATTTTGGCAGATGAGGTTTTCGTACCTAACAAGGAGACATTTCCATTGCCAGTTACTCCTCTTCCAGTTTCCTCTTAAAAAAAACTTTTACAGTATCAGTTTCTTAAAAGGTTCCTAGTGCCTTCTCAGGCTTTAAAACCGTTGTCTCGCATATTGAAAGCAGCTGTATGGGGAAAAGAAAGCTCCTGCTGCTTCTCAAAAGCAGTATGTGTAACATCACAGTGGGAAATAACATGTTTCATGAACTTGATTTATCCCCTCTGCTGTGCAGTATAAATCCTCCTTCCTCACTGCACGGCCTGCACAGGCATTTTTGAGGGCCTCATCCTGCCTGCTCCTGAACAAAGTGCAGAGGAAGGATTTAATTAAAAGCAAATATTTATTTTTGGGAACCACTAACTCCTACACGTACTCTGCTGCCTAGCAGGGGGAAGCACTAAGTAAAATCACAGGAAACAGTAAAAATATTTCCTACCCACTGAAATTATTAAGTATTTGCAGTACCTAATACATTATTTCCAAATCACAGTTATAACCCATGAAAAGCAATGCAAGATAATGCCTCACTTAAGACAGCATGGTCTGTTCATTCTGTTTCATAAAAACTGGTGGAGGGCAAGCTGCCATGGCTTCCATTTTAGGTTATTTTTTTCCTCTTAGACAATTTTGATGCCAAATTTAATGGACTGCCAACCTCTTTTTTTTTTTTTTTGATGGGCAGCTGCTCAATCCCTGTCCTTAGAATACCTGAGTCCCTCTCAGTCCTTAGCTTGCTTTTTGTCTCCAGTTTTTGTGTCGGTAATTTTCATGGATAACTGAGGCAGAGAAAAAACCGTAATATATGTGAGAATGTTAAATAATTAAAATCTGTGGGAGTAAATGTTTTCAGCTAAGTGAGTCACTTGCTGTCATGCAGGACTAGAAGTAAGTAATCCTCAGATGTAGCAATATTCCTACCTCCCGGTCCAGGCTGCATTTTCAGTCCTACTGGTACTGCTGGTTGTCTTTGCATGTGATGTACCCCACTGAATTTTAAATGCCAGGGAAGTTGTTTGCTGTTTCTCACCTTAGAAAATCTGGTTGTTGATTTAGATGTCTAAACATCTAGTCTTGCAACGGACATTAAATACTGAGTTACCAAACCCTGACTGTCTCTCTGTCCTAGTTGTGCGCAGTCTGTGCAATGTCTTTGTGTTTACGAAGGCAGCGCTCAGGCCGTGATCAGAAGCCCATCATGGTTGTTACTGTACAAACATGTCCCTGTCCTGGAATTTGAAATCTCTTTAGATATTGAAGGACTGAGAAGCTTTGTTTGAACCTTGAGGAGCTGAAACACACTCGTTAAGTGTTTCACCCATCGCGTGGGCAGTTTGTGGTGGGGCTGGGAAACACTTCTGTCTGCAGTCTTAGGCCTGTGTCTGAGCAGCAAAACTCCTGCCAGGCCTGTATACAAACCTTATACAGATTTATAGCCCAGTGACAGCACTGATTAAAAAAAAGCTGTTATGCTTTATGAAATGTTGGAGTATTTTATCTCTTTATGTCTGTTGTGGTGTCCTTCCCTCTCAGCATGAGAGAGAAAGGGAGCAAGACCATCCAGATAGCAGTGTCCTTATTAGTGAGAAGTTCAGCCAAGCATGTGCTGTTTTTTCTGTCACTGTGCTGTGGTTATCAGCAGAACAGGAATATAATACGAGTATCTAATCTTTAAAAAGGGCTTTGGAAGATTATTTCAACCTTTATCCTGCCCCAGCTGAGCTCCCCTTAAATCCTAAAGGGATCTAAACATCTTGTGTTTCCAAGGTGGACATTAGGGTACCATGCTGGAACCATCCAAAGAAGCAAGTGGGAGCTAGCTGGTGAGAGAGATTTTCACATAAAAGCAGAACTGGAGAGGGTTGCCTTTTCAACTTTCTTTTTTTGTTTGTTTGTTTGTTTCTTTTTCCTAACAAAGAAAAGTGGAATTGTGCATGTTGGAACAAACCAGTGGGAGTGAGTGAAGGTCAGATGAGGAGGATTATTCCTTGAATGTTAACCAGAAACGCTAACTCCTAATCCAGTATGGGCCAAATTCTTTCCCTGTGTCATTGTGACTTCATGGACTTCCAAACAATTACTTGGATCTTGATTTTCAGTGAAACTTTTAAGAAATTAAGAATAAATAAACCTTTAGTAATCTGCGGGGATTCTGCCTAGATCAGCGTCAGCTTTAATTAGTCCTGCTGCTGGAACATGTTCAATTCTGGTCTCCCAAGACAACTTTGTTCCTTCAAGAGTGTCCTGACAATATCACCTGACTTTAGGGCTGATGAGGATGAGATTATATATAACCTTGTGGCACTGGCTTGCACATATTTTCTGGCACTGCATTTAAAGCGGGGAAGTTGCTGTATGGAAGAGAGAAGATGTAAAGGCCATATTCCAGAAGAGAGTCAATGCTTTCTTCTGCCACTGTGGGAAGAGAGCAGGCTAAGCTTATGCAGTGGGAGGTTTATTCTCTAACCTGAATGTCTGTTAGGAAAGAAATGGTTGATTTTGGACCATATTTACTAGATTTAAATTCACTACTAATTTCCCTGTATGTTTCCTTCAGTCTGGACAGTGCTGTCACACAGAGCAGCTTCCAGAACACACTCTCTGCCCTCACACAGCTGGAAGAACAATCCTGGAGTGGACTGTGCAGCACTGGCCAATTGCAGTGTTCCAGGATATTTCAGTGAGATTTATCTCAAGTGAACACAAAGTGCCTCTGGCAGCTCCACTTCACGAGGTCTCTATCCACAGTCTGGGTGCTACTCTGAATGGCTCAGGCTTGATGTAACTGTAACAGAGACTTCATTTCCTTTCATGTCCGTACTTTTGGATTCAAGGAGCTGTCTTTCCTCTTCCCCAAACAAAGGCAGAGCAATGAACATAACTGCAAGTTACCAGGTGTACAGTGGAGATTGGGAATAGCTTTAGCAGCTCTCCCATCACACCCCTGCCCTTGGGACACGGGGGCTGGGGAGTGCCTGCCATCACTCACAGAGCCTGAACGCTCCATAGCACCAGAGGAGTCAAAGGCACTTAATTCTTTACAGGAGGTGTTTATGGTGTCAGTCTCTAGGACAACGTGTGAATTAGAAAAAGGATCATGTGTGTACCTGTCCTTGCTGTTAATTACCTTGCCACTGAATAAAACAAAGCAACATAAAATGGCCTTAGGACATATTTCGACTGGCTGGAACATAAGGTTAAAGGTTTCTAATCTGCTTTATGGTGGATGGTCCCAGCAGTGCTGAGGGGTGGGAAGCAGTTCTTTCTCTTTTCGGTTATAATATGGCTAGAAAATTTTCAGAGTGCAAACTTCCAGCACTTCCCCATCTGCAGTGCAGCTCCAGTTCCTCTCCCTGATGTTTGCACAACATTGCAGCAGGCTCTTGCTGCTGGAAGAGCTGAAGTAAGAATTCCTAGGGAAGCAGGACCATATATTGTCCCTCTGTATGTTTTCCTGAGAAGTACAAATTGCAACTGCTTTCTTTCTTCATTCATCCATAAAGTTTAGCTATTCACAACCAATTTCACTCTAAAGAGTTCTCATGTATGTTTCAAAAATAGGACATACTAAAATGAAAGTGAAATCACGTTTTTAATTTATACAAAGGTTAGTGCTTCTGCTCCTAAGAGTCGTCTTTGAATTGCTGTGAGAAGGTTACTTTGTACCTTCTAACATACATCTATATCTGACAGCTGGTCCTGCTCAAAGAAACTTTCCAGCTCAGTAATTTCAGTGTATAAATGATATGCTGTGAAAATATTGTCTTTTAAAAGACCTTTTTTTAAAAAATCTTGGGTCTTTTCTTTATGTGAAGAAATTTCTGTACATATAGAGAAGAACTTCAGTAGTGGAATAATACTCCCCATCACATTTAACTTCTCCAGAGTCCTTGTAGATCATAAAAATATAACTCCAAATTCTAAAATAGATTAGACATAACTATGCACAGAACCAGGGCTCTGATCTTGAAAAAATCCAAGGTCAAAGGGGAAGGGTCTTCTGAGTAATACGAGGCAGCACTTTGCTGCTCAGAACTGCTTGAACATTCACAGTGCAGAATGTCAGTCGATCCCTTTCCCCCCTCCACTCTTCCCTCTTCTCTTTTTCCATCAGAAGCTTTTAACTAATAATCTTCAGAGCTCAGTGATTAAAAAGTCTTTCTTGTGAGCAGCATGAAGACACTACCATCCTTCATGTTATGCTGTGAACATCAGCAGTGATCATCTCTATAAAAATGTGCACATTTTGTTAAATGCTGTCATTTATTTCAATGCATTTATTGCCATAAAACTTCAATGACAGTTTAATTAAGATCTTAAATATTTTATATTACGAAGTAGAAATATTTATGAAGGAGCTTGTCAGAGGCAAAATATTAAAAGAAAACAGGTGCTTTTGCAGAAACACAAATAAAACATCTAACAGTAAACATTAAAAAAATAAATTATTAATCATGGTTCTTTTCGTTACTATTGGATTGCCTTACGAAGATTTTGTGTCCGACAAAGTCTGTGGATCTGCAATATTGTCTTACCCTACCACTTGGTCTTCCTATTTGTACCCTATGGTGTGGCTGGACAGATTATTTTCTTCAGGAAAACATCTTGGGACCAAACTGAGGCGAAGGTTGTAAGTTAATGGGGCCAAGTGTCTGAATTCCACCTTTGCTCTTTCGTTGGCACGCGCAAATTTTCACTCCCAGTGTTGGCATTCCATCACTGCTGATGACACCAAGTGCAGGAACTTCATCATGAACCCCTCGGTAGCCCGTAAAACAGAATGATGTTCTCTGGCTTTGGCTCATGTTTCCAGTGTTAAAACGAAGTCAGAAAAACTTGTCTGTCAGAGATATCTCAGGTTTTTGTCCAGCCCGGTTAGGAGGTGTCTGGGAGGTGGGACTGCAGTGTCATCCCTTGGTAGGCAGATTCCACCTGGTGCTTCATCACTGCTGAAGCTGCATTCTCTCTTTCTCCTTTTGCTTCTGGCTGGAGGCAGATCCTGCAGTGATCAGCACTTTATCTTTGTGTCAGCAGCTAAGAGTTTCTAAGCCTTTGACTTCACTCTGTAGGTTTCCCTCAGTTCCTTTTTGGTGATACTACCCTAAAGTTTGCACTCTGCTGCCTCTTTGAACATTGGGGTTTTATTACAGTGAGCTACGAATTACATATTGTTTATGGCTTGCTCACATATATTATGGAAAAATGTTGCTATTGGCTCTACTGAAAGAATGACTGGGTCGTTCCTAACAGGAGTCATGTGAAAAAAATCTCTGCTGTAGGTTTTGGAGAGAAAAATTGTGTTTGTCTCCCAGGTTTCTGATTTTTTCCATACTTTTGAGAACAGAGCCCACCTGTATGTAGCAGCACAGTGCCATCAGCTGTGCTGACATTGTCCCGTTCACAGTAGGTGGCAATAAGTGAGGAAGGTAATTAGCAGGAGGGATGGAGATGTTTTACTTTCTGTAGCTCTGAGAACATACGCGAGTGAAGTCCAAACTTTCCTTGGTGAAAAGAAATGTGATGTATTGAGAAGAAACACATCGCTAAAACTTACAAACAGGGGTCGTGCAGGGGCTGTTCCCCTGGTGCAGGGAGGGACTGAGAACCAGAAAGAGCCAACCAGACATTTGCAGGCACCTGTAAAAAGCTCTGAGAAGGTACCTGAGTTGCCAGGAGGGTGTTTTTGCTGCCGTAGGTGAATCTGTGGATTTGGCAAGAGGTATTGAACTGCTATAAGACCTGGTACAACTGAAAAAGCCTTTCTAAGTAGGGAAACCCTGCAAAGAGAAAGGGGATGAAGGCTGATAGTTTGGCATTTTTAGGGACTGAGGCTGAACATTGGAGAAAGTGAAGGTTGTTCACACCTTGGTATGTGCTTGTGGGATGGTGCTTCCCTTGAGGATGATCCCTGACTTTAGCTGGAGTTGTTTTTCTACCTTCTGCCCTTTGTATAAAGCTAAAAACACGTAGATGAAATGCTTATCTAAAGGCTTTACTCCCACAGTTAAACTCTGATTTTTCCTGCCAAATGTTTTCTGAAACAGTAAGACTATGAAGGTAAACTAACCTTTACTGTACCTTCACACTGATGGCAGTTGTTTTTCCAAAACATCCTGTGCCAGGTAAATGTTCTCTGTTTCACTGATGTATCATCCTGTTCCACTATAACCAACTGCCAAGTGACTTTGTTTTCTCACTCCAAACTCCTAATGGAGCCATTAACATTTTTTCCAACAATCATTGTTGAACTCGGTGGGTGCACTTGGCTGGCAGAAATCCCATTGGATGCAGCAGAGGCCAGATTCCACGTATTGCTGTTTCTCTGTTAATTAGTGGATTTATGTTTTTTCGCTTTCCAGTCTTCACAAACAATTGAAGGAACTGCAATGGGTGCTTCTCATGCTGTCTGCTGCTCAAGAGAGTGAGGGAAGGAATTAAACTGTTTAAAACACATTTATTCTTTGTGATGTAAATTCGATGACTTAATTCTAGGTACAAAACAGCCAGGGAGTTGGTCTGCCAGCCTTGCCAATGTCTCAGGACATGAAATTATGAGTGCCTCAAATACAGAGGGTTCCAGTAACTGAAACAGGGGAAACAAGTTAAGTGTAGCTCATGACTAGAGGCTCAAAACTCTGTATCCAGTGCTGGCAGTAATATCAATCCTGTCTTAATCCCAAATTAACAAAGAAATTGGCCTATTGGTTAAGAATCTTGCTGTCTTGAGAATCAGAGCATATTCCCCCCTTAATTCTTACCTCCGGGGAAGTTTTGCACCAGTGCTGTAGATGTTTTTTCTTCTTGCTAAACAGTCCTTAACTTTCAAAATACAGAAATACTCCTCCTTTAGTGTCCGAAATCTTTACTGCTGGAAGCCACAGAGAGTAAGTGGCCTGACTCAAAACAAAGAGCAAAGCTGTGGCTTCACTGGTGGGGAAAGGAGGAGAAAAATAGCTCTTGTCAGAGCAGCCACTGGTTGGTTAGAAATAGAACACTGCATAGTCTCACCTGAAGAATTCCTTCTTACAACTATTTATTTTAGTCATCTGCTTTAAGACAGCCAGTAAAATGAGGTGGGAGAGTCACATGCCAGTTCAGAATCATTTATCCTATGGATAATGTGCTCAAAACTCTCTCAGGATGGCATTAACCTTTGTATTGATTCAAAGAACCTCACGTGATTCCCAAGCTGCTGCACGCTGTAGGTGTGAAGGGAGTGCAGTTGAACATTATTCATCTGGTAGCAGTGTGATTTATTAGGCAGTGTTTTAGTTCAGAGTGGATAGTGAAGATGCTCACTCATAGTATAGGTTATAGTTTTATAATTACAGCACATTAGAGTTTTCTTTCATCTTGCCTCTACCTTTCAAGCTCAGAAGCCATCAAATGTAAACTTCTTGCTTCCCTCCCCAGTTACCTGCTGTTTCAAATGCAGCTGTACTTTTAATTACCCATCAGTGCTTGCTTGACCAGCCTGAAAACTATTCTTTCTTTTGTTGGTATGTTTTGGGTCATACCTTACTAAATAACCAAAGGAAGGAAAATCTGTTGTGCAATGAAAAGCTTTGAAGTAATTTTGCTGAACCCCAGCACCAAAATAGTAACTTTAGAGCAGTGCTAGAGGGCAAGATGTTCACTAATCTGAATGGGGAGAGCGGGCTGACATCAGTAACTCATCAGTACCTGCCTTTACAATGCTGCTACTGCTCCTTCACCCCTTTGTTTCCAAGGCTAAGAGCTTTACTGGCTGCTTTAGGGTGTGCAGTGGAGCAGCTTCCTTTCAGAGCGCCGTCATTAAGAGGGGGTTCCCTTCAAGTCCCTGGTTTGCAAGGGTGGGATATGGCCCCGTCCTGTGCAACAGGTGAGCAGCTACAAGTTCCTAGAAATCTGTCCCCTTGCTTCTGTCAGTTGTGATTTAGCTTTCGTTTTATTTCTTTTTCTTTTCAGTCCCCCTTGGTCTGCCTGTGTTCTCCTAAAACCGAAGCATGTTTGTAGCCCTGGGAATATTTAGCTGTTGTCAGTAGAGTGTGTTCATCATACTTGGTGGGTTTTTTAATGAGGACTTTTTAGAGAAAAAAACCAAAAACCCAAACCACCCTTACTATTGTGTGTGATTTATGGTGTCGGAGGAGCTAATTAAAAATAATAGGGAGGAGACTGCCCAGAAGAATATAATTGGAATTGAATCCAAATGGAAATCTGTTTTGGCCTCTCTTGTACTTTCTCCTGAATTTTGGAGCTCTTATTTGAGCATTATGGAATGAAATTTATTTTATAATATACCTAAACTAGAACAAAGAATTCAAAGTCATCTGAGTGCAGAGTGAGTATGGAGCTTTTGTGGCTTGTGTATCTGCATCATTGCAACCTTTTCAATGTGTTTTTTTAACTCTTTAAATACTTTTTAAAAATGGCGTACTTAAAGAATACAGTTTTACAGTAGTTTATGTATTTTATAAGAACAGTTTAGATGTTAACTTACGAAAACATTCCATTGCTATCTCATTAGCACTAGCTGCTCTTGACATTCCTTGTTGCAACTTCTGTATAATTTCACTGTTTGTTTTCATTGTAAACCTCTTGTGTTCCTCCACATAAAGAACAAATGAGTGCCTTGTGGGCTGGAAAGATGGCAAAGTTCTACCCTCTTTACTTATATTTCTGAGAATCTATTTTAGATGTTTTATGAACAGAGAAAACTATATTTAACAATGCCAGTAAAACAAACGGAGAAGATCCCAGGCACGTAGACAGTGTGCCACAGGTTATAAATATCTGCCTAAGACTTATTTCAGAAGAGGCAACAGTGTGGGCTCCTTTGCAGTTAAGCAAGAAAATTCTTGTGGCCAGTGGTAATTGATCCAGCTGGCATTTGGATTAGCTCTAGATGAGAAACTTGCATTCAAGGTTTTTATTGTCATTATACAAGCTGTCCAAGTGTTTATGCCACATCCCCATGGAAAACAAAGGATGATGTATATGCAATTTGGTTCTGGTGTTTTTGCTGCTACAATGAATGCATGTGCTGGCTTAAAATGAGAAAAAAACATCAAATGGTTAGGGCTTAAAAATGTTACTTAGTAGAAATAACCTCTTTTTATCAGTAACCAATTTTATCAGGCTTTATCAGTATAGCACAAGGTGACAGAGGGTTCTACAGTCTGCGTGTAGGGTCGTGACAGCCCGCGGCTAATCCCCCAAAAGGGGAAGATGTGCAGCTGAGTCCAGCTTGGGGCACGGCTGGGCACACAGAGGGAGCTCCCTCGTGCCTGCAGGAGATGGCATGGATGAGCTGTTAGAAACCACAGTGCAGTGTTTGCACACCAGAATTATTACTCCGGTCGGTTAAAGGGCCTTTGGGCAAGAGTATCACAGACTGGCCCACTTCCATGAGTCTTTGAGAGAGTCCGGAAAACCACTGCAGGTTCTGTTTCTGAGCAGCTGGCTTTGAGGAACTTGCAGGTTTTCTGCTGAGCTGTCGGGTAGGGCACTGTGTGTGAGGCTGCTGTGCATAACCACTGGCATGGAGCTGAATCCATTTTAGTGATAGCATTAGGAAATTGTTCCCTTTGCCTTGGTGTGTGGATGGCTCCAGGGGAACCCTCTCCTGTGCTGGAAGGTGGAGGAGAGGGTTCAATTCCTAGCTTGTCACAAGATGGTTCTGCATCAAGTGACGCTGTATAGTCTGTAGGTGTGTGCCAGAACAGTATAAATTCTCTGTTCTAACCCTCTTTCACATCAGTGGGTGACTACCTTGTGGCAGTCACAACTGTTACACTTCTTTCCCCAAACAGATAGAAACATGAGGTTAAACACTGTGTTGAAATAGTTTTTTCTGTTTTTCTGAACTGTGTATGAGCTGGTATATAAAAACTGCCTTTTTTTTTTTTTTTTTTTTCCTTTTAATAGCTCCAAAGTCTCCAGCAGTGTGTTCAGCATGCAAATTAATCAAGGATCCTGTGGATAAAATATTGTATGATCATGTAATTAGGACCATTCATATATACAGTGGGGCCAAATTGAAGTTGCATGGGCAGTTCTAATTCTGGCACTTCTTAATTTTGGAGTTCTTGGCTTAGCAATAAAATGCTGTTTTATTGTAGTTCTTGGATGTAATTGAAAATATACTGGGAGATGAACAAGCGAGGTAGGAAACAACACTGTAGATAATTACAAGCAGATCTTCATTTCAAGTGGAGAAGTTAATCTTCCTTTGGACTCTTGGGTCTGTTTTAACGGGGTAATTAGCCATGGACCCTGTGGCTTTTGAGTCCCAGTCCCAGCTCAAACCTCTGTGTCCTAATAAATGAGGACACACAGTTCTGTGACTGGGAGGAGCTGTCAGAGGCACATGTATTATGCATGTTTGAACCATAGGGAGAGCAGTGGGAGTGAGCTGGACTCTGCTTGCTTCAGCAAGGACGTGCGTCCAACTGGTTTCAATGAAGCGAAGAACCACTGAAGCAATTTAGCTCATGTGCATGGATGAATTATTTTAGCCCTCTTTCTTGTCCTTTACATTGTCTTTTATTTGTAAAAGTATACAGTTATGGCTAAATTTAGCCTGGCAGAGCTGTAAACCAAATTAATTTGGTTTCTACTTTAACTTTTTCCACACTTTGTTTTTGGGTTCTCATATCCAGCTTGTTTCCTTTACTCTACTTAAATAGGCATTGCCAGAGGTGAGTCACACCTGAACATCCTTTTGTTACAAATCTGGTGCGAATGATTATTTCTGCCTCCCTCTTGTTCAAAAGCAGCTCCTGTCTTCTAGATCAGGCCCTTGATGATTTTTCATTTGTTCATTTCCTTTGCCTTTTCAGCCTCAAACAGCCTTCCAGTAGAGTTTCCTTCAGGAGATGTTTGGGAGGAGATGGGCTCTGACCACCATTGCTGCTGTAGGAGGGGAGTGTGTGGATTTGCAGTAGGAGGGAAGAGTCCTTGTTTCTGACTATATCTTGCTGGCCCATTTTGGATGATCAAATCTGGCCCTTCTAATAACCAAATGGGCCTAATGTTGTGGGGATATTTGACTGTAGTTGTCCCCAGAATTGTATGATTAGTGGGCTGGACAGCTGCAGTCTGTGCTGACAAGCCTGGCCAGATCATTCTGCAAAATCTATCAACCTCAGAGTTCTGGCTTTGGGTTTTTTTCCTTTTTCTTTTCAATAATATTTACAATAGGAATGGGTAAAGATGGAGAGGAAAAAGAAGGTAAGGATAATTTGTGACACGTATTTCTCCCACACAACTGGAAAGGAAGGCTTTGGCCAAGCCAGAAGGATAAACAGTGAATACAAATTCTGAAAGTTGAAAGGGCAGCCTAATAGGGTAGAAAAAACAAACATTACTCTCAGCTTCCTATGAATGTTAACATTTTTCTCAGGTTTACACAGTGATCAGTATTTAACACTGGCTGATCCTCATTTTAAAACTGTTGACATGAGCAAGCAATGTGGGGCTTACCATTAACGTCAGTGGGAACGGGCTCAAACAGCCATCACTGCTCCAGCTTTGCACTGATTCTTGGAGGGGGGAAGAAGTCAATGTTAAAAGCCTCCCAATGGGGCTATTGAAGTGAAAACCAAAAGAGCTGCTAGTTCTGTGGGAAGATTATTCCCTGTGGCAAAATGTGTGTGTTGAATAATCTACAATCCAGCCTTATTCTGCTTCCAGTTTTCTAACACACTTGCAGAGAACTCGCTGAGCTTTAACACTTTCCCTTTTCCACTTCATTTTGAGGGATGCTGCTCTCAGTCCTACAGCTAAACCAAAGTGATATCAAAAGGTGATCAGCAGAAACACAGGAGCCAGTGCATCATCCTTCCCACTCTCTCTCGGGGGAATTTCTTACTCTTCTTAGACACGTCAAATGTTCTGTCCTGTAGGCAGCAAACTTCAGCACATCCTTTTCCTAAAGAAGCTCTGTTGCACAGCCCTATGCTCACTCTTTAAGGCTGCAGCAATGCCAACTAATAGACACAGTTTGCAGCTAAAGAAATGTTAAGCTGCTTGGTTTTTCTTGTCTGTGTGCGTCTGTGTGCTATAAATGGAGGAGGAAGGATTAAAACTTTACACAGTCTGGAGGTAGCTAAATCTACTAAATATTGTATGACTGTCTTTGCCATCAATAATTCAAAGAACTTGAGTCCAAAATTACAAAAATCTCCCTTGGACAGCTGTAGCTGCAGGCACAACAGAAGGTTTTGAGCCAATTGCAGGCTTGGTGCTTTGTTGGCTATAAAGGTTGAAGAACACCTGATGTCCCTGCAGTCATTAAAAGAGAAGAGAAGAGAGAAGGGTAAAGCAGAATATTGCTGCAGAAAAGGCAAAGTACACTTTGGCTTTTGCTACAATTTTACTGATAGATGTGAGGGTGCTGAATATCTGCTGCAGCACAAGGAGTGCTACCCTGAAACACCAGATTAATTTAGGAATGTAGTGAGCCCAATTATATCCTTTTTGTGTGGTGAGATCACCTAGTCCCTGCTCTCCTTTAATCACGGGGCTGGATGCAGAGACAGGAAGGTAGAACACGGATTTGTGTCACCTGCAGGATGCAGGTTTTGATCCCTGTGCACACAGTGCCAGCAGGAGGATGGAAGGAGCGAGAGCCGTGACGTTATTCCACCCTGCAGCAGTGGCTCAGGGTGTGCACGGCCATGCTGGGCTGTGCTCTCCTCCCCAGCCTTTCCTGGGGGATGGAATGTTGTAACATGACTGTCCCAACACCTGCGGACCTCAGCCTTGATGGCAAGGCTCTGTTGCGTGTGTTATCAGGGATGCACCCCTTGTTTGTTGCACCACTCCATTTTACTGAGTAAAACTACTGCTGAGAGCTTGAAAAAACACCGGGGAAACGGAATGAATACTAGGAAGAGGAAGAAATTGCCAGCTAGCTAGGTAACATGGTGTTTTTCTGTTAAGAGCCTGATCAGTCTTCGGTTCTCCTTGGCTCAAAGATTATTTAACTGAGAAAACTAATTCCATGTTCTGAAACTTGGTTATTGACAGATGCAAATTTAACTTCCATTTGGAATGGGTTCGTGAGTTGGCCCTAAAAATCCTGAGGTGATAAATCCAAGAATATCTTCCTTCTAATTACCTCTATTTCTAGAATTTCAAATGAACCTTGTGCCCAGAAGAGCAGAATATTGAGCTCACAGCTCTAGTCTTCATCATCAGAAATTGTTCTTGCAATATTTCTGGCTAAAGTGAGCAGACCATAAAAGCCTCTTCTCATGAAATTTTCAGCCCAATTTTATGTTACTGCACAGCCTGAAGCAAAAATTTTTCTTTTCTAAAGTTCTTATCTGAACTTCATTGATAAAAGTTTGGATTTTTTTTTTACTGACTACTAACTTGCAAACCTCCAATGTATATGTGAGCAATTCCATTAAATTTAAACATCAATGAAATTACTCAAGTGAATAACTTGAAAAGATCACTCCCTTTAAAGTGTGTAGATAAAATTCTGATCATTTCGCAGAGCTCTGTTTGAACTCAATGACACTCCTGAGAGCAGAGAATGAAATCTTGGTTGAACATGATTGACATTTTGATGCCATGTATTGTCTGACTTCCTCCAGCAGCTTCATAAAAAGCCCATAGAAATAATGGGATCAACTCTTGAGTGGAGCAAGTTCTCTCTCCAGGGTGAGAGTAGGTTCGAATTGTTCTCCTTTGAGCTCCTGGCCCAAGTGCTGTGGAGCCCCTTGGACTTTAAGAAAGAGGTGTTGTCTGTGAAAATCATAGAACATCCTGAGTTGGGAGGGACCCACATGGATCATAGAGTCCAGCACTTGGCCCTGCACAGGCACCACAACAATCCCAGCGTGTCCCTGCGAGCTTTGTCCAAATGCTCCTGGAGCTCTGTCAGGCTGGTGCTGTGACCGCTGCCCTGGGGAGCCTGTTCCAGTGCCAAACACCCTCCGGGTGAAGAACTTTTTCCTGATACCAGCCTGACCTTCCCCTGGCGCAGCTCCAGCCGTTCCCTTGGGTCCTGTCACAGGGAGCAGAGCTTGGAGCTGCCCCTCGGGAGGAGCTGCAGCCCTTGGAGAGCTCTGACCTCAGTCTGCTCCAGGCTGGACAGGCCGAGTGTCCTCAGCTGCTCCTTGTACGGCTTCCCCACAGGGCAAGGATTTTGCCAGGATGTCACCCAGTGTACCCTGAAGCCAGGGACTGACTTTGGAACAGGCCCTTGAAGGTTTTTATGTTGGATTGAAAAGTAATATATTTAAAACTCAAATTGTCAAAACCTCCTCTTCAATATACTTTCGATTAAGGCCTTTACTGCTGCTGGCATATTGCTGGCTTTTAAATAAATCTGTGTTACTTGAGTAGCTGATGCAAGTAGCTAGTTTAATATGAAGCATTTTCCTTTAAGCAACATGGCTAAGGATATAAGCAGTATATTTCCTTTAATGTAGCTGCATTATATATTTCACTTACATTTTAATATAATTAAAGGTACAAATTGTTCACATTTGGTTTTATGAAGCCCTGAAAAGTTATGTCTTATGAGTCAACATGTAATTTTCTTCTGCACAAATTGCAGAATTATGCATTGAAGCTAAGTACATTGAATAATGGTAATTTACAATTGAATTCCTATGGATTTACATATTACAATCACATTAATGCTAAAGGAATCTGCAATATTGTCAAATAGGTTAATAATGATTACTGTTACACTGAGAATACCAGTGGAATTAATAATGATTAACCACTTACCTTAAATGTATGCAAAATTATGCAGCTACCTTGAAATTACAAAACAGCAAAAATGTCATGGAAAGTAAAGGCTGGCAAGTGGATTAAATGTGTGTTATGAAGGGTTACCCAAACACAACCCTGGGCTTTCCTAGGGAGTTTTGTTCATACCTGAAAACTGCTAAAAATTTGACTCACTTGAAATTGTAGAATTTCTTCTTCTTTCCAATATATTTCTTGTCATTTAGAGTTGCAGTTCTGCTGTCTGCTCCACTCATCTTTTGATGCCTTTCTTGCAACACGCAATGCCAGACTGACAGAATTATGCTACTTGTCCATGTGTACCATCCTAAAAATCCCTTTCCACCATTTCTTTGCTGTTAAAACCATGAAGTCCAGAAAGAGACTCCCAGTGACTTTGAACTGGTTCGTTAATAACTCATCTGTCTTCATTCTAATCTTTCCCAAAACAGTTTGTCCATGGGACGCTTTTGAGATAAGCAACCAAAAATAGATGTTGAGAAATTGGTGCTACTTGGAGATGAAGCCTTAAATCTGGACACAATACTCCTTGTGCAGTGCGGTGTCAGATGGGAACTGCCTGTGCTGGGGAACTCTCTGTGCCTTGGAGCTCTCTGTGCAGCCTCCTTTCAGGCACTGGTAGAAATACACTTTTCTTGTGTGGACTGGGACGAGGCTACGAATGTCTTCAAGCAGAGGTGGTGGGGCCTCAGTTCCACAAATGAACACAGTTAATCCAGCTGGTGCATGGCCTCGTGCCCGTCCGGGAGGGCAGTGAGGATCTCTCCTTCGGGAGCTGTGCCCAGACACAGCCTGAGCAAGGAACAGGGGCTCCCACATCAGGGAAGCTAACACTGATGTGCAAATCTGCAGGTGTGTGCAGACTCCTTTTACCTGCCTCTGATGCAGTGCTGGCATTCATTGCCTTGTGCCTGAGTGTTCACGTGTATGTCAATTGAAAAACTCGGCTGTAGTGAACTATTTTATGAGTTGGAGTGGAAAGCCTTACTTAGGTCTCCTCTAAGAAGAAACTGCAAATACATTCAGGAGAGCATGGACGAGGGAAATAAATGGCATTCCAAATGAATGAGGCCTGTTATTTGTACAGGCATTAATATTTAACTGTCCTTTTTCACAGGCTATTACCACTTGAATTTGTAGGATGTCAAAGTTTTCCTGCTTTGGATGAAACATAGATTTGATCCTGGCAGACTCTGAAAGGTGGTCAGGTTTTATTTTCTCGATCACAATACATCCAGTGTATTTGAGACGTGTTTAAAGGTGCAAAGCATCCAGCCCTGGGCCTCGCAGCCTCGGCTCTGCATTTCATCCTGTTTGATTAGCTGGGGAAAACAACCTCGTACAAAAGATGGGAGGGGATTTTCACGTGCTTTTGTTTCACCCTCCTGCTCAGCATGAGTCAAGGGTTTGTGAGGAGTATCTACTAACGCTTCAGTCAAAGCAGGAAGTGATTTTTGCTAATTGTTTCAGCCCTTTTGAAGTGGATGACAACATCCATAAAACAAGGAGCTTGAACAAAACATTGAGAATTTCCTCCTGCTTTTAAAAAGAGATGGGGACAGGATGAAATAAGAAATGTTTGTTTCTTCCTCCTTCATTTGGTGTGAACGACTGCTGTCAGTACAAAAAGGGATATTGAGAATGCCTTACTGCCAAAAGTTGTTCTTTAAAAAAAGTAAAATTATGATTTTGTGTAAAAGAATTAATCCATGACACCACCTGGTCTCTGTATAAGCAAATGGCTAACAAGCCACTTCCAGAAAGCAGTTGATTTGCCTTCTTTAGCAGAAAAACAAAAACATACTTAAGCTTTGATTTAGGACAACCTTTTGGTGAACAGGAGCAGTATAAGGAAAAATATACTTCTAGTCAATTTGCACATTTTATGTGGATCTGTCTAGAAGGTGGCTGGTACAGGAAGATAAGGATTCTAATTTTGTAATTGAGTGCACTCTGAAAAGACAATTAGGAGCTAACGTGATAAGTAATTGTAAATTATAACAGCAGAAGAAACCTGATTCACAGTTTTCTGTGGAAACTGTATTTGTGTATTCAAATGATGCATCTGTACTTTTATTTTCCCTGCATGTACATTTGATTTAATAAAGCTGGAAAAAGATTTCTGTGTGGTTTGGTTTTAAAAAACAGGAATTAAAAAAATGCAGATGCATCTCACTCAGCCTCATGCTAATCTCAGAGCAGTGCTGGAACTGTGCTAGGTAGGATTTGGCAGCTCTGCCACTTATGAAGAATTATATGGGTATGGTGCCTGCTATCTGTAGTCTTATGGGTTTTACAGGATTTTGATCTATGTCTCTTTGTCTGGGATAAACGCCCGAGTCAGTGGAGAGCAGGAGGAAGTTTTAGTACCCTTTTTATGGCTAGAGAACCACGCTGGGGTGTGTCTGTGTAAATCCTCCCGGTGCAGGTTACAGAACAGCTCCAGCAGCGTGGGGCTGAGGCTGCAGGCCAAGGGAAGATGATTCTGTGGTTATGGTGCTGCTGCCTTATTGCCTGGCACAAACGTGCAGCTCTGGGCTTTTGCCTTGCAGTCAGCTTTCCACGTGGTGTTGCTTCTATTTCTGATCATTAAAATAGCGACAATAACTTTATGCCAGCAGGAAAACACTGTGTTTTTTAGGGAGATAAGTACTCTGTGGCCATGGGCAAGGCGTCCCAGCTGCTCTAAAGCTGTTCTCCTCTCACCGGGTCTGCACTGGCAGCCTGCAGATGGTTCTGCTGTAAAAAGGTGCTGGTAACACCTACCTCATTACACTTGCTGCTCCAGGCAGACTCAAAAACTTCCAGGACCCTCTGCCAAACCCAGGTGGAGCAGGCACGATTTGAGATAAATGTTTGTGAGATCTTCTCCGTGCTATAGATATTTTAGTTGGTTTTTTTTTTTTTTTTAAATTCTGCTTGATTCTATGGATGAGCTGCTTGAGCATCTTTTCCAAGGGTTTTAGCATAAAGTAATAAAATGGTTTCACGCAGCTATAAGGTTATTATTAAGAAAAGCAAGGGTCCTGCTTTCTTACCCTCCTAAGCCTTCTCCTGAGTCTGCTCCAAAGGTCCTGTGCTCAATAACCGACTAAGGAACTATCTAGGAGTGCTTGGGTGGGAGTGAGGAGACTGTAATGCCCAGCTGGACCAGGCTGCTGCTGCTGCTTGGGCTGAACTGTGCTCCAGCAGCAGTGCTGCCTGAAGCTGAGTGCAGCTGCAGAGCACCTGCCCCATCCAGGAGGGTGTGCTGGTCCTGCACACCAAGGGTTTTTATGGGCAGCCCCCACGGTGATAACCCTGCTGGATAGACTTGGAACTCTTTTCTGCTAAAGGAGCTGTATGCCAGTTCTTAAAGCATTTTTCGCCTTCTTAGGGCTCCTTTTCTAGGGGTAATTCCTGCATCTTTGTTTGTGGTGCTGCTAACCTCATTTAAGGGAAATTCAGCTTTTAAAAGGAATATTTCAATGCTTTATTATGCTGATTTAATCAGTTCAGTGTGGGTTCATTTTGAGATCATATCATTATCCAGGACTTTTTATTTTCTTGGAATTCATTCTAACTGAAATGTTGATCTGATCTTCATGGCGTAAAGCTCTTTGATTTTTTTAAATTTAGAAAGAACAAATATTTTGAATTCTTAGTCTACAAGGATATTTTTGAAAACTTATACTCTGTTTCCCACATGTTGCTGTAACTGCAGTTGATGGAGTTTTTGTACGCAATCACAAAATCTCTAAAAGTAGCTGGTTATATGTAATTTGTTGAAATATCTTTTACTTTGTCTTTATGATAAAAACGGTTCTCTAAGAATCCAGTGGCAGCAATAATTATTAAATTAATGAAAGTGTAACTTTTTCTCTTCTCTTTGTAAATGTCATGGCCTTTTTCAGGGCATATTAATAAAAATACTTTTTGAAGTGTCTGATTTATGAAACTGCGGCAACAATTAATAAATTTACTGGAAGGGAAAAAAACACGTAAACAAAATTAAATACTTGCATGAATGACCTGATGTTAGATTTAGGAAAGGTCCCATATGAAATGATGCTCGACTGTTGAAAAGAAACAAAGAGTAAAATTGCTCTGGAGTTCTCACATTTGCAGCCAAGTTACAGTCTGAAAGTCATTTTAGAAAACAAAACCATTCTTGGGTAGGGAAGAGGGAAGCTATGATCAGTTTATCACTGCTGAAATCAGCCAAGTGCTTAAATCAATCAAACCTGTCATATTACTACTCTCAATTTCCCCAGTCTGTAGACTCAGATCTCCTTCAGATACAGCAGGGCCAATTTAGCAGGTGCTAAACCTACAGTAATTTTGTGTATCAGCACTTTTTTCACTTGATAATAAAACTTCCACACTAGTGGAAGCTGCTGGTACATGGGGACTTTAGTGCCACCATAAAAGCAGCATTGTAGGAAAACTGCCTGGAGGTGAGAATGGATGAGTAGTTTCAAAGTTGTTATACAGTACCTCTAAACAGAGCCAGGATGGGAGTTCTGGACAGAATCCCAAATGTTATCCTTCTCTCGAGTTTTGTTGATATGGTGTGAAGGACCATGGTGTGATTTAGTTGAAAATATGCTGCTGCGTTGCAATTTGTCACATAAAGCCAAACTTTCTGTGTATTGCATATAGCTCTCAGCTCAAAGCTCACTAAACTGGTATTTGCTGGCAGTAACTGTCCTCATACCAGGCAGTGTTCTCCAAGCTTGCATGATTTGTCCTTGTGCCTATGCAGTCTCTTCTGGTGAATATTCACTACAAGGAAAAAAACGTAAAGCAAGACCAGAGAGCTGCTTTTGCTAAAACAAACTTAAAATTACAGGCAGACTTGGCTACAAGAAATTGATACTTAGGAAGGCGTCTGAAATCCACAAGGGATTTACCAAGCTGGAGACTGTTAACCTTGCTTTTGGTTATTTCTTGAGCTGACCTCAAAATATTTCAAAGGTGACTAGCTTATATTATTATGTAGTCTGGCAGTCTTGTTCCTGTAACTATTGATGGTCTATCCATACAGGTAAGAATTCAGTAGGAACACTTATGCAGGCTTTGCAGCCTGTCCTGGGTGTCTGGAAAGGAATAAATACATGTATTCCAAATGTGCAGTTAGCAGGATAGATATATGCAAAGCAGATAAAAAGCCATTGTCATCTGTCAAAGAGCAGTGATATTAAACAACATAAATGCTGTGTTGCTCTGGAACTCAGGTTGAAGTTTAGATTATTGAAATTGGAGTCTACTTTATTTCTGTACAAATGCTCAGATTTATCTGTTGAATGTCACTGATTCCATCAAATATAAATCCTGACCTCAAACAACATCCAATCAGGCACTAAGTGGAGATGTGTTAACACGAATCCATAGCAGCATTAAGGTTTTGCATGTCTCCTTTAAAAACTGGGGACAGATTTGTGCCTGTTAAATGATTCCTATCGAGTTAGTGTAATGAAAATTACATGAATCTTTTGGTGACAATTTCTGAGTATCAAAGTACAAGTCAGTAAGGCTCTTCTGTAGCTGAAGTCACAATAAAAGAGGTCGCAAGGGTGCTGTTCATAAATACATGCAGTAATGTTAATCAGAAGAATTTTTAATATATATCAGTCTCATTTGAACTAGACAGACAAAATAAATCCCAACAAAAACCAAATCTATCAAAATGTTCATGAATATTATCCAAATTCCTGCTGACAAGGAAATTGCCATGTGTACCTAAGAGCTGGGGCCGTTGCTTTTCTCACATACTTTTGACTAACATTACTTTATGAAAGTCATCAAGGAGCACTTTGCTATTAAAACCTGTCTTGATTGTAGAGTGATTTAATTACATTCAATTAAATATCTCTTGCTTAAAAAGAAAAAAAAAATTCACTGATGAGAAGAATTGCAAATCTCATCTAAAAATGATGCTGAATCCTCTGGGACATTTGATTCATTCAGAGGAGCTATCTGGGGTACAAGCATATTGTTTATTAGACAATAATAGCTCTATTAGTTCTTTTTCAAGCAGGTAAAAGCCTTTTGGCAGTCTTACACTGCTGAAATTCCTGTCACGTTCAGAACCTCTCACAGGAAACTAAAATGTCAGTATGAAATTAAGCATTAAAATTTAAAAGGTTTGTCAAGATACTGCATACTCAGATTCTTGTGAAAATATATATATTATCCCACTTGCACTCACATACACATATGTATTCTAAAGGAATGCCTAAATTCTCTTGTGAAGAGATACAAATATAAATGTATACATAGATAATAAAATAATCATGATAGGGCGTTCATTGATTCCCGTACTTTTTTTTGTATACTCAAATTCCTAAACCTGGCTGCCTAATTACTAGGAAACTTCTATTCTTTTCTACAAAAATAATTGCTGGAAACTTATACTAAGGATATGAAGCAGCACAAATTATCTTCAGTCTTTGATGTAACGTTTGTTTGGAGCTGGTGTTCACTAGAGGGATGTGATGCTGGGTAAGGCACAGATGAATTCCCCTCTGCAGAGCAGCTACCAGCTGCCTCTCTTACAACTTTAAAAAACAATCATTCACTGCCAAGCCAAGAAAACTCATTAGTATGTTCATTACCCAAACCAGGAGCTAATGAAGAAGGGGGTTGACTTCTGGCTATATAAAATTTCAACCCACTACCATCATCCCCCTGAATGAAAATACCCCAAACCCAAAAAACCCAAACAAAAAACAACAACAAACAACCCAGAAGCCAGACAAGCCTTTTTCCCCTTAGAATTCAAAGAAGGGGTTTATGTTTCTAATAGCTTTAATTAAAAAGTTCCTCTGTGTGTTTAACAGGTTCTATCAATCTCCCACCCAATAATTAGCTGTCTGCTGTGCCTCAGACAGGACACTTTGTCTCACTGTTCACCTGTTTTTAGTGTCACTGCAGTTGAAACCAACAGCCTATTTCACCTAACCAGGAGTCATCTCTGATTTTTAACTGTGTGGGGCTCCTCTGCTGCCTGTCAGTTGTCACCAGAAAAGAGCACCAGGCTACTGCTGACGGGGTGGCCTTGGGACTGCTGAGCTGGGTGTGAGTGTGTGGTGCTTTGTCCTGGCTAAAAATATTAATTTGTGTATGTGTCAGGATCCTGCTGTGAGAATGAGAAGTATATGTGGTAAAAAATCCTTGCCAGTTTGAAAGCTGCTTGTGGAAATCAGTAATAGACATTTTGGATGGATCTTTGGAAATTAATCTCTTATGTCTGTCTTTTGTTTTATGCTTTAGATTTCGCTTGGCGAAATCTTCTCTGGCTTTTAGTGGATGTCCTTCAAGATAAGTTTATTAAACTAGTTATAATTCCTTTCAAAAAATCTATTAATCATTTTTTAAAAAAACCCAACATTACATGTTATGAACTGTAGTTGCTCATTCTGTCGTTGAATATGCTTTTGCTTTGATACATATGTAAGCTCCTGATGCTGTAGGCCTCTATTTTATATGTGAAAACATATGAATCCCATGAATATAATGCATTATCGTAATTGTGATTCCCTTAAAGAGGGAATTATGAGCCCAGTCATTGCTGCCCTTGATCTATCTAAGCACAGTGCTCATCCTGAGAGTTGAAATAGCTTTAAAAGAGTGAAAAACAAGTTTTCCCTAAACTATGAAAGACAAAGTGGTAAGATTTTTTTTTGGTCTTTTTCTTTTTAATAAAGCAGAAGAAACTGCTTTATTTCTCTAAATAAAATATAAATTTCTCTAGAAACTATTGGGAAAATACTCTATTGAGCATGGTAAGTGATGTAGGTAAGAGATAAACAATGAGATTAGAGCTGATAGCACTTTATGGCCTGGGTATGAGTTGGAAGCAGGGTGTGACAGGAAAGCTCTGCAGCCTCTTACATTTTAGGCCACCCAGATAAAGTTTCTTTTTTTTGGTCTTTCAGTGCTGCGTGAATTTCAGTGTTGTGTGAATTTCAGTGTTGTGTGATTCCTGTGACCACTCCGAGAGTTTCTGTGTAACTTGGCTCACGCTGTTGTTTGACATGTTTTTCTATTCACACTGAGCAAGGAGAGTCACCAAGGGCCAGAAGGAGATTGGGACATAGCAGCCGTGTCCCAGTGCCACCTTGTCACTCATGAAATGACTACGTGGATATTTTCAGGCAAAGATTTTTTCCGAGACATCTTTCGGGTGATGAAGGTCGGACTGTGTCACTGAAAGTATGTCTGGGTAATGAATGCATGAAACTGGATGCGTTGGAAAAAAGAAAAAAATCACTTCTAGAGGCACTAACCATATGACAAGATTTTCCCAAACAGTGACTCTATTTGGGGCCTGAATTTTCAGACTGGAGTAAAAAGCAGAGGGAACTGGAAGAGGAACAGTGTTCTAGGTGACAACTGCTTATTCCCTGCTAACAACAGGTTTATGTTAACATATTTTAGTTTAATAGGGTTTTTAAATGCCAGCCAATTACTCCTCGGTATTATTAGTGTTTTAGCACTCCAAACATAAATTAGGATTTATTAAAATTTGAAGCTCTTGTATGGCTATACAGGTTATTTGTTCAGGGTTTCACGAGCATCAATTTGGTTCACACATCTAATTATAATCATCATATCAAGAGTGTATGGAACGTTCCAGCGCACGAATCTCTAATATTGAGTAATTCCTTATAAAGATGAGGCAGCCCATATGGGTGAACAGATGAAACGCTGATAAACAATGTGAAATAGAGCAGATGCATGAGTTATACCAAAGGTTCCTCACTCCTAATATTTATTGTCCGTGAAGAGAGAGAATTAATTTATTGCAGCCATCTTAAATTCTCAGTACTAAATACAGCAATGGCATTACAAACCAGAATTACCCAAGGTATTGCTAAAGAGGGTGATACTGTTTGAAGGTTGTTTTTGTGGGTGATGGTGTAATGTTGGTTCGAACAATCATGAAGGGGCTGTTGGATTGCCATCCTGGTGAATGTCATCTAAATAATGGAGCAGCATGTTACTTGGACAGTGCTCTCTGTAATGACTTTGTTTCTATTGTTCAAAATAATTGATGTAAATTGAACAATTTTGTCTAATATGTACGGCAGCTGGAGAAAGCCAGTTGCTTATTCCAGCCTAAGCATATGCATTTTGGTGTTTATGAATGACTTTATTAATTTGTAACGAGTTTCTTAAGGCAAATATAGTGGATGGGTACATAGACTTTCCTGGCTTGTGTATAAAGAGTAAAAGGTTTGTGTGTTTGAAGTGTTTGTAAAACTTAGGTTTTGCATGGTTGGATTTTTTAATAAAGCCCAGTACCTTGCAAGATGATACGTAATTTTAAGAGATTTTTGGAGGCAGCAGCATCATGATGTAGGAGCAGCTGTTGCTCCCTTTTCCCGGTCCCTGACTTCGCTGGGCTTTGGGCTCTGCCACGCTGAGTGAATATTTCTGTTCACTTGCAGTTGCTGCCTGTGCAGCCAGGGCTGAGATGCACTTTAGGGCAAAGCAGAGCTGTATCTTTTATTCTTTGCTACAGTGAGAAAAGGCTTACTTAGTGAAGCCCAGTACCTTTGTTTGGACCTCCACTGTCACATACCTACGTCCATAGATAATTGCATATTGTTTTAAGGCTAGATTAAGCTTCCATGTATTTCCTTGTAACAACAAAACTGTAATGTCTTATGGTTTGAAACATGTAGGTGTTAAGACTACAGGTAACAGAGATGGAATCTGTGGCTAATTCTGCTCTTTTAGAGTCAGAGGAAAGTCAGTCTGCCTTCCAGCAGCCAGACACAGACTTCTTAATGCAATAATCTGATTGACTGAATTCGATATTGTTCATGAAGGCTTCTTTGCCACAAGATTGGAAAGGGTGTTTTGGAATGTAGATATTAGAAGTGTCTCACAGCACACCCAGATAGTGTTTCTATAAGCATTACAGTCAGCAAGATTTATTTCAAAGATACAGCTTATTGGAGAAAGCCAGCCTATTAAATGTCTGTTACCAGTGATGGCATTCTGAAAATGGAATTGGTTTTGCTCAGCAAAGAAATGAAACCTAGATTGTTATATACAGGCTACGATAGGCACTGATTTCTTAGCATAAAGACTGCTTGGTTGCTCAGGATTTATTACTGTTTAGTTAAAATATGTTGAGTAAAAAGGTTGATCTGTCTAAATGATTTGCAAGGGAAAGAGATGAAAGTGTGTTTTATCAAAGTTAATGAAAAGCAATGGGGAGATAACTTGTGAATAATTTATTCATGAAACTTCATTTTTGTTCATAAATTTCTTGCAAACAGGTGGCAATAGTCTGATGCATTTGAATTTCTTTTTATAACTTATTTGGCTAATTCTTCATCAGAGGCTCACTGCTAAGTTGGATGAATTTTGCATAATTTGAGCAATGCTGATTGGCTCACCTGAGTCACCGCAGATCCTACTCCTCAATGAGAGACATGAAATTCTTGGTGCAGAGCTCTCCATTCAAACCCTGGCTCATTCCCTGTGGTATTTTCCCAACTTACTGTATGGAGATGGTACTTTTATCTGAGGGCCAGGTGGGGATCAGCAGAGCAAAAGTAATTAAACTTGATGTGCAGAAGAGGGAACGTCTTTATTTCCAGTCTTTACAGCTTTCTCTCAAGGTGAAAGCAGGTGAGTGGCACCAGGGCTCGCTGCCTGCCCTGCTGCTGGGCTGGGGAAGCACCGAGGACCACGTCCTCAGTGCACAAGAGATGGGGAGAGGGCCCTGGAAAGGGTAGTGCCCCATTAATTTGTTAGATTGCAGGGTCTCAATGCCTGGCAAACCACAACAATCTGCGAATGCTGCTCCTAGCACACAGGTATCAGCTTCTCATGGTGTAAATCAGGGACGGGGTCAGAAAGCTGCGGGTTTTTCCTCACGCTCTGAAGAGCAGAGTGGCTGCCAGAGCTGGGCTGGGAGAGGCAGCTCTCAGCAACTCTCTCCTACCCCATTCTGAAGGCAGTGGGACCTGGAAAGTTCTGCCTCACACAGAATGAAGGGCTGTAAACAAAACCACTGGCAACACCTGGATTTTTCTTTTTTAATACGCATTTCCCGATGCCCATTGGTTTTCTGCCTAATAGATACCCTGCAAAATAAAAACAGTCTGGGACATCTTCCTGGGAGCATTGCTGCTCCTTGTGCCAGTCTGTGCAAGGGGGAAACATAGCAAAGTGCCTTTTCTCACCTCTTCAGGTGTGTCAGCACCCTGCTCCATCACTGTGTGCCTGGCAGCCACTGAGTCCCGGGAGCGTGTCAGCCATGCCCTGGAGCGTGGGTTTAAATGCTTTGTGAGATCAGAGAGGCCAATTTTTTCATTAAGGGGAAAAAAAAGAGCAGATGATGTCAGAACACTCCTTCAGTTGGTTTGGTTTTGGCATTTTTTCACCCTCTAGTAATGTGTGCACAATCTTTTACACAGAGCACACTCTGTCATACTAGGTTGTTTACAGCTACTTCCATATAATATTTAATAATAACTCTGTCAATATTGCTGGAGAGATGTACGTTTTGTTTTCCTGGAGACGTTTAGGAAGTGTTCAGGAGTAAGTAATATTTCCATAATCTAAATTCATGCCCTACCCAAGAGGGCTATGTCCCAGGTACACAGAATTATGTCTCACAAAATATGTTTATTGCTATAAAGATATTGCTATATCTTTTTTTATAGTTCAGTTGTTAAGCTAAGTAATGATGTACAGCTGCTTACACCAACATAATAACGATTCTTGCACATTCTTCATTCTTACAATCTCTTCTTCTCCCCTTTAAATATACTCATTGAGGGCTTTGCTAAATGAATTCTCAGTGACATATTGGTAACAGTTTCTCTTTTAAAACAAACAAAATCAAAGCTAGAAAAAACAACTCTCTAGTTACTGTAACTGTTGCCAAAAGAGATGAGACAGCATAAAACAAAAGCCTCCCCTGAAAGGACTTTTCTTTTAAAATTCAGACCCTTAGAAAACAATACTGACATAAGAAGGAATAGTTTGGACCCCAAAATCAAGTGAGAATTAATTTCTACAAGAAACATCACCTTTGAAGTGGGACTACTGTAGAAATTGCTCAGTAATATTTCACTTTTTATTTTAGTGACAAATGTAAAACCTTGAGACCAGGTCTTCAGCTATCATAAAAGGGAACAGCCAGTACTTGACTTGTATAGCACTTCTGGATCATCCTGAGTGTAATAACTACTAAGTTTCAGAAGTCACACGGGGAAAATCTTTCCCTTTTAATCAAGGAAAGACAACTGAGTGGTAAAAAGAAAAGGAGAACTGTCTATATAAAAAAAGAGAGAGCCTTCCTTGTCTGACAGTCAGTATCTTTCTCACCAGTGGAGCTAAACCAATTTTTAGATTATTTTTTCCCCTTTGATGGAGTCAGTGGAAATGACACTTATCAAGCAGCCTTGGTCATGGTGGCCCAAGGGGTTGGTTACTGTTGGATGCAATTGGGATCTTCTGAGGTGTTTGTGTGAATTTCCCTGTGTGTCTCAGCAGGAGGATACGGCTGGTTGGGGATAGCTGAATTTATATGCATATTTCTACGTTTAGTACAATTTCCTGCTGAAGATTTATTCCGCATAAATGTTACCTTAAGCTTTGCTGCCGCTGCTGTGTGGCTGTGTGCTGGGTGGTGAGCAGGCAGGTCGGAGCTGTGGCACCCGACCATAGGCGTCCCAAGGTAGCAATTCATGTTTTTGTGGCTTATTTTCACAGAAGGGTTGCATGTGGTGTTTGAAGCCCTCGTGCTGCAGTGTGGTGCTCCTGTCAGCCCTGGAGCTTGGGTGCTAAAGCCCAGAATGCAAACCACAACTGCCTCAGCACCGGTGCAGCTGCGGGTGCCTTCTCACGCTGCTCCTCGCGAGGAAATCCTTACCAGAGAACAACTGTGATGTCCCCTTGTTTCACTGCTGCCGTTGCTCCTTTGGCTGCTGTTGTGAGGGCTGACCTCACGGTCCTTCGGATGTCCCAACCTGGGTGGCACCGAGGAGAGGAGTTCTGAGCAGCTGGTCCTTTCAGAACGGGGTGTGTGACAACAGCGATGAATACGCTCTCACTGCTGAGGCAGCTCCTGGAGACAGAAGAGCTTTAACTGACAGTGTTTTCAGTAGCACAGGCCCCAGGGAGTCTCAGACAAAGGAAATATTCCACGAGACTTTAGGAAACAGAGTCCTATTCAATTATTCATATTTTCACTCGGTTTTCATTTCTTGAGAATTGCATAAATTGCTTGACACAGGCTTGGTTTAGTTTTGAGGATTTTTGTATGATTTCTTTTGTTTAAAGAATGTTAGAAACACTGTTTGAAATGGTAACTCTGCTGTGAATTTCAAAGGAGTTGGGGACTGCCTGAAAGTCAGACAGAGCTGGGAACTCAAACCCTCAGGCAAACTCTTAGTTCTCATGTCCATCATTAAAATTGACCTGTAAATAGCTTAAGGGCAAACAGAAGGCAAAATTTCCACTTATTTGCTGGAATATGCACATATAATTCAGGAGAGTGATACAAAGGCTGAAAAGGAGAAGCCAGGTATCACAGGATACTAAAATCTTTGAGGGAAAAAGAAGTGCGGGGAGATGATGCTGTTATCAAACCACAGTGCTCTGGCATAAGTGCAAAACACTCAGAGTATTGCATCACCATCTATTTGTTTTGTAACCTTCTTAGTGGTTTTGACAAAACCACCAGTTTCATCCTGTTAAAATGACATTTTCTTGGCTTTCCATTGCTTGATGTCTGTATTTAGAAAGCATCATCTGTACCATAGAGCCATCATGCTTTTCTGTTTTGTGTTCTCCTTGTCAGAAGAGGTAAGTTTTGGGGTTGACATGGGGGCATGAGGAGGCATGAGTAGGTGTGAGGAACAGGAAAGGTTCTGGAACAACTGTGGTGGTAGCTGGTCACAGCTAGGGAATACCTTGTTGGCCAAGGTAATGCTCCTTTACTGTAGGAACACGTGAGTTTACTTGAAGGGGGTTTCTTGAGACACAGGATGGGAAAAGGGAGGAATGTTTGAGACGGCAAGTGCTTGTTGTAGAACAAAGAGAGGCCTCGAGTTTCCACACTGACCTCCTCTTGAATTTATCTCATTTGTTTGGTTAAGGAGGAGGAAACCCTGAGCAGCCACAGATATGAAAGGGGTCAATCCCTCTCCTGTGGGAGATAGTTAAGAGGATTTTCTTGCCCAGCACAAGGGAGTCCTGGAGGGAGCTGTCCTAGATGTGCACACAAATCCGTGAGTTGTTTGGAAGATTAAGGCTGCCTTGGATATCCCCAGGAGACAGCAATCTCCAAGTAAGAGACATATGTTAACACTGTCTATTTTGATATTGTCTTTCTGTTATGCCTTGCTCCTACTGGGAAAATAAACTATTTTGAGTAAGAGCAGATTCTTTGTTTATGTCACACAGCAGGAAGAGCAGCCTGTATCCAACAGGCATGGAATGCACAGGGAGCTTGTAGGACATGGTGTGGGGTGGTGGAAGGATCAAATGTTGGCACAGCATAATAGGAAGGGGGTGACAAGCACAAAGAGCAAATAACTTTGAAAACAACACTTGCAACCCAAACTTGTTTGCATGTCCCACTTCTGAGGCCTCATAGAGGACTCACCAAGTGAGATGGATTTTTTATCCATGGAGGCAGCATGGAAATACGAGTCCCCTCTGCTCCCAACAGTTACGTAATTTGTGACTTTTTGATTTTGAAACTGGGTTTCTCTATTTTATGAAGGATAAGCTTTAAAATAGAATGGGGCAAATGTATTTATTATTGTAGAACAAATGCAAATATCATGCCTTAAAATGCTGCTGTTTGTTTATGTGTTATGATCTAATTATTTAAGAAACTGCATCTAACTGTTATTGCAGTGTGCTGAGGCTTCCTGGTGGAAGCCATAAACATTCTTATGATCCCCCTTACATTTTTCTAACACAGCAATGTCTATTCCTGAGGTAATTTGCAAGCTATTAGTTATTCCTGGAGTTTTTTCTTTGCTTTCTGGTGGATGGTAGAGCTGGGCAACAATCACCAGAGCTTGCCTTGCCTTTTTTGTTCTGGTAGGTTAGAATCCCAGTATTCCAGCCATGGAATGACAAAACACTTGAGATGGCTTAGGAAGAATTTTCACAACAATATCTCTTCATGTGTAAACTGGTTACCTTGCAAAAGGCATCTTCCCATCCACTTTGGGCAAGAGCGATGTAGGGTAGGACTGGTTTAGTTCCTGTGGTCTGACATGAGTGCAGGATAAACCAGAAGACTCTTGGGTGTTGCAAACTGCACATCAAGAGTTGCACAATGTAAATTTTTCCTGGAAGATCTGGATGTTTTTCATCGGCCAAGACAGGAGGCATCTCCCACTAACCACGTTGTAAAAGAAGGGGAATGAATAGCAATGAAAGAGGAGTTCCTGTAAGTCATATAAAAGCATTTGAGAAACAAATCATCTTGGGTTTTGGCTGAAATATTTGTGATTCCTCACAATTTAAACAGAATTCTTTCCTGGTATGAAACTCAGAATTTTCAGGAGATATACTTACATGCCAGGAAAGGTGAACTTGTATTCAAATAGGATTTGACTGTTGTGGAAATCATGGCAACAGAACATATGTTTGCTCCTGTGTTGTGGCACCTTAACTTGTGCTTCTTTGTGATCTTAACACCAGAGAGAGATTAGCGAATTAAACGGGAAATCTCTTTGCAAAGCAATGCGTAGCTTTGTTATATTTCCAAGTTAGGGTGGTCTCAGGAGTGAGAAATCAGCTTACAGCAGCACAGACTACACTTCAGAATGACATTTCGGGAGTCTACCTCAACACAGTGATTTCTAATGTCTGAATTGTTGTCAGAAGATTAGAGCAGGAAAAGAGGAAGGGAAGCCAAAGGAGGGATGAAAAGGTGGAAGAGAATGGGGAAAAAGAGAAGGATGAGGCAAAATAGAAAAGGTTTAGTAATAGTACAAATTTTCTAGGTGAACCTCATAAAGTGTTGCTGAAAAAATAGTTAATCATTTATTGTGAGGTGTCTTTCTGAGAAGAATGGAGGCTGAAGAGTGTGTGGTGTTCTAAATTAATGCTTGAGCATGGAGGCCATAATTAAATATGGAATCTGGCCCTCATCCAAATGAGTCTGATACCTGTGCCCTAAGCACCAACATCCATGGAGTCCATCAAATGCAAGGCCATTGTCATACTTCTCGTGCCAGGCAGTGATGAGGAATTATGCATTGTTTTTGCTTGAGGTACGTGGTACTTGTGTGATTGGTACTTACTTTTTACATACAGGCAGCATCATAATCAACTTTCATTAAGACAAATGCTGACTGTTGATTTACTACAAAGAGTATTTCGATTAAGTTTAGCATTTTGGATAGGACATGATAATTATCTGGTGTTGACATTCAATTTTGTAGGCCTGAAGTTTACAAACAAATCCCACATCTTTGTTAGGCATATTAGCAATTGAAATACCCTCCTAAATCACTGTCTGTATAAATGGTAAATCTCTGCAATCAATCCTTCTTTTCTTTGAAAATAATTTTTGGAGGAATTTGCATAATTGGCCATGCTTGATAAAAGTCTGATGTATAATGTTGTCTTTTAAATGCAGTGCTACCTGAAATCATGATGAAGTATCAACACGCAGGAGGTAAATATAAAACAAGCGTTTAGTAAAGGATGCAGCTGATCTCATGAGCTGAGAAATGGCATCTAGTGGTGTTATAATTTGAAGTGGCTTGATGTAGGCATTTTGCTATGAAGGATGTGAGAGAAAAGGACAGAACTCAATCACATCAAGGAGCTTTGATTTGCGCTGAACTTTGAAGTGAAATTTATGCTGAAAAGTGCTTTCAAAATACAGTGAGGGTGATGCAAATGAATGTCTTCACTTCTGATGCAAATGAAGAGCTCACTGTGTACAGTCTGGGCTAATGCCTGGGTAAAGGCCTGGGTTTCTCTGGAGCTTGGTGGTGTCCCAGCTACTGCCCTGCGACCTGCCACAACTGAGTCAGGCAGCGGGATTGCACCTGCGTGTCCTCGGGTGGGTTATGCTGGACTCCTGCCCTGCTGCTGTTTCCATTCTGTGTGGCACGGCCAGCGTTGTCCCCCTCTCCAGCACGCTCTCTGAAGCTGGCCCTGTCAGCACTGTGAGCTCCCCCACACCACTGTGGCCAGTCCCGTGTTCCTCACCACGACAGGCTTGAGACCAAAGCTTTTGTAAGGCACGGAGGGCTGCGTGTCAAAGTGCTGCTCTTGTCATCCGGCATGATGTGTGCTTCATACCAGGCAAACACCCACCACGACCCCACCCCGTCAGTGGGAAAAGGCATCCTGGGGGTACCGAGAGGCTGTGCCAAGGAACTGGCCCAGAACTACAGCAGGAGAGATGGATGTGCCTGGTGCTTGCCTCTCCTTTCCCGGGGGGTTTGGAAATAGATGTAGCGAGGGATATCTGCTTGCCAGTACCTCCTGTGCTCTGTGTGATGGATGTCTTATGACCTCATCTCTGCAGGTGCTGTGATGTGGTTACTGCAATATGCCTTGGGCTTTTACAGTAGAAAACCTGTTGGTATGCTTAGGAATATATATTTACCCTCTCTAAATAGTGACATCTGCTACACTGAATGCTGCTATTATTCCAGCAGTTTCTTTTGAGAACATAACACGAGTATCCTCTAGCACCCTGGCCATTTCTGAAGACGTGACTCCTGGGTCAGAACTGGCTAATGGAATGTGAGCAATGATATGTAACACTCTCAGATGGGAATTGTTAAGTAAAGAAGCTCAAATAACGCTGCAAGTGTGATTAGAGGTTTGATAATGCTGACAGTGAATTGTGTGCTGCACGTGGTATCAGTGTGGGGATCTTCAATTACAGAAGAAGCATGAAGCACTTAATTTCCATTCTTCTGTACTTGTCGGGGAATCTTTGACTTCTTGTGAACGGTGTTCACACTGTGGAGAGGCACTTCTCTACTACATTAAAAAAAATTAAAAATTGCCTACTGGAACCTAGGAACTATCATATCACACTATACACAGGCAGCGTTGGGATTTTTTTGGTCGTTTCATGTTTGAACCATGACTGTATCATTAAAGAGAAAATTCATCTTTTTTTATTTGAAAGAATTAGCCATGCCTGTTTTATATTCAAATTCCAGTTCTTTGTTTTCAGTATGCTGGGGTTTGGATGTGCACAGCACATCAAAGAATCAAGTTGCTGGGATTTCTGTCACTTTTCTAACATAATACATTGCGAGACAAAAACAGTTTCTGCATTTTTTACAATATTTTGTAGAACATCATTGTCATCCTGCCATAGTAAATGCTGACATATTGTTGTCACAGCATTGCACAGGAGTGTAGGAACTCTGTAGTGTGCACTGGTGTGCTGGGGAGGAAGGACAGAAACTGTGGTGTCTAGGCAGATGGGGGACAAAGCCCACCAGAGCAACAGCTGCTATTTTTGGGATGGTTTTCCACAGCCCACTCATATGTGTGCACTGAGGAATCAGGAAGGGTTGTGAGTCTTTGGGGATTCTCTAGAGCCTTAGCTAAGGATTTTTTCAAGCCCTTTCATTCTGTTCCCAGGAGAACAAGATGATCCACAAGAAGCATACTCATTTTTAAAATAAAATAGGTGGGTTTTTTTTTTAGTTTCTCTGGAGACCATAGGAAAAAACTTCTTGACTTGAATGCAGGCAGCTTATTTTACTTTTATTTTTCTCTTAAAGTCAGAAGCCTAGTAGATTGGTAAAGTCAACAAGCTTAGCTGTGAGACAGGTGGAGGTCAGCAGCACTGCTCTGCACGGTTTTGTTCTCTCAGGTTCATTTTGCAGCTCTGTCACTTTGCCACCCGGATGAGTAGGACCAGAGTAGAGAGAAGGGATGGGAGCTGGGGGCAGACATGGTACAGCCTTATTGATCAGTTATTTCATTAGTTCTGCAGATAGAAGCACTGATGGCTTCTCTAAGAATCCGTTTCACTTTCTGTGGCTGCTAACATAATGGATTTGGGGGAAAGACTTACGGAAATGAGAAGTAATTGGTAGTATTGACAGAGGTGCCAACTTTCACTATTTTTTTAACTCTCGTATTGACTCTGACTGGCTGTCCAGGCTAACCTCCAAATTAATGGTCTGCTTTTTCTGACCATTTTCTTATTTCTGCAGGCAGGCTACAGGAATCTGCCTTCTCCTCTGGTGAAGGCAGGGTGCGTAAGGGAAGCCACATGAATATCTCTGAAGCACTAATTGTGCTCTTCGTGTTTTAAATGTGTGGGTTGGGTTATGTGATTTCATGCCAGAAATATATTTTCTGTCATCCTGTGTGCAGTCAAAGCTGCAAAGGGAATCCATTATCTCCTCACAAGTAAAGTGGTGCTGAAAATTCCATAGGCTCTTACTTGTCTATGCTATCCCTTTTTTACTTGGAAGCTTGAAATTTGTACAAGCAGAGACATGTACAAATAAGGAGTTGGCTTTTCCTTTTATTTATTTATTTTTTTTTTTTTTGATAAAGCAGCTGTTTTATTATCTGGGCTGAGGATAAACTGGACCAATAGAGTCATGAAGTCCTTCAGGTTTGAAAAGACCTTTAAGACCATGAACTCCAGTTGTTAACTCAGCACTGCCAAGTCAGTCACCAAACTGTGTCCCTAAGTGCCACAAATACACATTTTTTAAATACCTAAGGGATGGTGACTCCTCTGCTGCCCTGGACAACCCGTGCTAGTGCTTGACAACCCTTCCAGTGAAGAAATAGTTCCTGTTATCCAAGAATCTCTCTGGGATAAACTGGCATTTCCTTGGCTGCACTGAAACTGTTCTGATGCTTCTGAGCAGAAGCCCAAGAAGTTGCCTAAGTACTTTTGCGGATTTTGTGGAGTCTGAGCAGGGAAGGCAACTATTGCTATGTGTTAATTTGCTGTGCTAAGACATGCATTTCAGGAAAATACTCTTTTGGAAGACTGGAATTTTATTTCACTTAAGATAATTAAAACAAGGAAGTAAAATCTGTGATGACCTCTGTTCCCAAGGCAGAGCTGGGCCAAGTGATCCTTGGAGAGGTGATGATGACAGCATTTTCTAAAGAGGAGCAATAACTGGGAACTCCAGAGTTTTCTCAGACTAATTCTAGGGTTTAAAGGGTGTAAGAAAGCAACATGTTCTCCATTGCTGTGCTTTGCTTGGTGAACTTGAATAGATTAGTGTCTGATATTCCTGCTTTCCTAATAATGATAGTAAAACAGAAATACTTCAACAGGCCTGTAAATAAGAGACACACAAGGGGCAAACCACCTTCTTAGTGACCTCTGTGCAGTGGTGAGTAAGATCAATGCACAGCAGAGCTGAGTGTCAGAATGCCACTGCATTGATTCTGGATTACAGCGAAACCATAAACAGTCTAATTTGGCTGCTCACTCTTCTTTGGTTCTGTGAGCAAACAGCTTTTTAAGGAGATGTTTGCTGAACCTTTGAACTTTCCACACAATGGTTTTTTTTTCTTCACCCATCCATTTATACAAGTGTGTGGAAAGAATTCCTTTCTAGCTAGTTGCAATGTACACTATAAACACATTTACTTTTCAGAGAGTTTTATTGAAGTTTTTCCACTTCCTGATATCTCTGGGATTGAGTACTTTTTTGTTATTATTATGAATGTACCCACAAGTATGTGTGCTGACTCCCTCTAACTTCAAAGGAATTTAACCAGAACAGAGGAAACTTTCTGGACCAATCCCTTCTCATGCTCAGTGATCCTTGCAACAGGTCAAAACAAGATGAAGTGAAGCACATACTTCTGGGTGAACGACTTTGCATTTTTGATCTCTTTAGAACCTGTACTAAATTCTGAGTTTAAGTGGCTAAAACCAATGTTCAAACCATATTTTGTGCAGAAAAATAATAACCACTGTGTGCTGGTGTTTCAAAGTGAGAACGATGACTTAAATTACCATTAATTTTTAATATTCTTCATGACTCACAATATCCTTGACTCAGTCTCCTGACAGATTGCTTATGCCTCAGACTGCTCAGGTCCTGCCAGGACTAGATGACTTCTTTGTACACCACATTGTGTTCAAAGAATTTAATCCTCTGACTATGAAGCGAAAACTTTAAAACCATATTAAGCTTTTCACAGCCAGAGACAGAACACTTATTCTTTTAATAATCTTCAAAATTGACTGAAGATGGATATTAATTTTTTTTTTTTCCCCTTGTGTTTGCATGGGAAAATCTTTCTGCTGCGCTTAACCTCAATCAACAGTGGATTGATGATGTGAAAGCCAATCCCTTTCCAGCATGGTCTGCCTGGGAATGAGCAGGGATGGGCAGCAGTTTTGGCCATGGAATTATCTACTTCAGCTGCATAGATCTTTACACCACGTGTTCTACCAAACTGCTCTTCAAAAACATCTAATGGGTGTGGGAGGGATTTTTTAAATGAGGTCTGTCTACCAGATTGCTTCTTGCTCTCAAGACAGGTCCTGATGAATACAATGTGGTGGCCATCACCTTGTTCAAGTTGTTTTCCTGTATTATCCTATATATTATATATATTATATATCGTGTGCCTTCCCACTGAACACACCACTTCTTCTGCTTAAACCCTTTGGGTTACTTTGAAATGATTTAAATTAAAAAGGCTGAATTCGCCCTGAATGCCACTCTGGCAGGTGGCATGTTGGGAGAATAGGTAGTTCTGGCTCTGTTAGTGTGGAGGCTGATTGCAGCTTGAGGTGTCAAAGTGGAATATCAGCATCACATACAAAGGCTGAATTACAGCAGCTGCACAAGCCCACCAGTCTCCTGTTTGCTTTGCCATCTGCAGGAACCCTCCCTGCTCCTCCTGCCCTCTTACTGTAGTGAGAACTGGGGGAAATTAGAGCTGTGGCTCAGCCATGTGGTGACTCCCCAAATCTATCTGTGAAAGGCAGTGCAGCGACCTAATTGGACTTACAGGTGATGTTTCATCTTAATGAGCAATCTCACTGAATTCCAGCAGATGCTGTGATGCTCAGTTTCAACCTTTTGTAGGGTGGCTACGGGCTGAAGAAACAGCCTTGTTTTGTTGCTAACAGCTGGTTCAATAGCCTGTAGCGTGGCTGTTGAAGGGTTCCTGTGCTCAGGGCTGCGGAGCAGAGAGGAGTCAGGGTGTGCTGCTGCCAGGCTTGGCTGGGTATTGCACTGGAGGGCCGCTGATGGTGCCACAGCATGGCACAGAGAGCTCTGGGGGGCTCCTGAAGGGGACTTGGAGGCTCTGGGGTCCCTTGGGACACTCAGCAGTGATGTCCAGCTTCACCAGCACCAGAATTAGTAAACTGTTCATTAAAGTGGTACTGCTGACTGTGTGACAGAGCTGTAAAAGGGTAATAATTCACCTGGGTGTAGTTTGGGGCCTCCAAGACTGGGGCGCTGCCTCAAACGGAGTAATGAGTTCTGTTGTAGTTAAAATGATCTCAATTGCAAGCAGTGACATTTAATGCCAACCAGCTGATCCTTCTTCAAGGGGATTCAGAAGCAGGGAAGAAAATGTCACCAAGTATTTTTCTAGGAACAAAGGGCACACTTTCAGCTCTGCTCTCAGCGGCCACACCTAATGATTACCCTGAGGAGCCTTGTCTGTCAAAAACATGCCACTCATCACTGATCTCATTTAGGCTTTAATAAAGCATATGACCCAAAGTCTTTCAATCCAGCTATGCAGATATGATGCCCTATGCATTTAATTAGGGAGCTTAAAAGCCACCAGTGTTCAATTCTCTAACCTAGCTTGTCCCCTCTCCCATCTCCCATCCTTCCTTTTAAAGATGGAACTGTAGTTGCATTGTGGGGAAAGCAGACGGGCAAGATAATTGAAGGGCTGAGATGGGTGGACCAATGTAAGTGTCTATTTTTTATATTTATATATCTATATATCTATATGGGGTTTTTAAAAAATGCAGCAGAGGTGGCTGAGCTAATAAGGTTCAGCCTAATGTGTAAGTGAGATATGGCAGGAGTCTGGAAGTGGCACAGTAGAGCTGTAGAGTACTTGAAGAATAAAATCATTGAGAGGAATTTTAGTGGAGGATTCCGTGTTGGTTTCTTTGCAGGTCCAGGATCCCACCTTTTTCACTGTCTAAGAAAAGATTATTTTAAAGTACAGAAGTACAATTTTTTTAAACTGGAAAGTGTCAGAGTCTTGGAGAGAGTCAGTAACCAACACAGTCAAAGTGACTGAGGTTAGAAAAAACAATATTTTCACAAGAATGGAAAGTCATCTTTTTCAAAAGATTATGGATAGTAAAAGTTTTGGGAGCCACTGTCTTGGGTTTACCAACCAGGTAGAGTTTTGAACTGTATTTTCTCCATATCTCTTGGGAAGATAAAATTACATGCATTAAAAGTACTATAATAATGCTTTTATTTTTTTTTTCTTTTTTGACCATTGGAAAATTGTTCCCTGCAGTTTTTCTCTAATGCTTTTTTCTGGTCCACTTTTAAATGATGCAATTGATAGCTTTCTAAGACTGATTCAATGCCTGAACTGTAGGTACTAAATCCCCTTGAACTTCTGGCTGAGCAGCAGAATTGAGTCATGATCCTCATCTATTAAAAATTAAAGGCCAGATTTCCTTTGCAATTTGCACCTCCAGAATTCCTATTGAACTTATGCCTTCTTTTTTTCTTCTTATTTCTTTCAGTATGAGACTGAGATTATTAATGGGTTTTGTATCAAGTTAATTATATTTTTATCAAAAACTTAAATCTTAAAGCCTGACATCATAACTCTGGCAGAATCTGTAGTGGGCAAGAGGAATGTGAAGCAGCTGCTGGTAGCAGCAGCACCAGCAAGCTGGCAAACATGAAGCACCGGAGTTACTGCTTGTCAGACCTCATCTAAAGAACTGCTCTTGGAGGTTTTGTCTTGAATAAAAATGTTGCTTTGCTGTTTTTTGGTTTTCAGGATTTTTTTTTTTTGGTTTGGAGTTGTTTTGCTTGTTTGTTTGTTTTTCTACAGAGCGTCTCCTTTTAGTGGAGTTACAGATTTCTGAGTGAGTTGCATGTAAGTGCAGCTTCAGAATCAGTCTTTTGGCTTTTGCTGAGGTGCTGGGAAAAACTTTCCTGTTTAACTCTGGTTCTTCCTGTAAAGCAGATGATGAAGCTGTGCTACATGGGAGGGAAAATGTCTATATAATTCAGGGAATGCTGAAAGGGGCAAACACTCCCAAGATAAGCAAATAAGTTAGTTCCAGCCACGTCAAATATAAAACCTCTTCCGTTTTCCTTTTATAAAACAACAGAGGCTATATTCTGCAGAAAAATATTAGTGCTGTCTCCCAGGAGATAGAGTTGCCACAGCTAAAAGGAGCACAATTTCCTTCCCATGATGTCACTGGCACTTCTGAGGTACCATTCCTCTGGCACTGGATGCTCAAAATATGATAAAGTACATGGTCAAAGTCAGTAAATCTTACTGCCTTTTATCCATATGATGATCCTTGGTGGTAGAAATGAAAAAGGGAGAAGGCAGGAGACATTCCATACTATGCCTGAAGTGCTCAAAGACTTTTTCCCTCCTGAGAGAGTCTCATCTCCTGCGGCTGCCGCGTTATTCTGCTGACTTTCATACTGGGGTTTGGAACTGAGCCAAAATTTATTCCCATTATGGGAGGCTTTCTGTCAACTCAAGATCACTGCTCGTTGCCAGCCACTGCAACAAATTGAGGGATAGTTCACAGGTGTGGAAAACCCGCTATATTCTTGAATTTTTCATTTGATTACGTAATTGTATGGTTTTAATTTCACACACCAGAACTATCACTTCCAACCTTGAATTTTAGAAAATAACATAGGAGCTGTACATTAGGAACTTTGATTTTTTATATTTTTCATGATGAGATCTTTTTCCTGCAGTTAAAATGTTTTTGATTCAGTATCCTATGCATATGTAATGTAGGAATTGCTATTTCCTCAAGTATTATTTGAGAGGGGTCCATTTTAATGTAAAATAGAAAGTCGAAGGGATGAAATTTTTTATTGTAAAAGTTGGAATTACTTTTTTAAAGCAATATAGTTATCAGAGGTGTTGTTTTCACCTTCAGTAATAAGATGGTAGCATTTTGGACCATAAAGATATGAGAAATAAGTTGCTTGTGCTGGAGACAGCTACAGAACCCAGCGTGGTCACAAAATATAATAGAGTAAGTGCAAAATTGCTTTCACAGCCATTCCCAGCTTTGAGAGAATTAGAGAACTGGCACGAATCCACCTCTTGTGAAGAGTGATGCATGTTGAGAGTTGGTTGTTGGGAACCCCTTTGAGATTCTCTGTTCACAAAGGAAAAGACCAATATTAAGCCTTTGCTTGGGGGAGAGTGGAGAACCTTGCCTGTGATTAAATAGATGTGAACTTCAGGGAACTGCAAAAGCAGTCTTTTAGTAACCAGGAGGTTGGGGGAGGAAAAGTAGCATGAATATTTTAGTCAAAGAAATGTTCTTCATCCAGGAGGGTCGTAGGGACTTGCAAAATTCAGGGCATGTGAAGATGAGAGCTCTGGCCTGGAGGTCATTGTGTGTACCAGGACAAAGGATGGATGGAGGCCACAGGAATGCTTAATTAGTCTGAAGATGCCAAGAAACACACAGAAAAGACAAGGAAAAACCAAGGGTATAATCACAGCTTTCCAGGGAGTATTAGAAACTTAATAAGGAGTCAGGTACCAGGATGAAATTTCACCCCAGGTATCAACCACTAGTTTTAATCTCTCTCAATTTCTGGGCCTCCCAGTATTTCCAGGGATGGTGCAGACCTAATTTAAACTGACTGGAGAATTACTCTGGTTAATTATCTGTTCTGGAGCACTTAAGAAGTAATTTGAAGGCCCCCAGTGACCTGCAGTCTGACAGGCCCACCAGCTCCAGAATCTGGGTCCTGCTGTGAACTCTGGGGTAGATGAACTATCAGAACTGGAGAGAATGCTGAGTGAAGTGCAAGAAGCTGGAGGTATTTGACCTCCTCAAAGTACAGCAGGACTGTGAAGTTCTCCTTTCCCCTCAAGGACAGAAAATATGATCCTTTGGAAAATGGATGCTCTTTTA
Source organism: Cnemophilus loriae (assembly GCA_013397755.1). NCBI lineage: Eukaryota > Metazoa > Chordata > Aves > Passeriformes > Corvidae > Cnemophilus > Cnemophilus loriae. Next base: position 2,745,662 of record VZTF01004912.1, on the reverse strand, counting down.
CAGCTGCTGCACCTGGTTAGTCTCTGCCGTACAAAGGCCAGAGCAATAACACTGAGCGAAAGGCCAGGGATCAAATAGCTTGTTATATTTTTCTCCTCCATCTCTCATCAATCAACGTACCAGGGGTGTAGATTTATGACTTTGCTCTATGTGCAAACCTTCCCAAAGTTCAGGGTTGGTTGGATGGAGCAGAGAGGACAAGGTACTGATCTCTGGCACTTGTGAAGTAATTCTGTCAAGGGAATTTATCTGCCTGCAGGACCAGACTGCTGCTGCATCAGGTGCTCTGGAAATAAGCACCCTGTGCTGTCCAGTTACTGGTGAGCAGGGTCTGTGTATCCAAAATCAGCCTGGCAAAGACACATTCATAAAGGAGATCAGAACTGGGGCCGTGTATTTGGACATGCACTGGTATTTTATGCTTTATGCATAATCTGTACCCATTAGCCTATCAAAGTAAATAAGATGTGTGCTGCATTTTTGCTTTGAAAACAGTCTAAATAGAAGAAAATATTCTGGGAGCAAACAGAAAAAGCTCATGCTGCATTACGCTGAGTTTTCCCCTGACTTTATTGCCTTTATTCTGCTGCAGCTACAGAAAACTCATTTAAACTATGAAACTTCTTTGGCATGGATTCTTTATATTGATGAAACAGAGCTGACTTTCTCTGGAGAGCCAGAATGTTATTAAAGCACTTAACCTAGCACTGCTGTGGCTATCAATTATGCCCTTCATTTACACTATACAAGGCTGACGGCTTATTTGAAGTTCAAGAGGTTTTTTTAATGAGATGTTAATTGAGTACACCTGCAGTTGGCTAAAATTTTCACGGACAATTAAGCGTGATCTTTCGCCTTCCTAAATTCTTTGTTTTTCCTAGGTTTCAGTACTGTAGTTCAGCAAGTGTGTTCGGTGTAGAAGTATGGACTTCTAACATACAGCAGCTACAACAATGATCAATGTTTGTGATCTATGATTAACCCTTTAAGCTTATTGTCTAAGCCACAGCATGTGGTGGGTTGACCCTGGCTGGACAGCAGGTGGCCACCAAAGCTGCTCTCTCACTCCCCTCCTCAGCTGGACAGGGAGAGAAAATATAAGTCAAGGATTGAGGGATAAGCACACAGGGTACAGACAGGGAGAGATCACTCACCCCTTGCCATCACAGGCAAAACAGAGTCAACTTGGGAGAAATTAACTGAATTATTACCAATCAGATCAGAGTAGGATAATGGGAAATAAAACCAAATATTACAACATCTTCCCCCCACCCTTCTCTTCAATCTATGAGCAATTTTTGCTTCTGGACTTCCTCTGCAGTTCTGCAGTTCAGCATATCTGACCTAGTTTGTGCTAAATTAAAGGGTAAATTTAGGACAGACTGTCTGCGGATAGGAGGAATTTTGTAGACAAGAAAATTGATCTATCAGACCAAAACGAAATCCAAAGCACCACTTTTTAAAATACCAGCTTCAAACAGATGCTTTCTTGCTAAACAGTAACAAAATAAAAGTTTGTAAGTATTTTAGTGTTGCATGAAGGAGCTTTTAAGAATGCTGAAGTGTGGCGCGTTGAGTAACATGAAATAGGAAGTAATTTAGAAAGGCCAAGAACAGGTCAAAATACGGGGAGGACATGACAGGACTAGGACCTCAAAGTAATAAAGACTGAGTGAAATTAAGGGCATTCAAATAATGAAGAAGATGCAGAAAGTGTGTATGAAGCACTAGACTGCAAACCCGTGGTAAATGATTCTTAATCCCTAAAAATCTTTAAATAGAGACTGGGTGTTTTTTTGGCCGAGTGGTGAGTGAGGAGAAATATGATTCAGTCAATGCTTTTTTTACCCTGAAAAGTATTCAGTGGACATCCCAGTTAAAAAAAAAATAAAAAATTAAGGATGTGCATTACGTATGTCCTCAATTACTTCTGATTTTGGCTTCAAAGCACTGCCATGATCAGCATTATTTCCCTGAATTGGGTTATGTTTGTAGGTCAAACAGGTTGTCCCTGCAGTATTCCAGCACGGGATTTTAGTAGTTGTCATAAAAGGGGTCAGGCAGGGTTGTTGACCATAGCAATTCCTGCTAAGCTCAAATTATAGTAATTGACACAGAGAATTTCTGGCACTTTGTAGTGATTAATCTGTAGCAGGGGAATAACATTGTTAAAGCAAAAGTCAAGTGATCTAGAAAGGGAAAAGGAGGCTTTTAAATTGTTTTTATAAATACTGCGGTTTTGCATAACAAACGAGCTTGTTTTACATTCATTTACCACTTTATGCTGAGGAGTCTGAGACCACTTTGGTAAATGTGATACTTAAAACACAACTGTACTGGGGAATGACAAGTTGGTAATGGCACTGAGTGAGCTGTATGAGAGACAACTGGAAATCAAGCTGAACACTCATTTTTGGGCAACAGCATTGGACTTTTCGACTTGAAGTTGCAAACATTAAGAGGGGAAAAATGGGAAAACAATAAACATTTTAGACACTAAACAAAGTCGTCTGATAAGTACATTTCCTCAGCTCAAAGAAGGCCAAACTTGTGTAATTTCCCTCTGGAGACCTCGGCCATCCCACAGAGCAGTGGGTAAAGTGAGGGGAAGGGATGGACATGGACGCAGTTCTTTTTGCAAGTGATAATATTCTCTTTTGTATAAAGTAATTAGGCACTGGCTGGCCAAAACCAGAGGGCAGTGAGTTTCTAATTAGGCATTTAGGCTGCTTAGCTGGGCTGCAGTCGTGATGAATCCTCACGTCTCTGGTGCCAGGGTCCAGGTGGTCTTGGCAAAATATGGATTTCCATTCCTGAGTTAATGTTTTGTCTCCTGAGAACTGGGTAACACAGGAAGGGCACTGCTGGTTATGCTTCACCAGACCTTTTTTTACATTAGGATTTTCATTTGAGTGAGAAAATTTATTTGAGCCATACAAATCTGAAAATTGTTTTAATCTTTGGTCTAGATGTCAGCTGAAATTTGAGTAATATGTGGAGTCCTGTTTGCTGTATCATTAACTCTGATGAGTGAGTGTGAACACTTAAGTGTGGTAAAAGGGAGAAAAAGTAGTAAATTATCTGGGAGGAGAATTTTTATCTTCTGGTTTATGCAAGCAATTTTTGATCTGTGATCTATGGATGTTATGAGGTTTCTCTGTTGCTTTGAAGGGGTTCAGGAAAAGCAAATTTTCACGTTCTACAGAACGTGAATCTCCTATGCTTTCATTGGAACATTTTTTAGGGTCCGTAAATCAAAAGATTGAAAATCCTTTTTTCTAAACATACTAAGTATACAGTAATTTTCCACAAGAGAAGACTAAATTGCTTTGATACAACGCAAGCTAATTTTAGCACCAAATTCTCCGGTGTGTTTCCTGCAGGCTCCCTGTGCCCCTGGAACCGCAAGTTCGCGGAGCAGAAACGTACGCGGGGCTGCAAAGCAGAGTTTGCTCATTTATATTCACAAGCCTCTAAAACCACAGTGCATAACTTGATCGGGCTCCAGTCAGCGCCGCACCTCAGCGGCGCGCGGGCCAGCGAGCTCAGAGCCTGCCAGGAGGGAGCATTTCAAGCTCTGGCAGGAATTACCCACTAATAAATTGAAGGGAGGCTTTGAAAGGTCTCCAAAGAGGCAGGTGTTCAAACTGAAACATTTGCACCGTTTTCAGCTGGGTGACTGCTCACCCTGAAATCTTATCTGCAGAGGAACACGGGGCTGGGTTCTGTGCTGGTACAACAAGGAGCCTCCACTGCAGCAATCCATCCCCGTGTCTGAGTAGACACCAAGATCAAACAGAGACAATGACTTTATTTTTTATTCTTTTTTTCTTTCTTTGCCTCTAGAAGAGAACAATTGCCTGTCTGTTGATAAGAAAAGTGCACTTAAAGCTAATTAATGAATATTTAACTAATTCCACGAAGTTGCATGAAAATGCAAAATTGCACAAGCTACTGAATATATTAAACAGGATTTTTTTGAGAAGGAGGACATAGATGAAAAAAAACCCCAAACCGAAATAGTCACACAGGCAAAAAAACCCCTAAAACCCAAACCAACCAAACAAAAGCCAAATCAAACCAAAACACCACGTACATGTAAGCCATATTTATTCTATGGTTTTTGAAGGCATACTGCTACAGCCACTGTGATCAAGTGTAAGAGAAATGATATTTTCAGATCCTTTCCAGCTGTCTTTGCAGAACAGGAGAGGGTAAATGCAAGCTCCCTTTGAGGCCTGAGCTGAAGCATGCAGAAGTAAATGGGAAGATTTCCCTAAGCCCAATGGCCTTTAGATTGTGATTTTTAAGGTCAGTGTTTCTGTAATTTGGGAGGTATTTTCTGTGTTCATTTAGCCAAAGCCATGGGTAATGTCTTCTGCCTCTGTTTTTTTGTCAATAGGAAGATTTTATGGATTTTAGCTAAGCTATTATTGTATTCTTTGTGCATAGTGAATTGCTTATTAACATTTATAGCAATCTCTGACAATTAGAAGGCGATATTTCAGTTGTCTATCAGCTTTAAACAATTTTCAGGTTTTTTTTCTTTAAAGTACATAGAGTGTTGCCTAGATCCTACTCCTTGTACTCTATTTTTCCTGCTCTGTTGAGGGTCAATATTGTGCTCTACCCTGCAGTCAGTGAACCCTGTCACATCAAAAGGAAGCTAACTACTGGAGCCAGTAAAAATTATTGTTGATTCACATTTTACGTGGAAGAATGACTTTCCTGACAAAGACTTTTTTTTTCCTGGGCTTGTAACAACCTCCAGGATATTCAGATTTTTACATTTCCTTTCTTTCTCTTCATTTCTAGCTATGAATGTGACAGAACAAGTCATCACAAGGATGCTTCACTCTTGTCTCTGCCATTCTTGTAGTTTTACTAAATTCAGTCATTTGCAGAGTGAAGAGAAAAAAATTTGAAGTCAGAACTCTGCAAAAATTTCACCAAGGAGCACAACTTAATAACTCAGCGTGGGTTCAGTGGAGAATGTTTGTGCCCTTTAACTGGGGAAACATAGTTATCTTAATGTAGCCATTCTTCTAAATTAACTTTAAATTGTGTTTGTATTAATGATGATCATTATGTATTAATGAGAAATCATTTGTTCTTTCAATATTTTCTAATTGTATCACAACTTCCATAGCTGCCAAAATATTCTTGGTGGTGGTGATTACCAATTTGAAAAAATAAATAATCCTTTTTATAAGAACAGATCATTTATTTAATATGACACAAAGGATAAAAGAAGAGATAGATCTTGCTCATTTGCTTGGTTGTAATCAGAATCATTGCACATTGAGATCTAAATGTCTTGTGCCACGTCAGTCTTTATTTCCCATGAGAGAATCTATTTCATGTTGTCTTGATCCATCACTCACACTGAGAGGCATAGCAGGAAAACAACAGCAGAGACATGAGCCTCTGTTGTGTTGTTAACTGCTTCTAAACAAAACTTTTATGGCACTGAAGACAAAAACATGCCAAGATGACTTAGCCTTAAAGCTATCTGGCTTCAACTCCAGACAAGCATTTGCTGGTGCCATAAAAAACCAAGAGCAGGATTTGCAATGTGTCCAGGCTTTTCCTAAGTGATGCTACCTGAGCTGGATATCTGGAGAATGGATGTTCAAACCTAGCCAGTGTGGATTTGATCCAAAGGAAGCTATCCTCAAAACGAAGCTCCTGCTAGCTCAATTCAGCTTTGACTGAGACCCAGGAGGAGATTATGGAAGCTTCATTTTCAATTTCTTCTGAATGCAAAACCAGATCTGCTGGTCTAAAGTTGGATTGGTTTTGGAGAACAGAGGTGTTCCTCACTTACTGGTTAATTCTGTGACCTTGTACACTGCTAAGCTTGAGATTGTAATCTAAAATTATTTATTAAATGGTAGAAATATATCTTTGAAATTCTTGAGCATAGTTGCTTTCAGAAGTCAGAAAAGCAACTAATTTTTTTTCCTTGCAGGAAAAAGTCCCAGAGGGCTTAAGTATGTATGGGATAAGTAAATTGTGTGGGGTGGGGTCAGATCCTTGTCACTGGCCACAGCCTTGGATGAGACAGCAATTTAGCTCTTACAGAGAACTTATAATAGCAAAATATCAGTAGGGAGTCTTGTACTTTTCTAAACAGCTTAATTTTCCAGACTCTTCAAACCTCTGCTGAAATCCTCTGCAGACTAAATTTTGCAGGCAGGACTTCAGCTTTTCGTTTCTCCTGGGAACAGTTTCATCTTGTAAAAATGGGTTGCTTCAAGGTTTTTTTTCTGTTTTTCCAAATAGGTTAATATTAAAAAAAATAATAATTTTTTTGATATCACCATTGAGCTCCTAAGATGGTAACCTATGGCTGAGACCTTAAACATGTTAGCTTTAAACATTTCCATTAACCGTGCCTTGTGCTCTTGCAAATCTCAGCCTTTTGCTGTGCTAAATAATATTGCCTATATCCAAACAACCCAAATTGCTGTGTTCTGGATGGGCACTGCCCTGCAGGCATCAGGAAAGCTGCACAGTCCCTACCAGGTGTGTCTTGTTTAAAACTGTTCCTTCAGGAGTTTTCTGGACACTGTGCTCAAGCTACGCAATCAGATCGATTCATGAAGAGGAAACAAGTGACTCCCCTGATCCTGCTCCAGACCTTTTCCTGATTTTCCCTGTCTTAGCCAGGTCAGTCTGAGTGCTCTGGCACACATGGAAATCCAACTGCTCTCCCGACACCCCCAAGTGCTGGCATCAGGAGCTGCCCTGGACTGTCCCATGTGTGCTTTAGCTTCCATCCCACAGAATGAGAGGTCAAGTGTCTTGACACGTAAAGAAATCAGGCAAACAAACTCAGCAAGGTCAACGAAGTAAAAATCCAATGTATTTGTGGAAGAACAACCATTCTTGTGCCTTCTGGGAGAATTTGCTGAAAGCAGTCCTCTCGCCAGCCATGCTGAGTTTATATCATAATAATAATAAAAGGCTTGTGCCCCTCCCCTCTAGTGAAAAGTGTTTTAGGTTGACTCAAGGCTTTAACCCTCTTTCTTTTTTTCTTCTGGAAATTTCTGAGCCCGTATGGCAGTTGCTTTTTCTGGTCTCAACTATTAAAAATGTATCATTTTTATTGGTTGCATGGCAACATATAATCCCTTTGTTCTGTTTTGTTTAAACAGATGCTGAGAACTCTGCCTGTCATAATAAGTAAAAGCTCTACCCTCAGGCTTCCTTTAAAACTGAAAAAGAGGGGAGTGTACGGGGCTCGAATTAATGTTCCTTCCAAAAGTAAAACTTTGGGTTGTAGCAAGCAACAGACCTATAATCCACTTAAATATTTATGCTTCAAATGTGCTCTGGTGCCATAACCTAATTGACTTTGGTAGGTTAACTCATACAGACCAGGATTGGGAGTTCCAAGTCAAAGGCTGTGGCTCTTCTGACCAGGACAGAGGAATTATTCTGCAGAGAACCAGTAAATTGAGACCAAAAATCTGCTCGAAAATGAAAGCATTTTTTCACTGACTTTAATAGGCTGTAAACTCACTGATGTTTAGTGAGCCTGTTGGAGAGGAAAAAAAACCGTAAGTGGCACGATGAGGCCACAGTTCTGATTTGATTTCTCTTGGATTGATACGGTTTTATGGATGCCTGGGAAGTTTCTCCTGAATTCCTTCAGCTGCAGTAGAATAAGAAGCAGGCTGTAGGAGTTTCACAACATGAGTGCTTCAGTGGCCAATATTACCTGTTATAAAAGGATGAGGGTGTCATTGTATCAGAGGTTTTCCTGACAAATGGGAGTGGAATGCAGCCTTCAAGACAAAAGTAAGAGACTTGCAGTGTATCTGTCACAATAGAGCAGTTATAAACACTTAAGAATTTTATTTTGCCACTTTAAACATTACCAGAAGCAATAAACCCCAGCACTTGCTTTTTTTAAAAAAAAAATGAACACTGGCATGGTGCAGCCAGGTGTCCAGGTTTTCTGAAGAAGGTAAGTGAACCTGTAGAAAGTTATTTAGACTTTACTGCTGCCCTATATGATGTGTAGACTTGGAAGCCTGTGAAGTGACTGCAACGTGTGTGTGCTAGTCACAGATACAAATTAGACTAACAAGGCTCCCAAGGGTTATTTTTAGGAGGATGGGGTTGCTGGGATGTTAGCATGTCTTCAATAAAAATTCCCCCTAGCAACTTCTATGGTACCACAGGACTTCATTGCTGGATTTGGGCTGGACTCTCAAAGAGGGAGGCTCTTTTCTAGTTTATTTAGATCACAACATTGTTAAGAAATTTTGGTGGATGAGAAAAATCTCACCCCCTCTGGGTGTTCTTTAGACTCCGAGAGATTTCTGTGGAAAATGGAAGAAATAAATGGGTCATGAGAAGGTTGGTTCAGGCCAGTGACTCATTGACAGGCATGGCACAAAATGGGTGATCTTTTTTTTTAACTATCTGGTAAATAGCTCCTTAGGGAGGACAAGGTGTTCTGAGCAGTCTCTGCTCCTGAGGGACGTGAAGGGAGAAGATAAGGATGGTTCTCAGTGTATTTTTGAAGCTGCACAGAGATCTATGAACTCAGGCTTATTGGACAGATATCTGTACACTCTCTCTGGCTTAAATCTTGATCCTTTTCAAGATGACATGAAAGTATGGGTGAGATGAGACAAGGGCTTCAAAAATGTAATATTTGTTTTTCAAATGTGGCTTTTACCAATGAGCTGTTCAGACAATGTCTATGCAGTTCTAATACTGCTTAACACTGGATCTAGTCTTAAACTTGTCTTTTTGCTTCTATATACTTTATCTATCATTGAGAAATGATGAAACCACTTCCATTTTCTTGTGAATAATATGAAATCCCACTGTGACTACTCGTTAATACTGTCTGGATGGTGCCTGAGGAATAATGCTTTTCTCTTGCAACAGCTCCTACCTGGGTGTTTCACTGGTACTCAGATTTCGTTCTGTCAGACCTCGAGCTGCTCTGCAATTAGTAGCCTTTTGATTATCTATTCTGTTGTCTAGAGCCACTGGTTAAGCTGCATTTTGCAATGAGAATGTGAGTAGCAAATTTCACAGTGACTGTCCCAGCTGGTGTCAACACTGCATGGAGAGAGGGAAAAGGCTCTGCCTCGTGGTATTGCCCTTTCTGCTGGGGGCAGGTAACACAGCCCAGGAGTGGATCTTGCACCCAGGAGCACAAAGCTGGAATGGTTTTGCGTAACATCACATGAGTAATTTTGAGTTTGCATGGGCATAGGTGAGATCATTGTCTGACTAAAGTGCTTTGCAGAGGAAAATCTGCTGTTCCCCTTCTGGTGGGAACAGAGAGGAGCATAGAAGTGTGTTTTTTTTTTTTTTTTGCTCTGCTTTCTACCTCAGGCATCCTCAGTTGTTGTAAGTGGAAGTTCTGCTGGAAGGAAGCTTTATCCAGTTCTTCTAACTGTAATTTTAAAAGAACACATTTATTGTCCATTCAGTTCAAAAAAGTGCAACAGTTTGTCATAAGGAGGTGGTTCATACATCATCTTGACTCTTTGTATGCCCCCAGTGTTATTACATTATCTAATTTCCTGGGTTTTATTTTCTTTCTCTGTGCTCTGGCACTTCTAATAAGTTGCTTTCTAATCCCTTTGTTACATAAGCCATATCTCTAAAGCTTCCCTAAACTCAGACTGGCTCAAACATCATCTGCATCTCCATTCCCCTGCTTACCAGCAGGGATTTGGGGGTCTCACCCTCAAACTGAGTGCATCCCTCACAACTACATCATTCTCTGGAAGAAATAATAAAGGAACGCCCATGTCACAGTCATGAAATTGGCTGAAGAGATCAGGTAAATTAAAAAAGAACTGATTTATTCCAATATGAAGGCATTGTTAATTAAGTCATACACGGTAATGAACACTGAGCAAAGAATGCTACCTGACATCAGCAATAATTTTATTGATGCCTCCGCATCTCAATCAAATGCAGCTCCTGACAGGTAGTATTTAGCAATGATGGAAAAATGGTAGCTTTGAGAGGAGGGGAAGTGGGGGGTCTCCAGTGAATGATGGATTAATTCCAGTAGAATCAGATTTTCTGGATATGGTTTTAGTTGCAAAACTGAGTTAACTCCACCTGGGTAGCTGCACGAGTTTATTGTAGAGGAGAAGTTCTGAGCTGATGCAGTCCCAGGTACTGATCAAATCCTCAGTAGGTTTCTTGCTCTATAATCACCACAGCAGCAGCTGCTCAGGCCACCAGGTTCTCCAGAACCCTTCAGCAGGAAAAGTGCTTATTTCAAAAACCAGTCTTTGATGAGCAGACAGGAAAAGCTCAAATCCTCTATTCATGCATTTATCCATCTTCAGCATGAAAGGATTCCCAAAAACCGCAGTGGTAAGTAGAGAAGGAAGCTGAGAAAGGCTAATAACTTTCTGCCCCAGTCCCCACTACTGACTGCTCACTCTCACTGGAAGTTCTCACAGCACTAGTTCATAGAGCCTGTTTTTAGAGGCAGGAGTAGGAAGAGGAGGAGGATGCTGTTCAAGGAATCCCATGACATTGAGAACAGAAGGACGCTCCCTTGTGTGTTAGTCTGGTGCTTCCTCATGTGTCTCTGTTTATTTTTGAAAGCAGGAAGAGACAACCCTTGACAAATTAGGCAGCTGGGTGTACCAGAAATACATAAGTACTTGCTGAGTTAGAGAGGAAATAAACTCTATGTAGATGATGTGAAAACTCTTCTGATTTCATAACTTATCTCTGGTGGAGAATCAACAAAAGGCCAAGAGCAAGGAGATGCTGATTTACACTTCTTTAAGTATGTCTAGAAAGTATTTCCTGTGTAATGTAAACTTTCAAAGATATCTTTTTCCAACAATTACCAAAACCTCTAAGGCTGCTATTGTTGCTGGTAACTCTTAATGCTCATTCAAATCACTGTATTGTGCTAATTTTCTTCACATACAGGCAATGTGTTTACTGGAAATATTTTCCATTTCTGTTACTTTTGACCATTTGATACTTCAGTCTTTGGAGGAAGAGTATCACTTTACAGCTCCATTTTATTCCTATTACTTATAAATATTTCCTTCCGTTGTCTTTCTTTTTTTTTTTTAAACACAGATGGATAAAAGGAGAAACCTATGTTTTTTCTGTATCTTTTTGGCATTTTCTATATGCTGACTTGCATTAAAACTAAGAACTTTGCCTTTCATGCATTTGTTACATGTATGGTTTATACCTGCTTCTGCTTCCCCATAAGCCAGCTCGGTTTTTAGTCCTTACAGCTTTCTTTGACTCGGACTGTGGTTTTTCTGGACTTCCAGAAAAATGTTCTTAAGCTGGTCCCAATTATTGTAACATTTTTCATATAAAATTCTTTCTCCCAACTGGTTTGGCTCTTTTGTTCCCTTTTCTCCTCTCCTAGCTTCATGAAATTGATCCTTTTTAAGCAGCAAGCCTGTATATTAGTAGTCTTGGCAAAGTAAAAAGTTTTTCGTTTGCACTTGAAAAATGCAATGAAGTAATGATGACTTCTTCTGTGGATAATACCTTTTTTTGTGATCAATTTACTCTTTATCACACAGATGAGCTCTAATACAGAATTATCTGTGTTGGATGCATCTTTTCTGAGTTAAGATTTTGTCATCCATGGATTCTTAGCAATATCAAGGGCAATTTAACTCCGGCAGCATGAGTTCTCTCTGCATAAATCACAAATTGGAATCTTCTTTTTTTCTTTATATATATTCTCATATTGACTTGTGCTGTGATTTGCTCTCCTTTTTGGGGAGAGCATCTTTTTAGTAATTACTTGTAAAGGGGCTGACTTGGCATGTTTTTACAATAAGACCATTTTTATTTTTAGCCCTGTGTTCAAATCATAGGCTTTATTACTTTTGCATGATACTGTGCTAAACCTAACTCCTGGCTACCGTAGTCCTTGCACCTTTCCCAAAACACACCCCCCTCCCTCCACCACCCCCCAAACCAGGTATTGGTGACCTCATGACTGCTGATCCTTTCCAGAAATCAGATAAAACGACCTTGCAAACATCTCCTTTGCGCCAGGAGTTGGCCATCCCTGATGAATTCCTGTGCGGATCCTGAAACAGTGAGGCTCTTGTTCTTTAGATACTTGGAGATTTTTAATTAAGTTGCTCTGAGAATGGAGAAATCTAACTCTGCCCGGGCTGAGTATTTGCTTGGCGGAGCAGTACTCCTGCCTGTCTGGAAGAAGCTGTAGTCACATTTGTGAGCACCTCTGGCCAACCCTTTGTGATTAGATGCAGACTGGATCCTTCAGGATTTCTGCCTGGATCAGGATGCCTCAATAATCCATGTTGACTCCCAAACACATTCCCCCATCTCCTCAATAATTAGTTTTCTCTGCTCTTTAAAACATATTTCCTGGCAGTTATTAACAGTGACATACACAGTAACACGAAGATTTGCATCCGAAAAGAGTGACTTGGGGTCAAATCCTAGACTAGAATTATTGCTATGGTTATCCTTTAGTGTGTGTGTTAAAATCGTTCTTGCAATCACCCAGGAGACACAAAATGCACTTCATGCATATGCCTGCCTTGGAGAATACAGAACCCACATCAGAATTAAAATGCTTATTAGAAAAAGGGTAGTTTGCATTAAATTTCTAAAGGGATTTATGAGAAGCTGTAACAAACTGTCTAAAGAATATGGATTTGGCTGTGAAAGAAGGAAGACCTAGAATTGACAGGAAAGCTTTTATTCTTAGAAATGGTCTTATGTAATGAGGATCTGTGGTATTAGCATGTTTTTTTTCTTTCCTCAGGAAATAATTAAGCACTCCCCTCTGATCATTTTATGGAATCAATACTCTTTCAGCAGCGTTAGCATTATTTGTCTTTGGGAAGTGCACTGTTATGGATGGTAATAATTTTTAAACAGCTGACATGAACTCTTTTCCCTTGGCAGAGAATGGCATGAATGAAGGGTGTTAGTTTCTTAGCACAGGCTGCCTCAGGTGGCTGTGAGAGGGACAGAGGTCCAGGTCCCCGATCAATCTGGCTTTGATTTTGATTCAGGCAGGCACTTGTTCTGCTTCTTCCTCCAGAAGAGCAGGAAGGGTCAGCCTTCAGTGTCTCACAAGAGCAATTTTTAACCTGTACAGTCTGAGCTTGGGGTCTGAAGTGTCCTGGGAGCATTGAGTGGGACCTGAACAAAACTGGGCATGAATGTGGAGTGGAATAAACTGCTGGGAGCAAGGGGAATAAATACAAGTACAAGGTGGATTGCAGCAGAGGAAACAGCAAGTTGGCTGTCTGGAAACATGGGCAGGAATGAAGAAACAGAACAGTTCTTCCCTTGTCTTTTTCATCCTCCAAATTCTGCAGGCAGATATACAAGGGACAAATTAGTTTCTTCCCACAGCTGTTTGCTTTGCCAGCTTTCCCAGGATGTAAAGAAATCAGGTGGGTAGGGCCGGAGGAAGATGGGATGACTGTGGTGCGTATGGGGGGATTTGTTTGAACCCCAGTGGCTGCTTCTACAGTTGCTCAGGAACATAATCTGCTGCTGGCAGAGGGGAGAGCTGACAGCAGGAGGCTGGGAGGAACCTGGGGAAAGGTGCAGGATGCGAATAACTGATGTGGTCTGGTGAACAGATACCATGTTGTTCTCCCACAGCTAAGCCTCGTCTTTCCCTTATGGTGGTGAGCTAGAGCACTTTCAGTCTGCAGCTTGCCCACCTTCCACATATCCAGATATCCACCCCTAGGAGCAGAAGGCACCATGGCGGTGGCTTCTGCCTTCCTCTGATGCACCTGCGTGCAGTGACATAAGGCAAGAGTTTTGTTGCCATATCTACTGTCCTTACCCTTTCGTGGGGTTTCATTCTCGTCAAAGCTTATTAAAAGGAACCCCCTAAAATGGTAACACAGATTACACTGATAATTATCTCTGTGTTTTGTAATACTCATAAATGAAACTTAAGTGCCAGCCAGTCATTGGAATCTAATTTCAGGAATTCACTCGAGATGCAAGTTTCTTTGAATTTAAAGTTGGAACTGTAATAAAAAAATAATCACTAACAAAGAATGGTCTCTGCTGAGAAGAAAGTCTGACTGCTTCCCTCTCTGCCATGTCTCCCATGCCTAGCACAAAGCCAATATGTCATTGGGATCTCAGATATCTTACTAAACTCTTTGGAAGATCAAAAGGAGTACTGGAAATGCTGTGTTGTTCTGGCTTGATTCCCTCCTCTGCACAGAGACTGCTTTAAGAGTCTGCTGAAAGTAGAAGGTCTTTAACTCCCACGGTGTTAGAGTTCCCATTAATCATGAAAGCTTTTTTATGAAGCTCTCTACTGTGTGTGGAACATCCAGAGCTTCTCCTCAGAGCATTAACTCTGTGTCATGCCTCTGAGAACACACTCTGGGAGCCTGATGGGCCCCTGCTCACCTGTGCCAGGGCAGCTGCTGCAGCAGGGATTTGGGGAGGTGGAGTGAGAAGCAATGAATTCCTCTCCCTTTCACGTTTATGGGAGCTGAGCTGGGCAAGCAGATTGTGGCTATTTTCTGTCCTCATTACATGACGTAAACCACGCTTTTTGTGTGCTTGTGTCCATGTGAGTGTGGAGAACAGCAGGGGTTTTAGAGCTTGGCTTTGAACGAGGAGGAAATAGCAAGATATGGAAAGGTATTTAAGTGCAGTAACATGGAGACAAACCCAAGAAGGCAGAAATTATGCCAGGAATACAACACTGAGCATGTTTAAGAGCTGGTGTGAAGGGGAGGGAAGCTGAGCTTCATGATGGTGTTTAAGCTGCTCACCTGCAGCTGTATTGGAGATGTAGCAGTGACACTGAGGTGATACTTACACCAGCTGAAGGAAGAGTAGAGTGGAAGGTTTTATGTCCCTAAGTGATGTACAAACTAGTGAGACAGTCTGAGAAAAGTTCTGCCTCTGTTTTCCTGGGCTGTGCTGTTAGCCTGGCACTGGCTGCATGCCTCAGAGCCCCTGCGTGTGCTCAGCTATCTCAGGAGCATGCCACGTGGGGATTTCTGTATCCATGGAAGCTGCAGTGCTAAGCATGGCTGCCTCTGTCTCCCAGTGACCTGGTTCTTTTAGGATATATAGCCCTGCCAGTTCCCCAGACTGTGCATGGTGGAGTTGCTTTGTGTGGCTTTTCCACGCAGCGTGGACTGATCCTGGGCTTTCTGGGCATGCATTTGTTCCCTACCAGTGAGCTTAAACAGTCCCTCAGGCTTAGCACAAATATGACATTCTCACCTGCCAGAAAGAAAGTGCTGGGTGATGTGATTTCCCTAATCCCCTCAAACTGCAATAAAATAAAATATTAGCAGTTACCACGATCTCAGGAACCCTTTCTCAGTCAGAACAGTCAGACTCCACTGCCAGAAACAATTCCTCTGCTGGCTGCCTCTGGATGCATTGCAGTGTTACAAGGTGCCCTGTCCACAGCAGCAATCCCCTCAGAGAGGAGATTCATGCATATTTGATAACATGCACAGTGGAAGCGGTACTGCAGTTAGTGTGTTTAGATAGCAGGTTTTTGATTATCAGGGAAAGCTAAATGGCATCCAAGCTAGCTCTGTAATTCCTCTGAGTCCCCTGAACAGAACGGGCTGTTAAGATGTAGCATGACTTGCAGGGAAGATCTGTGGTGCTTGTCAAGAAATTTATCAAATAGTCATTTATTATTATGACTCAATATTATGAATACACAGGCACATAATCTTTCCATTTGCAAGAGAGTACAAATTTACCTCCCTGCTGAAAAAAACCCCTTCCAACTCAGAAAGCGTGTTGGCAGAAAGAGAGAAAAAGGCTGTTAAGCGAATTAATGGCTTAATGATGATTGTTTATTATCTGCATTACAGCAGTGTTTAAATTGAGACTGGATCTTTTATGTGCTCAGTGTTACACAAAGGCTGATTGCACAAGTGGCTTCCCCAAAGAGCTAAATGGAGAACAGATAAAAGACAGAAGAAAAATGGCTTTTCCTGGATCTAAGGAGTAGAGAAAGGAGCTGCCTTGCCTGGGGTTATGTAGCTAGTCTATGGCAGAGCTTGGATGTGAACCCAGATATATCAGTACAACTCTTTTCACACAAATTGATGTGGCATCTAGATTTTTATCTAGTATTGCATTAACTACTTAGTGTCACCCTAGTGAAAGTGTCTGTGCTTCTCTGCCTAAAAGACTAAAGGTTTTGTCTGTGTGCACACAGGTACGGAAAGCTAATATTCATGTCTGAAAATATCTCTAATCTCTTATTCATGCATATGCATGTTTGCTAAGAAAATGCAAGCAAGTGTGAATCTGGTTAGTAATGCTCGTTAGATGCAAAATTACCCCGTGTCTTGAGCCCTGGCCTGGAATTCAGGCCATCCATGTGCTAGCCTGGCTTCTGCCAGGTAGGCTTTGCTCTGGTGATGTGCTGCAGAGTGTTTTTTTGGTTTATTTTTTTTTTCCTTTTTTATTGCATCTTTCAGCCTCACAGGGCTTATCAGCACCACGACGATCTCCCACAGTCAAACTAGGTCATCAAAATCCTTCAGTCTTGACCTCAGCAGGGCTGCAAGAGCCTGAACATCTCCTATCTTGCTTAGTTCCTTGGAAACCACTTAACAGGGAGCTAGAAGGCCATGGCAACCCCCTCCTGTGATGAAGTGTGCCCCAAGCAAGCTCTGAGCTTGCTGCTAAAAGCTGCAGTGATAGCGTAGGGTCCTGCTGGGGGCATATCTTGAGGCAGGCAGCAGTGGGGATGTGGGAGGAGGCTGAGGGAGGGCTTGGGTACAGCGTGGCCCCGAGGCAGCTCCTGGCAGTTTTGGCACTATCCTGGCTGCGAGTGAGGAGCTGAGGCACTTGCACAAGGCTGGGTTTTGCCGCAGAGTTTCCAAGCACCTGGAAAAGAGCAACCTTCCCCCCACCACTGGCCCCCCAAAGCCTCTGCTCCAACGCTCTGCCAATGTCCAGAAAGAGAACCATTTTTTGGTTTTGTGTTGTTTCATTCACGGTGTCTGAGGCTTTCAGCTGGGTTGGGCAGTAAGAGGGAATGAAGAGATCCTTTCATTAAGTGTTTCCTGGTGTTTGCTGCCACTTTGGCTCTGCACAGTTGGCACAGCAGTAATATCTGCTCCATGGTGTTCTCAGTCTCCCTTGCTGAAACAGGCATTTCACTGACACTCCAGGGCTT
Source organism: Cnemophilus loriae (assembly GCA_013397755.1). Taxonomy (NCBI): domain Eukaryota; kingdom Metazoa; phylum Chordata; class Aves; order Passeriformes; family Corvidae; genus Cnemophilus; species Cnemophilus loriae. The sequence goes on along the minus strand of VZTF01004912.1, from coordinate 2,728,486 downwards.
GTGTTTTTGTTTTTTTAAAAAGAACTGGCTCATTTCCCAAGGCAGAAGTTGCTTTTAAGAAGGAGCTTCCTGCCGTGTACAGTATTTATTTTTTAATTAGTTGAGCTAATGTGCAATTAATGTTTATAATGCAAACGTGTCTGGGGCCATCTATTCACTTAATCAGGACACTTTTAATAGTTTAATTTTCTTTAGAATTTTTTCTTTAAGAACAAAATACTGTGGCTGCATAGCAGCATTTTCCCGAACTTCTCTGTGTGCTTGGCTGTCCCTACAGCATCTTGTCCTCCAGAGACCAGCCTTGATGAACTTTTTGTTCTTTGCTGTCTTAACAGGTTTGTAGCTCTTTCCCAGAACAAAATGAATCAGCAACAAAACATCTCGCACCGACAGGAAAATTTTTAGTCTGTTTGATGCTGGTTTTTATTTCCAGTCTAGAAGTAAAATTCCGTTGTGAATTATAAACCTTGCTTCAGATTCTAACTGGTTCGAAATAGGATTTCCTCTGGTAAATATATTTGCATAGATACATAAAAGGTTTTTCTGTGTTTTTAGCCATGTGTTGCCCTGTGTCAGCCTAGTATTTTGCAATGTGTTGATGCAACAATCTTAGGCTAGGATCAGTTGCACAAGCTTGGACAAAAACACGTGAAACTGTTTCACCGTGGATACTATTCAAGTGCAGACATATAGAAATGCAAGTGTCACATTCACTTGGTGTGACAGATGATCAGGGGCTGGAAAAACAGCAAAGAATTTGGAATGGCTGCTCCATCCCTTGTATGCATGCACTGATGGTTGGACATGCAGGTCTGATCAGTGATGTGTTAGAATGACCAAAAGTATGTTTTTCTGCAATAGATGCACCACGTGTGCATGGGGAAATTGCAACTAAAAAATGGTATCAAAGTGTAACAGTGACAGTGAGTGTTTCAGACAGGCTGAACTCTTCACGGGTCACTTTATATCTGCCCTGACTGGCAAAGGTAACTCCTGTTTGAGCAGCACTGAGGATGGAAAAGCACCTGCTCCTTTCGCTGGTAGCAAATTGCCGACCTGGCAACATGGTACCAAAATGATCCATTGCCTTTTCCAAACACACTGCTCAAGGAGAGTGCTGCTGGCGAGTTTGGCAGGTGTTTGGGACCATCAGTAACCCCAGACAGAGCAGAAATGACCTTAATAACTGTGCAGGTTTGTTTGTTTCTGTTTGTTGGTTTTTTTTGAAGTAGCATCTGTCATCTGCAGGTGGGAAAGGAAGTTGCTACTGCCAGATGTTTGCAATGCCTCAACTGTGACAGAGGCTGTGCAAGCCACCCTGGGGTGCTGGTCCCCTCAGCTCTGCCAGCAGCAAGAGGGGGAACTTGAAGGTGCAATTACAGCTCAGACTCTTCCTTTGAGTTATCCTCTGGAGGGTCTGGCTTTTCTCTGAGTGTCTGGGGAACCGATGGAGTATAGAGACTGTACTGATGCCTAAAGCTGCCTGCTGTGAGCTACACGATCTCCACCCGAGCATAGTTATCCCTGCTTTAAAGATCAGGGAGACAGAAGTTGTACAGTGAAGGCAGACTCAGAATTCATGTTTTGTGACTGCCAACCCAGTGTCCTGGACATACTGAGGTGAGCCCTATCTGTTACAGAGGATCTTTTTATGTGCTTCTAATTAAGAACGTGCAGCAGCCTCTCCCAGACATGCCACCTGTCGTTATGTCCGGCTCTGTGCAGTGTCCAGGTGTGCTGGAGGCGTGTGTGCTTGCGTGAACAATACCAGGATCCTTCTGTCCCCAGCACACCGAAGTCACATTAACAATGCGTGTTTAATTGCACGTTCCTGGCAGCTGCCCTGAGCCATCCACCTCTGCAGCAGGACGGCTCCAGTAAACACTGCAATTACCTTGTGCTGCAAAGGTCCCTCTGCTGCCTAATGGCTTCATATCACCCTTACAGCACTCTGCTCGCCACTGCTCCAAATTAGGCTTGTCAGGGGGATTATAGGGAACCTGGTTTCAGGGATTTTTATTATTTAAATTCTAAATATCGTGCAAGAATAGGATTTGTAATGGAAATTGGAGTTTTAATATGTTTATACAGATAACACAATTTAAAATAATTAGTTTGTGGAGAGTGAGGTAACAAAAATTGAGGAGAATTAACACGTTTTATTTCTTAGTGCTGCAGCTAAAAGGGTGAACTTGTCTCTGCCAGTCTGCAGGAATTGGGCTGGTTAATACAGGGTAACTGTATGACCACTGAGTGCCCCACCCTGCTCTGGCTGCACAGGTCGTGCTGTTTGTTTCCAGCAGGTCAGAGCTTTCAGAAGCACCAATAGTTGTGAAAAGCAGTATCTCCCACTGTGACTCAATCTGATGACCCTCCTCTCTGGGTGTTGCCCTGGATTAGGTAGCCTGAGTGGTGGATTGGAAGTGGTGAGTGGGGAAAAACTTGTTTAAAATCTGTTCTGTGAAGTAATTAAAGACTACCAAACTAATCTCAGTTCTTGAGAGTCCAGTAGGAAAATTTAGCACCATTATAAGTGTTCTGGGACCTCTCAAATGTGCTACAGGGAGTGTACTCCTGGTCTGTTCACTTCCCAGGTGATTTGTAGCTCTAACTTTGCTCGCCTTCACATCCCTCTGATCTCTTCAGTGGCATTGCAGTGCTTTTTTGCCTTCAGTATCTTTTCTTGGCCAAAAGTCTGTTAATACTGGGATTTAACTGGTATGAATGCAGTGCCCTCAAAATACCATCAAATTAAGGAAAAACCCCTACAATACCCAGGATATTTATCCCCTTTCAGTGCAGGGAGTGAGCTAAATGGTTATTTGTCCCTTGGTGCCCCTCAGTTCTGTAATTCTAAATAAGCCTCTTGAAGCAGTGGCAGACACACATTACAGCAAGCACTGAGTGGGGAAACAGTGGAGGTGTTTGAGGATATAATCATTAAAAGGACAGAAAATAAGAAGAATATAGTGTAGCTGTAGCAGTCAGAAAGATGACAGATATCAGGGATTTGAAACTTTCCAGACATATTATTTGGTAATATCCCTTCCTATTTCAGATTTATCCTGTACCGTGCTCGGGTCCAGTGCTGTGTAAGTGAAAGGCAGGGAATTCCACTGTGCATTAATAAGACTCTTGTGTGGAGACCAAATTCCTCTCCACAAGCCCCAGCTTCCAGGGCTTTCTTAATGTACTGTGATCATGTCCCCTCTGGCTTGCTCTTACTGGTGAAAACACTGAGAAAATGAGAGAACAGGAAAACTTGCTGTAGTTGTGTGGGTCTGGGTGCACATAACAGAACCTGAAGCATCAAGTAGCCTCCATCTGAGATTTTGGGGCTCTGGAGCATCCCTGCTGGCTCACCTCTCTGTAGGAAGGAGATTGTGGCTCATCATGAGATTGTGGTACTGCCATGAAGTGAGGGCAGACATATAAAATAGAGATCTGATTGTACAGCAAGGAATCACGTTCACACTATCAGTTTCTGGGCTGTTCATTACACTGAAGGGTTTCATGGTAGGAACTGAAGTAAAATCCATTACGATGTCGATCAGCATGGAAGTAATTATATCCTTTTGATTTGGTCTGTGGTGAAAAAAGGGCTCAGTAAAGGTTGTGATTCTTCTTACTTCTGAAATAAGTATATTGCAAAATAATTAAAACTATCATCATCAGCTCCTTAATGGAGGAGAATCAAGAAAGAAACAAAGACCACTGGATGGGTCAATTTGTAGGGCATTAAAATCAATACCCAATTATCAGACAGTGCTTTAAAAACACTAGTAAAAAAATTCAGAAGCAGTGACCTTAATGTGAAGTTAATTTACTCTTATTAATTTGAGTAACGTTTCTTCTGAATGCACACATTGAAACTCAGTTGAGGGCATTTATTTCAGTCATGGTTACAGGCTTTGTGAGCATGCAGGGAAGGAAAAACCATTTGTGTTACGTTGCAAGACATGACAGCCCTTGGTGCAGAGTTTATATGTGTAGTTTATGGGCTTTGATGTATCAAATGAATGGAGTATAGTGAAGTTCTAATGTGTGTTATGTGGGAGATGCTAAGAAACAAAGAGAGGAAGGAATAATAGTAATACAAAATAGGAAAATAAAATCTGTTCCATATGCCAAAGCAACGAGGAGAGAGCACAAACACTGCTGCCTATAGGCACTGGGCAGAGTCTGCTGTGAGATCCACCGTGGGCTGTGTGACACATCTGTGTCACAGCCACTCAGCTTGTGGTTTGTGCTCTCAACACAAATGAACATTTAATTCCTTTTTGGGGTTTCTTCTAGTGCTGTTTCCTGAATTTCCAGGGAACAACTGTAGCGGGGAAATACAATGATTGCTCCCATATTATCACTGCTTTAAAATTATCCCCAGATGTCTGTCAGCTCTAAGTGGTATATCTGAAATCAGTGTGGATGAAGAGCTGGGTACAAATCAGGGCCGGATCCTGAGCTGCTGTGGGGTAGAACAGCTGCCCTCAGATCAGAAATCTTCTGTTTCCTTATATTGGGTTGTGACAGGAGTAGATAATTTGTATTGGTCAAATTTGGAAGCTATGCAAATTATTCAGTTGTTTTTTCTTTTAAATTAATTAACTTATGACTAAATGCTTTAATATTTTTTTGCACATTTTTACCTGCTCCATAATTCCTTTTAGTGCTCAAATGAGTAATTTTTTTTGCAGGGTTTCGATGGTGTTTAATTAAAAAGACAAGGTTTGGAGCTTGAACTTGCTGATTAAATTAAATGTCGCTGTTTTAAACAGGTGTCATAATCAGAAAAAAACCCCAAAAATCATTAACCACTGAAACAAAGCTTATGTAAAAATACTTGGATTAAACAGTGATGACTAGGGTCCTGTCTAATTTTAATGCCAGGAACATCTTTTCAAAGCAATCATGCTTTCCCAAGACATTACCAATGAGGAAGGATTAGTAGTACAAAATATTATGCGTTGTTTAGATTTCCATAGAGGCACAATGCTTGTTTGCTGTAGGAGTTGCTCATCTTTTATTGGTAGCAGTGACACTACATCACAGCTGTCAGACTGAGAAGAAACTCCCAGCTCTGACATCTTCTTTTGACTCTTTTCTTCCAAATCATGACTCCAAATCTGCCAGGGACAGGGATAAGATTAGAAGGACACTGCAGCTCTTCTCCCAGTAAAGAGTGCTGCTTGTGGCCCAGTTTTGGAGTAAAAGCACGCAGACAAAACCATGGCAGTGCTACATACTCAAGGGAGAGCTCTTTAGCTTGTTTGCATCCACTGAAGGGCCAGAACTGTGAGACTGATGGGGTTGTTACCCTTTACCTGGTAGCAAGCTGTGGAAATACAAACCAGCAAGGAGCCTTGCAAGCTTTTCACTGCCATTCCATTAAAGTTCAAGCAATTTCACTATTTGCAGCTCAGTTCAGGGGAAAGTCCCCCGTGCTGAGTGCTCACAACTTCGACTGGCGGCACTACCGAGGGGTGGCAGACCAGTAATTCTGTGACATGAGAGTGAATCAATTGAACCCTTGCAACATCTAATTAATTTGCAGTTGTTGTGAAGAATCTACAAATGATCATTACTGGTGATGAAGCTATTGATCCAAAGTGTACAAAGCAGGCAAAAAAAGAGTACGATGTGAAGGCTCCGCGTCAGATCCTCCGATAGCCACCACCAGCACTTTAATGACCTCAGTGGGGCTTTGTTGAGTAACATCAGCTGAGAACATGGCGCATAAAATTTAACGTTCCTTGAACTGTTTTAGGATTCAGTAATAATGTAGCTTATGTACACACCTACGCTGAAATTTTCAAAGCTACCCAGGGGAACTAAATGCTAATTGTAATGGAAATGGGCACTCAAAGCCCTTAAACGGCCTTCCAGATCTCAGTATGCAGCCATTCCTTGTGCAGATCCATTGCCCAGCTCCTCACTGCTTTTTATGTGTCTGTGGGCTTTGCTTTCAACCAGAAATCAGCACCTTTTTCCTTCTTCTTTTAAAGAGTCTGAATTGTAATCCTCACTATACAAATTTTGGATGCTTTACTGGCAAACCTGTAGATTGTTATGAAAGGGCAATGTAATATAAATTTTCCAGTTTTCAGTTTTAACGTGACTTTGTAATTTAAAAGATAATTCAGGAGAGACACTTTGGGAAACTCACTGCTGTTTGTGGTCCCACTGCTGTTTCTTTTTGACTATTCAGAATACAAGCACCACATGAGAAAGAATTATAGAATTTAGTTGTTGCTATAAATTAATCTATAGCACAATTCCATTAAAACTAATGGAATTATATCAGGGTTAGTTTTGGTCCAATTTAAAATTTTTAGACACTGCGAAAAAAACATATTATGCTTGTCATGAGGTAAAGCAAGTCTGACACTACGTTCCCTGAATTCGTGCTTCATCCTTTATTAATGTTAGAGGGTAATGATGTGCTGTATTACTTTTCTAGCAGCTAAAATATGATGCTGTTTTAAGTGATTTTATTCAGTCCTGCAGGGACATTTGCTGCTGTCTGCAGCAAAATTGGATGAGATGTGCATATATAAGTGTCTGCTTGCACATGTGTAAACACACATATGTAGTGGTATATGAACACACAAAAACCCAGGAAAGCTCTGCATATGGAAGGGTTTATAGTTGCTTTGAAGGTAGATATAAACTTTGGTGGTTTTCAAGCTGGTTCTATTTATTAAATAAGTCTTACAATTAAGAGCAAAATAATATCTAAACAAGTTAAGTCTTACTATTCATCAAGAAAGATGAATTCCTAATGTTTAGGCACTTAGCTGTGCTGCTACTTTTTTGGATCTTGAGAGAATTTTTATTAAAATGCAAATAGCGTAGCTTCAACACTGTTCCCTGATTAAATGGAAAAAGCATCACTTAGTACTCATTGAAGTCAAATGTAATCAAGATGGAATTGATTTTATATTCTGTTCGTGTAAACACTGCTTATTCTAGCTCTTAAAAAAATCCATAAAATAACAAAAATGCCAGGTTTATTTTTCAAATGGATACAAGGTAAAGAGTGAACTGCTTATATGCATTATGCATTTATAATGGAAATTATGCTAGCCTAAGGTAAGAGCGAGAGTGATACTCCTCCACTACTATAAACTTATATTGAAACTATGGTTATGTGATGAAATGTTCACAGCCTGAGTAGAGTTGAGACTTTTCAGCATATTTACAGCTTGAATTGTATTCTCCATCCATATGTTACTGACCTGGGGTTAGCTCCTCTTACTGGAAGGGTCCAGCTACCTTGAATTACTTTGCAGCTATTGTGTGGTGGGGAAACAAACATTAATTGCAGCTTGAGCATCACCTGTTGGCTTAGCCTTTTGTTGTATACCCAGTTATTACTTGCAAATAATGACATAGACCCAGAAAATACCTGGCTGCAGGTATAACTCTGGCTGAGCTGTCACACCTCTCGATCCAGGCATTGTCAGGGGCTGGGTGTTAGGGGGCACCGGAGTTCTGCAAGGAAACGAAGCCATTTGGCAGGTGCAATTAAGTTTAGAGAGTTTTAGGCTCAGTGAAACGAGCTTGCAGTTGCGCCCATGGAGAAGTGCAGCTGTAGGTTGGTCAGTGTCTGAAGGTGTGCAGATGTGCAGGGACAATCGTCCCTGCAAACACAGGACACCAGGGGAGGCAAAGAGGTGCTGTGTTACAAATGACGGGCTCTGGGTACCTGTCAAAACCCCCATGTGACACCTGGACTGCTCTGCTGTCTGCAACCTGTGCAGCACCCACTGCTCAGGGGGTTGGGGTGTGTAATTATGGGCACTTGCTGTTCCACGTACCCTCTCAATGGCATGTGAAGATAAATCCTAGTTGATTTTTCTGTCTGAGAAAGTGTTTGTTTCGTGTTTCTCTGTGCAGGCACAGTCGTGCAAGTCCAAAGGAAATCTTACAGTGTGTGCTAAAAAATTAGTCACTAGACATTTCTGTCTCTGCCTCTCCAGCTTAGGCTTTTAGGAGTCACTTTGTATTAAGAAAAATAGTAGTGTGCTTGCTAAGCAATGTGGGTGTTTTGCTTACGAAGATGTAACTGCTAAAATCTCCCTTAAGTCATAATATCTGATGAGCATGGGGATGGAAGATAAAAGCTTCTGTTGACATTGTGTTAATGCAAATCCAGGGAAATGTTTCTGAAGTTTTAAATTCTCTGAAGTGTTGGTTGGGGTTTGTGAGGTTTGCTGTGTCATGAGCAATATTTCAGCTCCCTTAGGCGCTGAGGAGGAACCACGGTGGAAGAACACAGGTGGATGGTTTGTGTGTTCCCAGCTGACATCACCAGGATGTGTGGGATATGTGGACACTGCACGGGGTGAGAAACAGATGGGCAAATCTCCACAGCTGGTGTAGGTGGCTGCTCTGAGGCCCATCTTTGGAGTGAATAACCCCCCACGAGCTCGATTTGCAGGCAGAGCATGCAATGAGCTGTACCTCCCTCCCTGCTTCCTTTCCTCCTAGATTTTGCTTTGTTTCCATATTGATCTAAGGACAGCAATTGAGCTTTTTAGTCGCTGCCTGGGGTTTTTCTAAGCTACAGTTTAGGTCATGTAAAATACAAACATTACTATTAATGCTATGATGGCCTTTTAGTAGCTAAAATTAGATTATCCAGGAAGAAAATCATATTTTGAATTACTGTAAATTCTTGTGGGTTTATGTATTCAGTGTTTTTCCCTAGATGACAACTCCTAATAACAACCATTATGCACATTTTGCAGACATTACACTGAATGATTTAGACTTTAAGAAATTTCTTTTTTAGAAGCCAGTCTTTAAAAAGAGAGTTAGAGTGTTGGCCCATTTTAGTGTAAATGGTAATGTGCTAATGAAAATTAATTCAGTTTGCAAAATGTGTTTCAGGATGTGTTTAAGCAAGCAAAAATCAACAAATCAAAGGTCACTCTTAGAAGGTGCAGAAATGGGGAGTGAGTGCCTTGGAGCACATCTCTTAATTAAATCCTGTAGAAGAAATCATGGTGAATTTGAAGACCGGAGTCATTGCACCTAGGACAGGTCTGCACATCCATCATCAGGATGACTTTGATGGTCTTATTGGAAATGACTATAGCAAAAGGTAAGGTAGCATATTTGGGAGCAGCAAGATGTAATCAATTCACAATATCTACCACTAATAACCTGTTTCACTCCAAATTCCCTACACTTCCATTTAATATAGCACCCTATTTCCAAAGATAATACTTCTGCATCATAAGTGTTGTCAAAGTAATGGCATTATAAAAGAAGTGTCATTAGAAAGGAAGGTGGGATCTCAGAGAATCCCATTAATTTCAGTTCTTACATGTCTCCTATTTCCTGAGGTAGCCTTTGTACCACGAACAGGTCTTCTCAAACCTCTTCCCCTCTAAGGAGGTCACCAAGTTAATGGTGCTCAAACATTTCTGAAATGATGCCCCTTTTTCTCAGGCTGGAAAACTCCATCTTAATCTTTGTTTGGATTAGTCAGTATTTGACTCGTGCTGTCTCCTTAGCTGAACAGGTTAGATACTATATAAATTTTTAAAATACAACCCACCCCCCCCGCAAGAAAACCCAAACCAAACTAAACCATGAAAACAATCATGTTTGCTCATCTTTGAATTTCGTACTTGAAACATTGACCTTGGTGAATGCATAAAGCCCAGATTGTTTTTATAATTTGGGTCAGGGTTTGTTTTGTTTTAAATCTCTTCAGACTGACAAGAACCTGTCACCACCTTATGTTTTTGGTGCTTTTTTTGTAAACAGGTCAGTAGTACGGTAACCTAAAATCCATGAAGAGACTGAAAATAAGAGAAAAGCATTAGCTGTTCACAGGCTGAGCAGAGAAAGATATGATGAAATCATTCCAGAGGCAGAGAGGAAATGTGATTTTCATGCTATTTTATGATTTATACTTTCTGAGCTGTGCTACAAAAGGACAGCAAAGAAAAGAAAGTGAAATACCCCCTGGTGATACCTCAGTAACACTACAGATTATGGAGGGATTGCAGTTGAAGGCTGCCAAGCTTTTCTAGGCAAGGATGTGCAAAGGAGGTGCTGATGCTCCCTCCAGTCCGACTCTGACAGAGCTTCTGTGCTCCAGTCAGATCTGTGCTGTGTGACACCTCTGTCCCCGGCTTCTCTCGTCCTCCCAGCCCTGGTGAGAATTTCGAGAGTCAGGAGCATGACTGTGGAGAACTGGAAGCCCACAGCAGCTCACCTGTATTTTAGTATTATCTGCTGGCCCAGGTAGATTGCAGGCTGTGCATTAGAGTTCAGCACGGAAAGGGTTTTGGTAAACCCATGACTCCTTAGCAATGCTTCCTGCATGTGTTGGACCAGTGCTCTTATTCTGGGATTTGAAAAAACTTCAAGACTGAAAAAACACAAGATTTCAGACTCCTTTGACTCGGTCCCGTGTTTTTTCCTCTTGCACTTGTGAGTTTTAGCACTCCTCCTCTTACTAACTCAAGTGAACGGGGTATCTTGGATTTGCTGTATATTGTAAGTTGTTGAATGCAGCTGTAAAATTTAGCAAGCAGAATTCTGCCATTTCTTGTAGCTGTAGTGCAATACGATTGGAGAAATCTATTTAAAAGGTGCCACATTCAATTTTGTTGGGCTTTTAGAATAAGTGTATAAACTACAATGTCTGTGGGCTCCATACATGTTTTGTTCAAAGGAACTTTTCCAAAATTATTGGAGTTTTACTTATAGAATTCATTTCAGCAGAGTATGTCTTAATCCATTCAGTCTTATGGAATTTGTGACTGGTTTAATGAGAGTTAAATGCAAGCTGAATTGGAGCATTAAGGCTATTTCTGCAGTGCTGTGTCTAAGATCAGAAGTTTGAGGAAGGGGACCAGAATTTTAGTGGAACTTTGGAAGTCTCAGGTTCACAAATTTAACAGGATTGTCTATTATTGCCTGCTTTGCATAGGATTTCCTCAGATCTGGGCAAGGAGCTTTAAAATGTGAATTCCCTGATCTACTGAGATAGATGTCAAGAGGGAATTTTTACTGTCAAGAATGACTTCACCAGCAAAATTCAGATCTACAGGGATAAAACCCTCTCATACATTTTCAATAACTTTGATTTTCAGTCTTAGTATACTCAGGGTCACTGACAGAATCAAGATAAAACTCTTACTCAGGTCATCTTTTCCAGGATTTTTGAACTGTATTTTTTTTTAGACTTAGCAAGCTTTCAGTTCTTTCTGTCCTGTCTCAGGGGGCAAAATTTCCACACTGACGTTCATCCTGACCGTTCTATGCTGGCATCCTTCCAAGCTGGCCTGCGTCTCTGCCAAGGTGTGATGCTGCCAGCTGGGCACAGGACTGTCCCTGAAGCTGTGTGGAGTGAAAGACTTCGTGTCTCACACATCCCTGCTTAAATGTCTCCTTATGATGCTCACTGAGCTGCAGAAATTTTATTCTATCGAATCCCTTGTCCACAGCCTAACCAACATATTAAAACCAAAATCATCCCCTGAAGTGATTGCTCAACCTGTTTCACTGAAAAGGTATCAGATATTTTTTTCCCTTCTTTCTGCTCTTGGATTTAAAAACAATTTGAACCATCCCAGCTCTTTGTTGTTGTTGTAAGGGGAGGTCTCACGTTTGTTGTGTTGCTAGGGAATGTGTGCAGCTTTTGTTGCTTTTGAATTATAGCTGCTAGCACATCTTCTCCTCCAGCAAAAAGCATTTATAGCAAGTTTTTTGAAAGCAGTGCAGTCATTTGTACTTAAGACAGAATTATGGCAGCAGCAAACAGTTACAGGGAAGAATTTAGCCTGATGTTGCTTCTACACACAGGTAACTGCTTACATTGGTTATTCATTTTTATAAGAACGGTTTCCTTAACTTTCTGGAAGACTGGAACAATAGGTTTTTGCTAGTGCTGGCGAAACCAGAGAATTTCCCTTTGCCAAATACACTTTCTGTTAAGCTGTAGTGTTTTATGAAGACAGGTACCTCAGTAATCCACTGAGGTGAGGATCTAAGGAGTAAAAGAAGGTTCAGGGAAGTTTTTTACTGCCACGCTGACCTGGGATGAGAAACAGGCTCGAATTTTCCATATTGCTTCATAACAGCTAAAACACTCTTGGATCCTCTTTCCAAATGGAAAGGCATCTTTATTTAAAAAGTGGACATTTTTGCCCATGTTGGGTTTTTTTTGGTGGCAATATTTTAAAATGGATTTATTTTTGCTCCAGTGCTAAGTAGAAAATATTTGGAAAATATTCTCCACATTTTGTTGTGGTTACATTGAAAGTTCTTACAAAATGGAATTGTTGTCTGGTTAACCATAATTTGCTGGAATTCAGAAATTATACCAGACAATTGCACATCCCTGTTTCTGTTTTATGCACATCTTGTTTCATATTCTAGCAACATGTGTTTTATTCTGTAATCAAGACAAGAATGGATTGAATAGGAAGAGAGATTTTTTGTTCAAAATTCCAAATGCCTGGTTATCCACTGGGTAGAGAGAAGTTGCTGCTAAAAATTTCCCTAGTGAGGAATAGTTTAAGTTCTCATCTCTTCCTTTCTGTTAATATCTAAAGATTCTGGGAGCACAGTGAATATACCCAGCTTCAGCCAGATGAAGAAGAGCTTTGTGACAAAACAGCCCATGGGAAGCTGTGTGTTAAGGGAAGGGTTTATTGTTCGGGCTTTATATTCTTTCCAGCCTTTTTTATTTTGAAATGCCAGTCACTGACTTTGCCTGTCAAAGTTGAAGGACTTGATGTTCTTTTCAGAGAACCATTCCAGCAATGGTTGCTTCAAATATTTAACCCGTGTGGTGGAAATCAAGTGACAATGTAGGATTCTTCTTATTCTCTCTCCAAATTATAACAAAACCAAGATATTCTCTCCCTCTATTTAGCCTGATACGTTAAAGGCCTGTAAAAATAGACTGATGTCTATATGTGTTTTGGGGCTTTTTGTTTAAAAAAATATTAAAATATTAAAACTATTAAAAAAATAGGTTTTTTGTTGGACTTTCTTTTTTTTTTTCCCCAAACCATCATGACTTTATGATGGGACTTTAGAAGAGCAATCTCCCTCTATTGACCTGATCCATTTGGATGTGCATTCCAGAGGCATATATCTGTATTCAAATTTACCTCATTCAGATCTAAATGGTAATGGTCATGATGTCATTTTGGAGCTGGGATCTTAAGGGGGTGAAGATGAGTGTTCTCTATGTGTTTCTAAGTTTTAAAAGGACTTAAAAAGAAAACAGAGCAAAGAAACCCCTCTGAGGTGGAGGTGGTGGTAGGTGGGCTGGGTATTCTGGAACAAGGAGCAGTTCTGTGGCCAGTGGAATGATTCCTTTTGTAACAGAGTAAAAATAAACTGCAGGCAGTCCATGCATCTGGTATGCATTTTTCCTCTTTACTTATATCCCTAGGGAAATGGACTAGAAAGTTTCTCATATAAATTAACTGACGTGCTAGAGAGGAAAAAAGCAGGGAGGACTTGGGCAGTATGATACGAGATCAGAAAAATTAATCAAATCATCATCTTTCTGGTTTAATGGCTGCTGATGCCGCTTACACGGTCCTGAGAGGAATTGCTCCATGGCCCTAACTGCAGAGCGAAACGATTCCCTTGTGCTCACCTGCCTCCCCGCCAGGCCGTGGGTGCACTCACCCAGAGCTGCTGGAGCAGCTGCCCTTATTGCCAGGGAATCGACTTTGGCTTTGCTGCAGCTCTGCCACTTCCCACCAGCCCAGGCTCCTGGACCTCTGGTGACAGAGAACGGCCTCTGATTGCTGCCACTAAATGCAGAGGTTGCTGTGGGGAAATATTTCCAGAGTCACACCTCACTGTGAAAAGTGCAATTCTTGCTCCAGCAAAACACACTGATAAAACTTTTTGTCATTTTATGTGTAACTCCTGCTGTAATATGAGATTGGAAAATGAAACCAGCTTGAAGCCAGTGTGTAGTTCTCTGAATATGCAGGCAGTGAAATAAGCTTTCTAATTAAAGGTGTCTGTAGCTGCAGAAACTTTGGATATCAGTTCTTCCCTTTGAAATAAACTTTTCACCACGAAGTGTAGTTTATCCTGAATATCTGTGGCTATATTTTTCCTCTGTGCTGCTTAGAATTTACAGTACGTTGGGGCAGATAATCTGGATTCTCCACACCACATGTGTAGTTGATCCCCATTACCTCCATAATATTTGTATATCAGTTGCAAGTCTTGCTCTAGATTTTTTTCCTCATTTCCAGAGCTGCGTGATGCTCTGGAGGAGAACGTGAACCAGAGAAACTTGAGTTCTCCAGAACAGCAATGCTGAAAAGATATTTTCACTTTCATGCCGAAGTGCTTATTATAGGCTCTGCTTGGTGAAGGTATCTTTGGGAGTATCTTAGATCTAGAGGCACTGAAATATCAGTTTTTATATATTTTTAATGATCTTTGCAGTCTCTATAGGGCAGTCAGCACATGCAGTGTGTTACCTACAGCCATTGCTCTTCCATGCAGCACAGTCACTGCTTGCTGATGTTTCTATTTACTGCTTCAATTCTGTTTCATATTATACAATATTTGTACATCCCTGTGTTAAACTAGAGCTACTGTAACATGTTCTGAACATTATTTTTTTTTGTGGCCCTCACCATGTTCCTCTGCCTAAAAAGACAGGAGGAGCTTTTGCAACAAGAAGTGACCCTAGGAGAGAAAACTACTAATGTGAGGATTAAATGCTCATTTAAATGGAAGTAAACGTTTGGCTGGACAAAGGAGCACAAAGCATTCCTCATGTCACCTGATCTTCAGGTGTATGGAAGCTGCTAAAGGTGGGGATCAGGAAGGGTGGACTTGAAGTCTGTAGAGCAGAGGTCTCCTCAGCTGTTTTCAGAAGCTGCAGAGCCATAAAGCCTGTGGAGCTGGGGAAGAGGGAGGAAAATGCCCTACAGGCTTTGCTTTTCTCCCCTTGGTGTGGAGTGAATTTAGGGAATGGGCAGAGCCTTGCCTTCCCTCTGTCTATGAACAGGAAGGGGTGTCCCAGCCTGCAGAGGGACAGTGTGGATAGAAGAGGTGGATGAGCCAGCAGAGCTCCTGCCACCAGAGTAAATACAGGGTCAGGGAAGGGTGGGTTGTGACATTTGGCCCTTTGCTGCCTTCGGGACAGTTCCTGGGGCACCTCATTGCTTATGACAGCAAAAAAAGGAGTTCAGGTGAAGTCATACATTAATCCCTAGAGCTGTCTCGTCCTCTGGAAAAGGCAGCAGGGGACTTTGTCTGCGCTGGGGTGTGAGCCTGTGGCATGGCTCATCGATGGGGACGTGGAGGCTGGTTGAAGTGGACCGATATTGTCATCTTATGTCATCATTGTCACACGTTCGGGCATCTCAATTGCTGATCTAAAATAATGAAAGGAGTTGTCAGGTCAGGTAGGTTAGATGAATTACCCAGCTCAGTTACTCCTATCTAAAACAATCTGTATCACTTACTGAGCATCAGCGTGTTGCTTACTTGAAAAATTGCACTTTAACACTAGTTTCTCTGAGACATAAACAGCCATTAAAGAATTCTTTGGGGTATAGGCACATACCAAAGAAAATGTCAAACCATTTCTCTAGAAAATATTTTAACATAGGAAAATGATTTAGGAAAATAGTAGAGAAAAAAAAAACTACTATGGAGAAAATAAACCTGCTCACAAAATAAAAATTTTAATATGAGTGAGCATATTGATTTCTAAATTTACCTTTATTAATAAAAACAGATGACGATGCAGTTGCAAAAAAATGCAATACAGATCCTGCACCAAGGAATCCGATAGCAGTAATACCATTCTAGTACATTTTCACACTTTATTGTGTTAGTAACTATCTAAACCTCTCACAACAATGCTAAGCTTTGTATGGATGGGTGAGAAGACAATGTCCTCACAGGTCTGCCAAACAGATATTTAGTGGTGCTAGGAGTGTTCAAATAATGTCATTTGTAAGGTGAGGAACTAGGAGAAAAATAAAAAAAAAATTGAAGAAGTTAAAAAAAAAAAAGGCAGAACAAATGGAGAAATGACAGATGACCATTTAGTGTATTAGGTAAATGTTTCATTTACATTTACTGTTTGTTTTTTTTTTTTAGTTATGTTGATGAGAGTAGGAGCAGCACTTTGGATTGGTGCTACACAGACCCAGCACATCCTCAGTGTGTCATACTGATACAACACCTATGGAACCCTCTTCACCTTCAGCTGCAGCATGATTTGCCTGGAGATTGGTGCTGCAGAGAGATGTATGAAGTTAAACAACAATTAGAGTTAGATGGGGATTTTTATTCATAATGGAGAAAGCAAAGAAAACGGATTTTTCTTTTCTTCGAAACCCATATTTTAGAAAAAAAAAAAGAACTTACAGAGATATTTAGATTAAAAAGTATTTCCATCTGGATTGCTGCTGAACTCTTAATTAAAAAGAGTATAACATTAAAGTATTTCTTTTAAAATAAAAATGTTTCTGAAAGGAAAAATCAGTTTTTCAAAGACTTCTCCCTAAATAAGAATTTTACCATAATTTATACTTTCCTAATAATGATGCTGATAACAATGTGAGCCGTAATAATGGGCTGACATTTATTGAAAAAGAAATGTTCCCCTAGAAGCTGGCTGTTCTTCTGTGGTCCGGGGCATTTTTATTTTTCCCTGCTTCAGAGATAACAGAGTTCAAACTCTGCACGAGCAGTGTGTGGGGGCTGGAGGATGGATTTAATCCCAGCTTCCCTTCCAATAGGATGGAAGATGGATGTATGGAAAGCAGCTGTCCCTCCCCTGCTGAGCCATGTGGTTTTCGTGCTAGAGCAGAGTGTTGGTTCAGTGACCCCACGTTGAATTTTCTCCCGCATGGAGGTCTAATGGAATTTAAAAAACCAAACAAACTTCTTTTTCTTTCATTTTTTTGCCGTTATATTGTAATCAATGAGTCAATTGCTTGAGTTTCTCCACTGCCTCTGGCAAGCTGGCCTGCTTTGTGTATCCACATATCTGCTTCCATATGATGCCCTGTCAGAAAAGTTCCTAGAATGATTTTCTGCTGCATCCTCCTTGTTGCTGTTTCGGAAAAAAAAAGTTCTTGTTTAGTTCAGATCTTGGTGGCTGCACTGACAGACAAACCCTGCCTGGGGATGATTTGTCTCAGTTACCAACTCATACAAAGTCAACAGCTGCTAATTATGGCTTTTCTGTCTCTGCCTGGGATTTGTGCTGTCGTTGGTGAGGCTCAAACATGCCCAGGTCTTAGTCAGGGGTATAAAATCCAACATACAGAATAGCTCAGCCTGGTTTTGGGGAGAGGGAGAGGTATTCTTAATATAATCTAACAAAGTAGTAGTTTTCTATTTCCAATTAATGTTTTTCTACAATAAAGTTGCCTTTGTCTGCAGTCATAGTTAGGAGAAACTCAAATTAGAACAGATGAATCCTGAATATCAATAATGTTCTGAACTCTGTGGGGTGCCTAGGAAATGAAAAACAGAAGAGATTAGTATTGGTCAAAGCATGAATGAGAGAAGAGCAATAACTTCCAAGAGCAAATGTAACCAGATAAAATCATACTTAAAATGAATCAAGGTCAGTTGTTGATTGAAACAGTTTAGCATAGATAAATGAAGAATAATGGAGACTTTATGTGGCTTTATTGCATGAGTCCTTAAACCACTTCAATAACTGAAGTAAAAGGGGCTAAGAGTCAACAAGACAAGTTGGCATTTCATATTATTGAGTGATATGAAAGAGAAAACCAGAAGGTAGGTTTTCATTTTCAGAATAATGAGAATTTTTTTAGTTCACAGAGATTACTGCTTTGGTGACCTTCACGAAATACAAAAATGTAAAATGTCAAAAGGTAACTAATTGGGCAGAAGGAAAACTCGTGTGTCAGGGACATCTTATGTGAGAGAGATGAAATGAGAAATGTATGAAATGAGGAAAGCTGCTTGAAACGTGATGCAGATACATACACTTAAGAAACCAGTGTCAGTGACTACCCCATCCTTGTTTCCATTTTTAAAATGCTAAAAGACACTTGTTTAAGAGCAGATGCTTCTTTGTGACACAGTTATCCTCAGTAAAATTCAAAACCAGGAAGAATAGACTTGCCCAAGGACACCCAAAAGTCATGCCAAAAGCAGAATTCCGGCCCTCCAAGTCTCTTGCTGGACAGCCACACAAGCACGAAAGGGCTCTTTAAAGCACTGCTGGTAAAGAGGTTTGCTCACACACTTAGGCTTCAGGGTGGTTTTTCTGAAAAGCAGCAACAAACAGGTGAAGGGATTGTGGACCTTGGAGATGTGCGGTGTGCTCGCGGGCATTTCACAGCGCTAATGGGGGTGGCGAAATCACAACAAGCTTAGGGAAGCTCCGCTCATCCTGGGCTGGGTCTGAGGAAGGTAGGCAGAGTGATCCCTCCCTGAACTTCAGGGCCACACAACAAGGACAATCAGCGTCTCGCTGTTCCCACTCTGACAGCGGCATTATGTGGTGAAATATGAAAATATCCAATAATCCCAGTTTCTTCTCTCTGGCTGGGTGCAACGACGATTGTGTGCTAGATTGTGGGGAAAAACATATAGATTAGTGCTTCAAAATGAGCATAACGCTTGGCTGCACTGGTTGACAATGTTCCAAAGTGCTTTACCAATATTTCTTACTCAGTCTCAACACAGGCATGAGACAAAGATGCTCAGTGTGCACATTTCACAGTGGGGTGCACACAGACTGAAGGGATGGCTCTGGTTACTGCCTCTGGTATATTCACACTGAGGTTTGCTTTGTTGTATATTCTTGACTGTTGCAATTATTGGTCTGATTGAGATACATTTTTCTATATATATAATAGATGTATATACACACACACACATCCTACCTCACGTTAGCACATGGCCAAGGAGGTTTTGTATAAATCCAGTCGATCTGTAAGTGAAGCCAAGTCACAGGAACATGCCCTGATGTGGCCGAGGACTGGCTGCACACTTTCCCAGGACATCTCTAGTGTGGAGGTGAAACCTTGTGCAGGGAAGCAAGGAACGTGTCTGGAGAGAAGAGGTGGCTCGCTGGGAGCACAGCTGAAGCTGTGGCCTGATCTTGCCTGTCAGCACCTATAGGATGAGTCTGGAAGAACTGTGGGCAGAATTAATTTGGGCAGCCATATGTGTCCTGTCCCATAATAGCGTGGTGCCTCAAACTCTGGGATCCACGCTGCTCGGTGAGCAGTATTTCAGCTGGTGCGGGAGGCAGCTCTCCGCCGGAGTTAAATTGATAGAAGTGCTGCTTTCAGACATTTTCTGGGGAAAACCTGATTTCTCAAGCACTAATTCGATCCAAAAAACTTCGTCAATTAGCCCCATAATCTTATTTTTATCTCCAAATATGAAGAGCACACATGTGTGTCTGGCCGCCTGACAGCTGCAGACCACTAGGGAAAATCAGAAGACAAAAAACAGAGCTGGGATTTTTGTTTGTCTGAGCAGATGAGAATAATTTATATGTACAAGCTATTTATAGAAAGGCTGTAGCAAGCTAATTAATTGTTTATAGGGAGAAATTTAAAGAGCATAACCTGAGATCTGACATTCTGTGTGATAATTATAATTAGAGATGAGCTGGATTCAAAAATCAGGATGTGAACAGAGATACATTTTGGGAAAGTTTTGAATCTGATCCAGATCTCAACTGTGCAGCTTTTTGTTGCCATTAGGGCAGGCCAGAATGAAACTCTGGGCTGGAATTTGGCCTTTTGTGTTTTGGTAAAGTGCAAAGCTAGATCCCAATTATGTGATGAGGACCTTCTAATTAGCATCTGGCATACATGGGGAACAGAATTAAATGTGGTCTCTCTGCCTTTATTGGTCATTTTTGGGGGGTTTATTTTATTTGTTTGGTTTTTTAAAGTAACTTAGGTGAGCCCACTGAGTTACACATTGGATCTTGGAAAGCTGGCATGGACATTTATGAGGTCATTGTCAAACTTCTAAGTTATTCTAGAAAAACCGAATTTCTGTGAAGTCTTCTTGAGCCTTCTCATAAAGGAGTGGCCTGTTGGTGTTTTTTAGGCTTTGAAGAGTGATGGAGAGGAATTTGCATGCTCAGATTGGAAAGGCAGCTTAGGCATAGACATTGATTCATGTCTAGCACTTGCTGGTGCTTCTGACCCAGTGCAATAGTACCCGGATATTTTAAAACTTCGTTCTAAACTGATTAGAAGTCAGCGAATATGTACTGCATAAATACATAAATACAAGAGTGAACCTGATGCCAAAAAAATTGAGGGGGGCAGAGGAATCCCAGTCAAAGGTTTATGTTATCCATGGGCATTATTTGCTGTTGATATTGCTTTGCTCTTGTTTTCATCCTTTTCATTGCAGACAGTTTTTTTTCTACTGCTGTAGCTGAGCTTAGGCTGCTTTTTGCTTTCTCTCTTAATTTCTTCTCTTGTTTTGTTACTGACCTAAACCTTTTTCCCCACAAATGTGGGGTTGTTTTCAGCTTGCTGTCAGTGCATTTCCAGACAAACCACCCTACCCTTGCTGGACTAGTCCCTGAGCTGCATAATCTCTTCCAGGAGCTACAGCCTTAGAAAGGCTCTTCCCTCATAAGGAATCTGCTCCGTTCACATTCAGCACCAAAAACGGCTAGTTTGGACTAAAAGATGTTGTTTTCCCTCATGCTTGTCACAGTCAACATTTTGTGTCTCGGGGCAGCTTCTCCAGCGCATAAAGATGTTTCTATGAAAATATTCTTCCACCACAGTGACTTAAAAGGGTGGTAGCTGTTTTTTGCAATGCAAGCTGAACTGCAAACGTGAAGCACATCTCTGCAGAGCACTGCTGCTGTTTGAGGAACAATGCATCAGCCTTGTCTTCTCCAGTGAACTTACGAGTCTGCCTGATAAGGACCCCCCATACAATATTTATTTATGTAATGCCGTATTTATCAATGCAAGGTGAGACTTTGACCTTATTCTACAAACTTCAGTATTCCCAAGACGTGTCGAGATCTGGTTTCCTCTTGCAGCTCAGCCCTTCCAAACCCTTTTGCATTTTCATTGCACTTTTCATTATGTAGCTCATTAAGCCATGCTCATATATAAACACCATTATGCAGTTTAACAGCTAATGAAAAGTTCTCTGATATATATATGTACACACGCTGATATATAGTCTATGCAGCATGGGAGTTTTTTCCTCAAGTAGGTCACAGTAGGTTCAAATCAAAATGACATTTTACTAATGGCATTGTAGGAAGACAGATTAATACAGTCTAACTGTGAGATTTCTTCTCCCTCTGGTAACAAAATGAGAATAAATTAAAGCATGCAGTATATTTGCTCTTTCTTGATGCCTTATGTGCCTAAATCAAAATTTCAGAAAATATAAACCCACCAATATTGAACTAGCACATAGAATTGCAGCTATTGGATTTAGCTACGAAAGTCAAACCATGGACAGCATCTCATCCACATACAAATCAGCCCTGACTTGGGATGGCATTACAAGATCTTGTTCTCCCTGTGCATGTGTGCCCTTTGCAGAACCTTTAAAGGCAGGTAGGAAATCTGTACCCAGGCTGACTTGACATGCAAACCTGCATCTTTCAGTTAAACCCGGGCTGTTGTTTGCATCTGCTCCGTCCTGGATCACATCACAACAGCCTTCTCTTGTCTTTCCTGTGAAATTTTAATTCAGAGATTTAAATTAATCCAATTTGACTCTTCAGGCAAGAGTCCAAACCCTGCAAACAGAAAACCAGAATTTGGTTTATGAACACGCTGTGAGCTGAAGCATGCAAGGTTTGTCTGGCTTTGGTTACCTGTTTCCAGGGATACTTGAATCTGCTTAAGTAAACCTCCATGTTTTTAATTTTCACTCTTCTTATCAAGAGAATTGTGCACATTAGGTTTCTTCTGCTGGCTACAAATATTGCCTGGGGGATAAATGACATTGAAGTTCTGTTTCTGTTAAAGAGTATGCCTTGGTAGAGTGTGTTTTGCATGTTTAATTGACTCCAAGTCATTCACCTAATTCACGAGAGTGCAAGGTAGAAGACACACATAGAGAAATGCTTCATTCCAAGGCCAAAATATGGAGAATAGTCTGTTGGATTTGATGTACTGTAAATAAAGGTCACTAGATTTATCCATTACGGGAAGAAAAAGCAATGTATGTAATTCCCAGTACAGAAATACCACCTTAGGATATTGTGTTAAACCATGTGGTGTTTACTCACATGCACAGAGTACAAGTAACAGACTGCAGGGCTGGGACACGTGCTGCTGTGTGCTCTTACACTGGCTGTGTAGTAGAATAATTCTCTCTCACCACTACATTATCATGGGAATTAATAAAATAAGCCCACTAATTTAACAGTATTCTACAACTTCTCCTCAAGTACATTTCTTGTTCTGCCATGTAAAAAAGTAAATAAAACGTGCAGAACAAGTTCTCATCACCACTGGGACCATCACCAGTGCCAAGATGATTTGTCAGAACTCCTACAGCTTCAGTGCCTTTCCACCTGTTTCTTACATCTTTCCTCCTTTCTTCTATTTTTTAACTTTCAATTATTGTTTTTAAATTCAATGAGATAACACACCTACCTCAGGGGAGGAATTTTGCACCATTCCATAGTGAAAATGGAATTCTTAAAGCTATGCTGTTACTTCTCAGCTTTTAAGGAGCATATGCACGAAATCAGTGCAATGGAAGTCTTTAACCAGACTGAAGTTTCCAAATAGCCAAGGGACAAAGTCTTGGCTCAGGCCCCTGTCAGCTCCCTAACTCACAAATGTATTTTGTTAGGACATAAAGGGTTAGACTGTAATAGTTTTACTTTAGACAGAAGTACCAGGAAGCTGTGAGAGATCTTCATACCTGATTCTGAGTTTTACTTTCCTACATCTGCAGAAGATTGAGTCAGTCTCTCTTATTAAAGCTTTTGGCACAGGAACCAACTTTGGTAACTGTCACCTTTTCATACAGGTGGATGTGTTCTGTAGAAGATGTGTGAAGAGCCAAAGAAGAAATTAATATTGTATGGTGAATTTATTTCTGGTAATTGTTCATAAATATGAAGAATTTAGCATGTCAGGAAAAATGGCAGGATTATGCTTGTTATCCTTCCTTCCAAAATCAGATGAGGTCATACTTGGGGCAGTGGATTTCAGTACAGTTTTTTGTTTCAGAGTGTAACAAGGACTGGAGAACCAAGAGAGGTTGTCTTCACTGTGGAAGAACACATTAAGATATTCCCTGCTAGGGAGGGTAAAAAAAGGACCAAAAGCTGAGGTTCCTTTGAGATATTTACAACAAGAACAAAGAAAAAAATATTGTCAGTATCTTGGTTATTCTTAGATTTTGAGTGAAATACCAATATTATATAGAAAAACTCCAGTGGATAGGGTAATCATTGCAGCAGAACTTCTTGAATTTTTTTGTTTGTTTGTATAATTTTTTTTTCGGTAGTGATCACATTCTGAAATTTTGTTTGGCCTGAAGCTTCATACAGCTGATCTCTATCAGAAGAAACCAAGTGGTTTTAGGTTTGCTATAATTTGATTATTTGTACAAAATTCCTTCAACCCCTTATAAATCGTGTGAACATGGAAAACAAACATAAGCCCTTTGTTATAATCCTAATTGAGTTGTAATACTCTCCCACTGGGTACTCCTCTGTCTCTGTAGGAAATTAAATCCCTGAAAAAAATCTAACCCCTAATCCACTTAATTTTCTTTTGAAAATCAAATTAGGCAGCGAAGTTGTACTTTTGGATACCTAAGTAGCTTTGTAATCCAAACCCAGGTCATGTTCTGAAGGGAAGCTGCAATCGTGTGTCCTGCTTAGCCCAGGTCTGGGCTGTTTCCTGCTTTGGGGCTGCCTCCTTTCTTCCTCCCCCCCTCCTCCTGAAGGCTCCTGTTTCCTGTGCTGGTCAGAGCTGCCGGAGGAAGAACAGAGAGCTGTTTTCTCTGTGAATGATCCAACCCAGATCCCTGCTTTTCTTGTGGTGTTGCAACAATGATAGGGCTTTGGGGACAGTGATGGGCTAAGAGATGGAGAAAAATTAAGCTTTGTAGGTGTTGGTATCATCTTTTACTAGACAAAGTGCTTTAGCTGGACCCTGTCATATGTTTGCAAACTTGCCTGCTTTTTTTTTATCAAGCTACTGAAAGTTATTGCTTCTCCATGTTAACCTGGTCCTACTTTCCTTAGAGCCAAATCAGCAGGGACAGTGGCACTTCGAGATGATGTCTGAGCTCAGTTCCATCCATTTGAGGATGTCCTTCTTTCCCTACAGAGCAGCCAACCCCCTGAGCTGCAGTAGATGGGTAGTAACTCACTAACTCCCTGTTTTAGATGGAGGAATTAAAGATTCAAGATTGAGAAGGAGGGAGGAAAATTGTCTGGGGATGGGGTGACCCTGGCTGCCAGCCTGCAAGACAGTCCTTGGAGTGAATACAATGCTGAGTGCTCTTGGATCTTTTTCTTTTGCTTTTACTGTTTTACATCTCTAATTAGGCATGGAACTAAATCCTGAAGAAATTTGGAAGGCTGCAGGGGGAGAGAGTTCTGCTACAGTGGGAATGGGATGGCTTTCAGTCTCGCTGGCTTCTGTTCTGCTGCATCTCAGTTAGAGACACCCTCCCCAAACCTGAGCTCAGGTGGAGAGAGAAAAGCACCTTTCCACCAGGTGTGATGCTCTCTTGTTGTGGAACACCAGCCAACCTTTTTCCAGCCAGGACTGCACGGATGGGTAGCTCTGTGGGTTGCTGAGTTGTCACTGCAAAGGTCAGTGATGTGAAAACAAATGAACAAAACATTTCTCTTGGAGTTCTTGGATCAGTGCAAAACGTGTACGGAACAATTGCTAACTGCTCTGCCTCTGAAGGCAACGTCAGGATATGAATCTGCCTGGGCTCTCTTAGCAAGAACAGACCTTGTCTGACAGAAAGGTCAGAGCTGTAATTCCTTGTAAGAGTTCAAATCCCCCAGTGAAAGAGGCCAAGGAACGTCTGTATTTGGGCAGATGTCTGGTACTGGTTCTGGCACACATCCAGAGAGAGGGGCTTGCTGAGGCTGTGCCACTGGGACATGCCGGTCCTTTTCCAGCTTACTGGCCCGTGTGTTGATAACCCGACTGCAGATCTTTCTAACAGTACCAAGGCTGAGCAAGCCCCTTCGTGACAAACAGCAGATGTGATGTTTAGCATTCACTACTGCAAACGTGTCCCTTCTATAGCAAATCTCTGCCCCACGATCTCTTTCCACAGCCTCGTGATATTTGAGGTATTTGTCGTTACACTGGTGTTCTGAGGCACGTGGTGCTTTTTTACAGTTGGGCTGGGATTTGCCTATAGCTGTCTGACATGTCGAGTTGTTTGGCAGAAATGTTTGCTGTAAGAAGTGCTCTTCCAGAAAAAAAAAAACCCAAACAAACCCTTGTGTCTGAAGGCAAAAGGGATGATCACCTTTTGGAAGTGCTTGTCTCTCAATACGGACTGTAGGAAGAGTTTGTGCAATAAGATTAGACAAATGCCTCACACCTACTGTCTCAGGCCTTCTGGAAAAGTACAGCAGGCATGAAAATACCTTCAGAAATCTGGTCTTGTGTTAGATTCACAATGCCCCAAATGAAGCACACGGGAGAACAAGGAATTGTGGTGTTCTGTGTGGGAAGAACTGCAGTGCTGAGCAGCCTGCACCCCACTCAGCCTGTAGTTCACTTTGGCTTTTAACCCACTTGAATTATTTCAGTATTGTGACACTGCTTTAGTGAACCTTATTTATTTTCTTTACCTCTTAACTCTTTATATGGGAAGGAAAAAAATCATAAAGTATGGAGGTATGCCCGCGCAGTAATGAGGCCATTTGTGTCCCATCAAAGTGCTGTTTTCATCTTTGTGTTGAAAAGATGTTTATTCTATTACTGGTTGTGGTCTTACAGGCTTCTGTTTTCCTAACCACATGTTTAACATAAATTACCAACCTCAGAGGGGTTATGATGGCCTGTTTCCAACTGCATTAAGCAGTGTTTCATGTTTAACGGAAAAAATGTGAATTTTGGCAGATTTAAACAAAAAAAGGACTTTAAAAAATTTGCATTTCAATACAAAAGTACTCTTATTGGCCCTGAGTCATTCTGGTGTTTACATATGCATTTGCAGCTCCAAGAGCAGTGGTTCCAGTCCTGACAGAGGTAGTTAGCACTTGCTTGAAAGAGCTATGATTCAGCTGAGTCAACTCCAGCCCTTAGAATTTCACTGGTCAAAACTTAGACTTGAGCACAGTGTAGAAACCTCTTGCAGGATTTCACCCACACAGGAATTCAGGGTTTAGGGAGGGCCCTGTGTACTCTGGAAAACGTTAAGCCGTTGGTGGAAGTCCACTCCAGATGGACAACGGGCAATTCCTCCCTGTTCACCCACCTCATGCACCAGGGCGTGTCCTGCTTTCATGCCCCCTGCAGGATCCCTGCTTTGGAGAAACCAGCCCATAAACAATGGGACAATATTTCTGCAAAGTTTTTCTGCACCTGGGCTGTTTCCCTTCAGCCCAGTGATGTTTCCATCGTGCTCTGCTGATAAAGTACTGGGGAACCTGGGTCACGTACTCATGCAAGCTTTCATTACTTCCTCCTAATTATAATTGTAATTTATTTTTTTTTTAATCTGCGGAGATTATTACAATTGTATTGAGATTCTTCACCTTCTCTGTGCATACTTATCCTTTGATGATCTATGTATAGTATGAGCTACCTCTCCTCTAATTACATCTGCCCGATTCTTCAGCAAATCTTCTAAGGCAACGTTAATCAAGTGAATTTGGAACAGAGAGCACCTGAGGTGTCTCATGCAAACCCTCAGATTGAATTTAAATTGTGCTCTTAGAAATGAAAGGCAATAACCAAAGGATTTTTTAAAATTTAACTTCAAAGCCTCCCAAGTATATTTTATTTTGATAGATCTCAAAAAAAAAAAAAAAAAAAGGGGACCTTTTTTATTGCCAATATATTCTGCTTTTAGATATATTCAGTTTACACCAGTAAGGCAGAAAAGAATCACTACTCCATCAAACAACATTTAAGGAGTTTTCAGTAGCCACTTGGGAACAATAAATAAGCTTCAAGCTTGTTGCAAGAGCATGTATTTTATATATCCATAAAGAAAAGATCTTTCCTGGCTAAAGAGTTGTGTGTTTCAGTACATATTGCTGATCTGGTTTTTTGTTTTGGTGGGGTTTTTTTGGGCCAAGTCAGGCATTTTCTTGCAAAACCCAAGTTATTTTACACTGGAAAAGAGGCAGCATAGAGATTCACTTTACAGTTTGACAGCTGTTTCTCAGTAAGTTTGCAACAAAAGCCTCATGTGAGAATTCATTACAAATTCCAAACTCAGTAAAAAATTGCAGTCAGGTGTTTCTGAACCACCACAAAATTCAAGAGAAGGTGCCCTTTAAGTGTGATGGTAAACCTGGCATGTACCTTTGAGGTTTTTTTTTTTACTTCTTAGAAATGATGAGTTCATGACTCTTCTACATTAGGTTCACATAAACTGTATTAGTGAAGCATTAATTCTTCTGCACTTCTATCATCTGTGTGCCAATGGATCTAGAAACAAGTGGCATAGGAAACCCGTGTAAATCTGCCTGACATAGCTTTTTATCCCCCCTCTTCTTTCTCTATTTTCTTTGGTTTATTTTCTTCACTCAAGAATGCCTTAGAGCTCTCAAAATAAATAAACCCAAACACTTTTATAATGACTTCCTGGGCTTTGGTGTTTACTTTTCACTATATACATTTCTAAGGAGTGCTCACCCCATGCTTTCAGCACTCTCGGTAGTTTCTTGAAAGTATAGCAGTAAAATTGCAATTTCGGGGCTGTGTGGGCTGTGTCTGCTCCAGCGACTTGCATCCACTAAGTGAAATGGAAAAAGAGAGTGTTGGGAAGCTGAGCTGGGACCTAGGCTCAGGGAGTGTGCACCC
This sequence comes from Cnemophilus loriae, assembly GCA_013397755.1. Classification (NCBI taxonomy): domain Eukaryota; kingdom Metazoa; phylum Chordata; class Aves; order Passeriformes; family Corvidae; genus Cnemophilus; species Cnemophilus loriae. Next base: position 2,700,479 of record VZTF01004912.1, on the reverse strand, counting down.
AAAGATTAGGAGAATTGTGCCCAGGGTATTAGAAATGTATTGACGTTTTCAGAAATAATTCGCAGTGCCATTTGTGCTATTTAATGGTCCATGAAGCCAATGGATATGTTAGAGCTGGCACAGCTTCTGTGTGCTTCAGTAGCTTTAGATTAGAGTATGTTTTATTTGGTTTTGGAAAAATAGAGATTTTCACATTTTGATAGCACTATTACAATAATTTGTGTTTATTATGCCTTTACTGCTTTGCCTCAAGATTATGTGGATTGTGCTGAAAACATGGCATGGGTGAGCTATGCTAAATGCTGAAGTCTTAAACTGAAACCACAGCTTCTTGTTAGACATCACATGAGGGGGTAAAAAACCGTTCTCAGAATTCTCTTTGCACCTTTTCATAGAAGGAATATGCGAGAAATACAGGTTAAATTTCACTCACATTCACATCAGCACTTTGGCAAACCCCACTTGAATTCCTGTGTGAATCAGGCTTGTGAATAGTCGTGTTTGATTCAAGGGTAACACTCAGTTATTTGTAAGCTCCTGGAATACAGGATTGCTGGCGAATTCCAGCCCTGCAAACAAAATGCACTTGTACATCTGCACGGTGGAAGTCAGCAGTTTTGTTTGTAAAGATGATTTTCTAAGCCATGTGTAGGATCTTGACCTGAGAAGAAAAGGCTTTTACTCTAAGAAAAACTGAAGTGTTTCTGTGCGTTGACTACTGCCAGCTGTCACCACGAGGTATTAGTGTGGGAAAGAATCCCACAGCAATAGATGCGTGCATGTTTCTGTACGTAGTAAAACAATAGCTTTTCCACTGTAAACACTCTATCCTTTGGGACTGGGGAGCTCATGTAAGAGCCTTGACTTGAGTAGTCCCAGATGTGGGGCAGGAGCTGAGCCCCGGGGCATACACGCTGAAGTGCAGCCTGCTCTCCCTTCAGTGCTGCACTCTGTCAGCTTGAACTGTGTTTACTCCAAATTCACATGTTTATGCAGAGATGTTTCATGAATTCTGCATGCCAGGTCACACCATCTCTGCCCATCCCCATTGTAAAATGCAGTTATGTGAGTTGGTGAAGGGAGTCAGATTTTTTAGGACCGTGTCCAAGATTTGTTTATTTCCATATTTTTCTTTATTTTTTTTCCCATTTCTTTTGTAAAAGCCAGGAAAGAAGCCAATTTAAGCTATGCTCGTATTGTGTCTGGCACCAGAGAAATAAATCAGTAGCATTTTACTGAGACAATATGTAAATACAGCTCAACCTTCCTCACACTGATCACTTGATTGCCAATTTGGCCTCTGTGCAAGTACAGTGTGGCTGAAATGATACTTCTTTAAACTCACATGCTACCACCATTCAGCTCTCCATATATAGAACATTTTTCTGTTTTTAATTAGCAGCTTTGATATTAAGCCAACTAGCAAATATTTATTTGATGAAGATTCTCCATTCATTAGCAAAATGAGAAAAAATGAACCTATAATAACATATAACTGCCCCATTAAGCAGCATTAGCTATCCATTTGAGAGATAATAATGTAAAATACAATTTTCCGACCACCAGATGTTGATGAATAAACTGATGATAAATTGGTGGCTCTAAAGCAATAAACAGGTCAGAGGTCAATTAGTTCCACCAGAAAGAAGCAACCCACTGGGAGAGTGGTAGCAAGGCCCTGATGGATGCTTAGGGGGTGACTGGCTGGTGTTTTATTCAGAATTATGAGCAGGCAGCTGAGAGAGACTGAGATTCAGGACAAATTGATGTTTATCTTTATGGATTACTGTTGTTATTGTAGCAAAGGCAGTAGATCCCAGCAGGGCCTGGGGGCTGTGGCAGTGCTGTCCCCTCCTGAGGCAGCTGATGATACTGGATGATAATTTTGGCCCCACTGGAAGCAATGGCTGAAAAAAATCCCCTCAGTCTCACTGAGACTGAGAGTCTCACAGAGTGAGACTGTACAGATATCTGGATATTGTTCAGCCTTGACATGCTCAAATGAAAGCCACTGTGCCTCTCCTTGGGGGCCAGTCTGAGAAAAAAAGATTTATTCTAACACATAATCCCATCCTTCCAGAGGAAAACACCTCAAAACATGCTGAGCTTTGATTCTGGGTGACTGGAATAAAGGAAGATGAGAGCTCCAAGTTGAGGCAGCTGAGTTGGACGACCCAGCAAGAGTGTGTAGGATGAGAGCTGAAATGTAGCCCCACATTACAAAAATCCCTGACTGCTCCCTAACTTTGTAGGAGTAATTCATGGTCGAGCAGGGAGGATCACAGCCCCAGCATTGTTCCTTTCACTTTGTGTAATTAAGATATTTGCAAGGAGTGAGTTGAGTCTTCTGTTCCAATAGATCTTTTTGAAATAGTGCTACAGAAATTAATCAACTTTTTTTTTAATCATCCATTTTATTCTGACCTATCACCTTCTCTTTCAGCACTAGCATGTAAATCTTATGCACACTGCGTTAAACTATGTTAATATATTCCACAAATCACTCCCAAGGTTTGCTGCACTATGTTGAGCAAAAATGTGATGTGACAGATAATAGAGAGGAGAGAACACATGCACATTTCCAGAGACACACTCCAGCTCTAATTAAGTGCAAGTCTTGGAAAACACTCAGTCACTACAAAAAGTGCTCTAGTCCTCATGCTGGTCATTATCTCCATTTTTGACTGTCCCCTACAAAATCCTGTCATCTTAGGACAGTGCTGGAAAACAGACTTAAGGGACAAAAAAGAATAAATACCCATCACAGACTGCAAACTGTAATTGGTGGTGAGCTGGAAGCATTCTGTGCATGTTACCTGGCAGAGGGGAGATGTCAGTGATCCACTGTGCTTTTTGTGCTGCAGATCATCTTTGTTATGTTCAGACGTTTCATTCTCTGGAATAATAGATCACTGTTTTTCTCTCTGAATAGCTATTTGCTCCTCCTTGTATACAACACAAAAGCTATCGCTTAAGTATAAAAGCTTCTCATCAAATCTCTGCAGGATGTTCTTTGCCCAAATCTGCACTTTAAAGACACTTTTTGCAGTGCAATATCTGAATTACATCAGATATATGGCATCTTTTTCTTCCCTGAAATTAGCAGTTCTGAGCAGAATTTAGAGTTGGAGTGGACAAAAATCTGCTAGAAGTGGCTAAGTAGAAAATGCTGTGTAGTTTTCTAAGTAAAACTATGTGGGTTTTTTTGTTGTTTGATTTTTTTTATTTTTAAATTCAAATGTCTAAAAAGTCTACATAATATATTTGTTCTCCCCTTGAAATTAAAGCTGTACTTCCTGAAAATTCCACTGGGTGCAATTAGTAGAGATGGTAGAAATGCTCATAGTGAAAACTGAAGCTGTTTGAAATCCAAAGGGGATTAGTTCTGAATTATTGCCATGATCCTGCACACACTTATATCTGTGCTTAGCTTTGAACGCATGGAAATCAATCAACCCGACTGAAAAACCCCAAACTGTTTATGACTGCAGAGGTATAATGAGAGATTTGTAAGATATGGGTGGTGCCAACAAGCTTTCCTCCAGCTGTGCCCTGAGGTGCAGGTTGGGGACACCCTGGGGACCCCGAGCTGGTGTTTCCACCTGCCCAGCACTGCCCTGACCTGCCTTGGCTCCCCCGGAGCTGAGCTGGAGCCCTTGTCCCCAGCACGGGAGCTCTGGGGCTCGGCTGGAGCCCTTGTCCCCAGCCCAGGAGCTCTGGGGCTCAGCTGGAGCCCTTGTCCCCAGCACGGGAGCTCTGGGGCTCGGCTGGAGCCCTTGTCCCCAGCACGGGAGCTCTGGGGCCCTTGTCCGCAGCACAGGAGCTCTGGGGATGGGTTGGAGCCCTTGTCCCCAGCACGGGAGCTCTGGGGCTGGGTTGGAGCCCTTGTCCCCAGCACGGGAGCTCTGGGGCTCGGCTGGAGCTCTTGTCCCCAGCACGGGAGCTCTGGGGCTCGGCTGGAGCTCTTGTTCCCAGCACGGGAGCTCTGGGGATGGGTTGGAGCTCTTGTCCCCAGCACGGGAGCTCTGGGGATGGGTTGGAGCTCTTGTCCCCAGCACGGGAGCTCTGGGGCTCGGCTGGAGCCCTTGTCCCCAGCACGGGAGCTCTGGGGATGGGTTGGAGTCCTTGTCCCCAGCACGGGAGCTCCGGGGCTGGGTTGGAGCCCTTGTCCCCAGCACGGGAGCTCTGGGGCTCGGCTGGAGCTCTTGTTCCCAGCACGGGACAGGTCACACAGCTCATGAGAGAGGAGGGAGTTTGCTGTGCTGTGGTGTTTAGTCACCGTGTGAGGATGATGCAGGCAGGACATGTTGGGTTTTGGGGCAGGAGGAGGCTGCTAACGATGTAGCAGTGGTTTAGCTCTTGATCGAGTGCTGCCTGCGCCGGAGGTGAGGGGTTTCTCCTAGCAGGAGCTCAGGGAGCCCCAGGACTGGGCTGTGCCTGCGTGTGCCCAGGGCTGTGCTCCTCCCCGAGCTCCTCCGCGCGAGGTGAGACCCAGCCCAGCGCTGTGTCACCACGGGGCCGGGGGGTGTTTAGGACTCCGGGAAGCTGGGTTGGAAGCTGTGTTGTACCTCGGGAGATGCCTGATGCCAGCTGCAGTTCCTGATGGCAGGGCCGTAGGGCTGGGTGTGCAGGGAGTGCTTGTTAACGTGCATGGGACAAAACACACTCAAATGGTGCCTGCAGTCTCACTCTTTCTCTTTTTATTTTTTTTTGTCTCTTTCTAACTTTATTGAAGAAAATCACTTTCAGAATCTTTGTTTGAACATCATCTTCCTTTTCTGTCCTATTATTTTCTCTCTACTGTGATTTACAGAAAAACCCATGTAAATATTTTATGATAGAGCAAATTTTATTCTGCCTTCTCTTCCCTTAAAGAAAGCACCAATAAATGTTGCTTTGTTTTTGATTCATCCTCTGTAATAGCTTTCTCCCAAGCCCAGAAAAATCCTATACAGAGACAGATATACACTTTATTTCTTTCACAGAAGAGATATATTGACTTCTTAGTGTAGAGAATAGTCTTTTTTTTCCCTAATAGCATGGTCTTGTATTGTTGTCCTGATATTAGCATCTGGATATAGCTTCTTCAGACAGATGGGCTTGTTCTTTTGAGTCAAACCCAATGTGAAGGATCAAAAAATTAATTTAAAACAAAGAATTAAGATAGAGTTATTAATTTACAGTTCCATTTTCTTCCTTTCCATTTTAAATGTCTCTGTGTGCTAATGCATATATATATATACACATATATGTACATACAGAAAGAGCACCCACATTAATTTTAGCCAGTATCTCTCAGCAGATGCAGACACAGAAAAAAATAGATGAATAATTTGCTGATGCAGAGTTACAAGTCGATGTTTGTTTCTGAGAGCTGAAGAACTCGTAAATGTCAGCCCAGATCCTGTGGCTTTGTCTCCTGTCAGCTTTCACACTCAGCTTAGCTGGGACACGCAGCAAGCAAACCTTTCAGAAAATCCAGCCTTCAGCTAGGGTGCCTGTTTGAGATGAGTTGTGAGAATTGCCGTGCCCTGTTTTGCACGGGGAGCGGGCTGACAGAGAGCCAGCAGTGCTGGGCTCTGCTTTCTGGCCCGTGCCCGTGGAGCTCGGAGCTTCAACTGGGCCCCAAGTGCCCTGGCAGCTCACTTGGACTGTCCTGGCAGCTCGCATATGTCACACGAGCTCCTGTAAAGGAATGGCTGGTGAGAGCTGCCTCTTGGTCATGACATCTTTTGCAGTCTCCTTGAACTCTCAGGCTGAAAATTCAGTCTGTTCACCTGCCCCTCACTCCATTATTGATGTGGTACTAGCAGAGGGAAGGGGGAGAAGTCATAAAAAGTATGTGCTTATTCTTATCTGTCATTTTTTTTCATTGTTTCAAATTTCTGAAATGCAAGTTCAAAGAAAGGGTAATTACTTTCTGCAAGGGGCATTCATCTAATGGGAGAGTCATTTGCAATGAAAATATTTTAAGACCTAGGTGAAATGCTGCTAATGATTTGCTTTGTCAGGTCGTTAGGTAGCTTTCAGGCTTCACTGGAGGTAGCAGAAGTTTGTTCTCAGCATGACCACTGAGGAAGCATTGCCTTAATTTGTGATCATATCACACTTGCTTTTTATAGTGTCAATTAATAATCATAATCTCGTGTCTTTGTGGGGGACAGCGATGGGGAGAAGGGGCTGGATTGCTGGGACTGGAGGCAGGCACGGGCCATGTCCCTGCAAGTGCACCTGGAGCAGGTCCTCCCTGCCTGGAGCTGCTCAGGCGTTCTCCTTGTTACATTAATGGGCTGACTTCATAGTCCAGAAATCTTTTTTTGTCTGTTCCTTTTTCTTTACCAGTATTTTGTTGTTGTTGCTGAAGTGTTGCAGCTCAGCAGGCTCTGGCTGCTTGTGTGCCGGGGGGCTGTTCATTCCAGAGCCGCTTCCCACGGGCTGTAATTCTGTGTCAGACTGACATCCTCACTGAGCGCTGCTGAGGCCTCTGACAGACAGCCGATTTCAAGGAACACATTTGAGTATAATGATCTCAGATTTGGAGCATCTGCAAAGCACAAGGATCTCTGTGCCTTTATAAAAAAGTTGGTTACAAGGAGAAAGAATCTGGGCACTTGGAAGTAACACTTCACCTGCTCCTCTGCAGTTCCACAAACAGTCCAAACACACTGGCAATGTAAGAAATCTTCATTCTTTTATGTATTTTTAAAAACATATTTCTTCTAAAGCACAGTTGAATCAGATTTCCAAACTACCCAAACATAGCTTAAAATATAATAATCGTTTGTCACTCAACAGCTTTGGCCAGGCTCCCTGAGAGGGAACTGTGAGAGGGTGCTCAATGTCACCTGGAGGTTTGTCTTGTGATGCTGGACTTGCACAAGCAGAAATTAAACACTTAATTAACATGGACACATTTTGATGATAAACTTGCTTTTTAGCCATGGGAACTCGAAAGATCTCTCACAATTTTTTCCTGTGAGAAAAATCTTTCTTCCATTCCACCCTACTTAATCTTTCTCACTCCTCCCCACTGCCTCCCCCTTTTGTTTGTTATTTGGGTATTTAAGTCTGCCTAGGATAAGGGACTAAAGAAATAATAGAGGTGAGAAATATGACAGGTAAAATACAGTATTAATGTAAGTAGAGTATGCTGTTAATATTTTACAATTATTTTCTGTAGGAACATCCATTAGACTGTTCCCAAACAACTGCATTTAGGTGTTTCAGACACTGAGTACAAAACTGTTTTTAGAACTATTGGGAAATTTCACTTTATCTTATTTAATCTAGTTAGACACCCTGTCCTGTCATCATTATAGTCTGCTTCTTTATGGTTGAATCAGGTTTCACTATGAAGAAATGAGTGCGTTTTTACAAGAGAAAATTCCCACAGAAAAAAAGAGCATTTGGGGCAATGCAAGGAAACACCAGATTTCTTGGCCTGTTCTCTTTTACTTCCTTCTGTTTCCAAATGAACTTGCAAATCAGGTTGGGTATAATGTAATTTAACTCCTAAACTCACTTATTTAATCTCTTGTCAAAGTTGTACTTAAATGTCTATCCCCAACCGTGGTAAAATTAAAAATAAGGAGTGTTGTCAGGTCCGGAAATGTAGTTATTTCACTTGTCATTTCTTGTTAGTCCTCTCCTTCACCCATGATCACTGAGTGGATAAAATATTTAAAAGAATGTGCTGTGTTCTATCAAAAGCATTTGAGATGAGCAACAGGGGCTGTCAGCAGAAGAGGTCATCAGGCAATTTCACTCTCTGCTGTCTGTTGGGGCCTTTGTAAGCCAAGTGTTATGAAAATAGGCCAGTCACACTGAAGGATCTGTGGTTTAATACATAGTATGTGTTTCCAATAAGAGAATTTGGCTTGGATCCCAGGGAGCAGGAGGACTTATTTCTTATGTGTGGTACTTCAGGTCTCTGGGAAATTGGAAGAGCATAAAAGTTCATTTCTGTGTGACCCAGTGTAAGAGGTAATTTAAGAATGGATTCAGGTCTTTTGTGATGCAGGGGCATAGTGCACCTACACTAACTAGGGGATCTGTACCTGCAGGTGGGTGACAGTGGGAGCCAAAGGTCTGACAGGCTCTGGGTAGGTACAGCCATCTTAGGATGGCTTGGGTCTGATTCATCGAGGTCCTGAGAACTTGCTATTTCAGTGTTCAAGCTAAGGTGTTCAAAGCTGAGTGCCCCTTTTTTTCCAGTCATCAATAGCCTGGGGTAGGCTATTGGTTCCTGGGGTAATGTTACGCTCTTCACCAGATGCTGTACATTGGTGGACCTTCGTTGTGCCAAGCCAACACTTCACACACCTCTTCTTGACCTTCCTTTGAGCAAAACTATGGCCCTCCTTAGTGAGCTGCAAAGATTTTTGCTTATCTGAACCTGCACGTGTCATCTGTGTAAAGAAGTCACATATGCCATAGAGTCTGCTACTCATCACAGGCACAGGAGGGTGAGGTAGGCCTGGTGTGACCTGTTCTGCATGCAAAATAGGCGTGGGTGAACCTCCTGCCTTAAGGACCATTGACAGGAATCCCACCGAGGTCAAGTCCGGTGGTCTTGGCTTGTGTCAGGATTGACACAGCTCCACAGTGCTAATAGCAGGTCAGGATGCTAAGCTGCATTTTATCTCAGCCTGTCTCCCTCTGCCTGATAAATAAATGCTTTCATGGGCATCAGCATTATTTTAATACTGTGTTGCAACCTGAATGCTTTTGGTTTTTGAATAGCGTTCTGAGAGCTCCCAGTAGTATCACAGTTGTTGACAGCATCATTTCCGTTCACTCTTTGATAATGCCTTGGGATGTTTTTAGGGTTTTTAAATTTTTTTTTTTTTTTTTTTCAATCAGTGGGAAACTTATCCCATCTGAATTCTCTCATTTTTTAGAGACAAACATAAATCACTTTTCCCTCTCTTTTTTCTTCCCACCGTCCCTGCCTCCCTGAAGGTTGTGCCTACCTTTATGAAACAAATCGCAACTTTTGTTTTTAATGCCGTGTGAACGAAACTTGTGACAGCACCCGGACACCCAGGTGACTACAACATCCCAGTCTACTGGCTGATGTTCAAATGCACGATGACAGATGTCAATCTAAGTGCAGAGGCAATAAGAGAAATAAAGGATGTGAAGTAATTAACATTGTAATCAAGTAATCAATTCATTGGCAGAAACGAACCTTGCACCTTTTCTTAGGTTTCTTTGCCCGTTTCTTTCTTCAAAAAAAATAAAGCAGCATAATGTAGAGAATTTTCTGTCCCTTTCTCTCCCTCTGAGTACTTAAGCACAATCTTTGTTTCATTTTTCCTAGTGGATCTCCCCACAAAGCAAAGAAATTATTGATAATATTCTGCATTTTCAGTCAGTCTTCTGCAGACTTGAGAAGTTTAGCAAGTAGACCCAGTTTAACCTTTGAGTTGTCCTGCTTCCAGCATACAGATGATATCCATGGGCAAAGCTATTCTGCAGTTATTACAGGTACCTTTTAATGTCCATTCTCATGGCAACAGGGATCACTGTGCGGCCTTTGAATGGAAGGGTCACCTGGATGCTAGATAAATTGTATTTATCTCTAAATATTAATAATGGGAAATAAGGGGAGTGGTTCTAGTTGTGTGATACCTATCAGTATGTGTCCTGCCAGCCCTAAGAACATTCTCTGTTTGTCAGGATTTACTTGAATGTTGCAATTATACAATTAGCATATTTACCCTATGCACATAATTATACATAGTTACTGTAATCATGATAGGAAAAGAAGAAGCCTATGTTTAATAAGTCCCAGTGAAATTCAGATGAGAAACTCAGCATTAGAAGAACATTAAGTACTTGATACAACACCGAAATGATTCATATTCAAATGCCACAGAAGAATATGGGATTGCCAGAGAGCTGCTGGATTTAAGTATTCAGATATTCATTTTCCAGTGTGAATTTCCTTGGCTGAGTGCAATTCACCGCAAACTTCTTTTGGGAAATAAACTCATGTGCAGTGACTAACAAATTTATATACGTATTATACAAATATATACAAAAGAGGGTGTATCCAGGTGTTCTGAAAGTGGTGTTCTTTAACTCTGACAAGGCCATAGCATGGCTGGGTGAAACACTGCAACAACTCAGACCTGTTGCTTTAGTACGAAGTGAAAGAAAGAGCAAACTTCCTCAGTTAACACTGTACCCTTGAAATGGTGTAAATAAGTAGCCTAGGATGCCTTTTAATAGCATAATTATCTTTCCTAAGCTAGAAGCTGTCATTGACGAATTCCTCTTCCATGTTTCTGGTAGTAGGAATGGTTCTTCCAAACTTTTGCATATTAGGAAAAGCACTATTGTAGAAAAGGTCACATATAATTACTCCAAGGTGCACCAGGGACAGAATAATTTAACTAGAAAAACTGGACGAGTCTCTGGGGAATTCATAGGAATGGAAACCAGGAAGGAAGGTTTTGGCAACATTCATCTTTCCTTTTTTTTTAATTCAAAGGTTAACTGGTATGGTTTTGAGTCTTCCCATTGCCTGAGGAGCCCTCAGTGGAGTACTGGGAAGACAGTAGATGCAACATAGGTGTTCTGGAAAGAACATCTGTGCGAAAGAATTTATGCTAGACTTGTGGTTTACAGCTGAAATGCTTTATTTCAAGGTTACAGTTGAGTTTCTTTTTCAGGAGATAATAATAGGGCAGTAGGGAGCACTGAGAGGTCCCACAGCCTGGGTGTGCCCCAGGGCAGACTCAACTAGAGCTGAATAGGGCATGACACAAAGTGTACAGGCTGTTCTTGAAAACCTTCAGTGACAAAGATCCAGCAACTTCTGTGAATAATCCACATCTGGGCTCCGTTAAACTTTGTATTAGAAAGATATCCTTACCACCAAAGTCAAATACATCATTGCTATCTAAACTTGGTATTACTTGTCCCTTACTTTGTGAACTACCTCAGAAATCTTGGATGAGGATGGAAGGTAGAAAGTCAAAATCATCATGGAAGGAGTTGGTAATGGTAGTGGTTACAGAACTAGTTACGGGTAGTGGTTAGGGTTAGGGTTGGAGAGCCAAAGAGCCTGGAGCTCCAGGAACACTGGCGCTGAAAAAAGGCCTGCCAACATGACCCTGAGAAAGCCCCAACATTGCTGCTCCTACATCTTTCTAATCAGGATCACCCTTGGTGATCTTTGCCTTCTCCTTTTTTTTTTTTTTTTTAATTTCCCCTTTTCCTTTATCTCCTTCATTTATCTCAAATTTCTGCTTCTATATGGTGCTTTGAGTGAACAGGTTTTATAGAGAGGTGAGAAGGGCCTTTTTTGGGCACTTAAGCCACTTTTTACAACTGTGAATTAGTGGAAATACTTGTGGAAATTCAAAATACTGGTTCTTCAATGTATCAGTTTGGAGATAGGCAAGGCATGCTTCTCTCTCGCTTAAGAATTTCAGTGAGAAGAGGAAAGTGCTCCATGAATCATTCGTTGCAGAGGGATTGAATCTCGATGGTGTAGTCAGATTACTGTCACTCAGATTTATGGGAATATATCTAAGGTGAAGATGGATACGAGAATTTCACTTAGAAATGCTTCCCAGAGGTGACTTGCATCAACATGCACATGCCAAGTGGACTTTAATCTCCCAGAGTTCACACATGACTACAGGTTTAAGATTCCCATCAAATGTAGGGCATGGCTGTAGCCAACTTTCACAAGATTTACATGATTTACATCGTATTCTGCATGGCAGATACCTGACATAAGCTGTTGAAAGATCTCCTGGGTGTTGAAGGCAGCGTATGGGATGCTCTAGGCAGATCATGGGAGTTTTATGGTGACTGCTTTTTGTTGATGCACTGATGAGCAGAAAGCGGCCAGCTCTTTCAAAATCTTCCTTTAGGGATTTGTATTCTCACTGTGGAAGTGTTAAACTGAATTCCATGTTGTGGAACCATGCTTTCCTCAAAGCAAGCTGGCTCAGATGTAAATACACACCGTGCCAGCGTTTTGGTTTTTTATCACAGATCAGTCTCCCATCAGGAGAGACTATTCTGAAGTAATGCAAAGTCTTGACTACCACCTTTTAGCAGCTTATGACTTGTCTCCAAAGCATTGTAGCATCATGAGGCTATTCCCAAACAAAATGTTACAAGCTGGTAGCAGCCCCAGTTCAGAAAACAGAAACACAGCCATTAAAGGAGAAGCAGTAGTTTTGTATATTTAATTGGTAATTAAAAGTATACTTTGTGTTCTGTGACCTCGAGGCCAAGCACTCACATGCTAAAATGTGACTTGTATTTGACCAGTACTGTTCTGATGTCACCTGTGTTTCAGAGTTATAATTTTAATTGGTCACTAGCACTTGCAGCAGCATAAAGTAAATATTTTCACGATTCTCATTCATTGACTGATGTCTGTTACATTATTAATTTGCGTGTAAATGTGTTGTCTTGTTTGTATTTGAGAGATTTAGGTGCTCTGAATTGCAGTTTGCCTATTATCTCACTGCATAATACTTTTGTCAACTATGCCTGTGTTCCACTGTTTCATCACCATGAAAAATGCTGCCTGTTGTAAGTGATATATAAGGGATTCTATGCTTTCAGAGGGGAACCCAGCACTTTAGAGAAGAGAGTGTTGTGTGACAGGTTGTAGCCTCCCTTGATGATCAGCCCTAATTTGGACTAGAGTTTAAAACCATAAGAGGTGCTAGCCCAGAATCTCAAGGAATGTAAGAAAAAGTGGGAGCAAAATCTTCAGCTCTCATAAATTTGTACAACTCTGTCATTGATTCCAGTGCTCACTTATGTTAGCTAAAGACTTGAATATTGACTGGTAAGGAGGAAGAGAAGGAGTTCTCAGGGAATTGCTGAGGAGCAGGTGGATATTTTTCGCCAGGCTGCCCAGCGCTCTGAGCAGTTGCTTGGGGAAGAGCTCTAAAACTGTACTCCTGCAAGTCTCCAGGAAGACTTTAAGCAGAGAGAGAGTACATGTGGTTCAGCAGCCAAGCAGAAAAATATATTTAAAAATCACTATTCTGTTTACTGATTACCTTTGGGAACTCAGGAAGAGTGATGCTTTTACAGAGTAATCAGCAAAAAAGTTCTGTGGTCTCAGGCAGTTTTGCTGAGTTGATACAATCCTAGAGAAGGTGTTTTTCAGTGCAGGTTTCTTAGATTCCCTGTAGGAAGAGGAAGAAAAAAGTCTGAAATCCCTCGTGACCTGATTTTCTGATTTTTAGTATTTCCCTCCCATGCCTAGATTTGGGACCTGACGAGTTAGCTTCTTGCTGCAGCAGCTTTCTTGTCAGGAGTTAAGCTGAACTGGAGCATGGTGTCACTGTGTGTTTCTGTAGCAGCCTTGAAGAGAAAATAAAAAATGCTTTAGGTAAAATTTTTACTTCGCTTAAATTTTAAAGGAGCAAAGCTCACAAGAGAGTCAAATGGAGAATGTTTTCACCCAGATCCAGGTAACTTCAGCTTCTGAGCGATAGTTTCTGTGATTGTGAGATGAAAGGTCAAAATGAGCAAAAAAAGTCAATTTGTTAACAAGTGGCTTCTCGAAAACATAAGCCTGTCTGCCTCCCTATATGCTTATCATGTAGTTTAGTGTCTACATAAAGTGTCCTTAAAATATTCCCATTCACTTCTCTGTTTCTAGGGAAGGTTATAGAAAACCAGATCAGGATTTGGGATTTCTCAGTAAAAGGAGGTGAATCATCCTCCTCTCTGCAGCTCACTTTTCCCCTGTGTGAAGGCAGGTTAACAATGTTTATTTGACAAAGAGCCTTAGGGCTAAGTTATTGTCTCTAATGTTTTGTAACTGGACACATCTTACCTAGTTATATTTTTACTTTTACTGCTAGTAATGCTAAAAAAAGAAAGGGAGCAGTAATAAGGCAGCTGGCATTCACCTTCAGCAGTGCTTCATACCTGACTCTTCAACCCCTCTCATTTACAAGCAGGAGAAAGGAGGGATCCTGTGTCCTGTGATTCCTCATCTTTGTGGCTTTGGACTCCAGCTGCCAAGGGGGCTCAATGGCTCTGCAGCACAGGCAACAAGAGATGAGAATTGACCTGTGACTCTGAAAAATGCAAAAAAGAAAACGTGTTGTAGAAAGGGAGAAAACTGTTTTCTTTCCTCACCACTGTAAGTCACAGTGATTTGTGGGAGGCTGAAACTGGGCTCTAAGAGGAGAGCAAGCGATGACTTCTGTGTTGTGGCCAGCTTAAACCTGAGTCTGAAGAACTGTTGAAATATTTCTATTCTAGGAATGCATTTTGGGTGTTTTATGTCATAATTACTATGAAATATCATCTGAGACTCCCATGTGCACAAGGAAAGCTCTCCTGATTAACGTCGATAGGTTGCTTATCCGTTTCCTCCAAGAGCTGAATTCACCAGGCAGAAAAGTCTCTGTAGCCTGTTTTTCTACTGAGCCAGGCTATGTTCTCTGCTGGGAAGGGCCACGGATTTATGTGTGTTAAAAGTCCAGCATGAGAGCAGGAAAAGTACTTTCAAAAACTACTATTGTGAAAGAGCTGGTCCCCTGAATATTTGTTTATGCTTTGTTATTGTTTATAAACTTTTCTATTCCATGTGAGAGAGAGCACTGGGGGAAAAAAAAAAAAAAAAGAGAGGTTTGGAACGGCTCAGAATAATTTTGTCAAAATGACTTTTTCAATTACAAAACCATTTTCCCCAATATTTGGAAAATCAATTTTGATGACATTTCTTTTTGTTATAAAAGCCCAAGGGATTAAGTGCTTTGATTGTGTCAAAAGCCTATTTCAATTTCTGTTGTAGGAGCACTTCTAAAAACTCCAAATGAACATTTTAGCAATGAAAGACAAACATAAATATGTTCTTATGAGCTTAATAAGCTGAAAACCATCCCCCAACATACTGACAGATCTAAAGCCAAAGTGACAAAATGAAAAAAACCCAGAAAATGAATTACTGACATTGTCATTATTGCCACTGGTAAATATATGGTGCTGGTTCTCAAGGACTAAAAATCTTTTGTTTTGAACTTGCTGTCATTGACTGATCAGCACGAATACTGAGCATACAGAAGGTTTCTGTGTCAGACAGAGCCTTAGGCTGCTGCGTGGCTTGGAAGCACGAGGGATGTGTCGGACAGACTCATTGCAAACACAGCTCCTGCCACGTTTCTTTTCACCAAATGCATTTTAGATGAGCACCAAGAACAAACCCCGTAATTCACTGGGCTGAATCCTGCAGTCAGGGATTCCCCTGTGACATCTGTCGTGTTAAGGTTACCAGGAGGAGAAATCAAACCTCTGTGGTCCATGGCATGAAGAAAAAAGAGAGCGTGCTTTGTTTCTGACTGTCTCTCGTGCTGCCCTGCTGCTGCCTGCCCACTCCCCAGGTCCCTGCACCCCAGGGCTGGGCCGTGGGGCCCCAAGGCTGCAGGTCTGTGCTCCAGCCCGAGGCTCCTGCTGTGTCCAGCTGCCTTCCTGCCTTTGCTGGCAGTGTCCCTTGGCAATTTGTGGATGGTGGAACAGATTTGTGCTGTACCACACAAATGTGCTTCGGGTTTGTGGAGCGGATGCTGCCTGGCACTGGCTGGTAGAATTTTGGCGAAGTCTTGCATAAGGGGGATCTCCCCTGAGGTTTTGTTTCCCTCTTGTAGTCAGTCTTTCCTGTGCTTCAGAATTCTGAGTCTTCCTCCCAGTGCTGCAGACCTGCTGATTATTGCAAATGACTTGTTTTTAATATAGACTATGCCTCACTCCTGATCCCCGCCCTCCCCATGACACTTTTTCCTTGGGAAGCAGTCCCAGCTGGGGCCCACAGTCTGGTGTTGTCCATTCCTCCATGTACTGGGAGGTTTCCCAGTGTGAAGCCCTTCTTGCCTCTCTGGCAGCTGTGATAATTTTTCTTTGCAGTTTGTTTTGTGGATACAGACTTTCTGTCATGCCTTCATCCGAGAAAGAGAACCTGCAACTTTCACATGACGAAAGTCTTGTTGCTGCAAAATCTTACCAAGAGCAGAGAGTGGTTGTGTAGCAGT
Source organism: Cnemophilus loriae (assembly GCA_013397755.1). Taxonomy (NCBI): domain Eukaryota; kingdom Metazoa; phylum Chordata; class Aves; order Passeriformes; family Corvidae; genus Cnemophilus; species Cnemophilus loriae. The sequence continues at coordinate 2,684,451 of VZTF01004912.1, read as the reverse complement.
TGCACCCGGATGCAGAAAAGACAAATGCTTTTCTGTGAGACCTACCAACAACTCCGTGTGTCTCCCAGCCATGTCCTTTACTTCCACGAATGAGGTTTGCATGCCAAGGAATGCAGCAATTTATGGCTGAACGTTTCAGTAACAAGTGGTCTTGTCTGCAATGACTGTTTACTAGTTAGGGCTTTGACAATTATCTCAGAGTGCTGGTGATGGAACCTAGGACAATTGCAAGAAATGGCCTTAAGTACCTGAGGAATTTAAGCCTCATCTCTACAACCTACATCAGGAAACAAGCCTTTCCCAAGTTACCCCAGTGTTGTGGCCACGCTGTTCCAGAGCATCATCTTTTCTCTTTTGGTGTCCTCATGAACAGAGACATCTACCCCCCAAAAAAGAAATTTTATTTCTCCATGGATTTATTCTGGAATGATCATCAGTTAATACCCCAAATGAGACACAGTCTGATTTTTACAGAAAGTCCAAATATTGCTGAATGCTAATATGTGTAAATGCTTTAGAAAATCTCACCCGTTATTTTCTGGATCTTACGAACTTGGCTGGAATGTTGTGTATCAGTAAACAGCTGAGGACAGAGTTAGGAAGTAGCCTGAGTTTGTACTTTTCTGCCCTTCAGATGCTATACTTAAAAGGCAGAAAAATCAGGCCCACTTCTCAGTCTAACCTGACCTGTACTAAATCATTAACCACGTTAGTCTCATCCCCTCAGTTTAAATATAAGTGGATGCTTACTCATTTCTTAATATAGTTTTGCTCTTAAATGATTCATATTCTGTTTTATCGTTTTCATAGCACTTTATAGAGCCTTGGCAGAGGCCTGGGGGACCTTTACTCTCTCCAGCTTGTCACTCCAGATGGCTTTGCATTTCTACAGCAGATGAGATGCTCTGGTCATGGCAGTGCAGTTGCCTGCATTAACTAATCCGCTTTGCCAGCCTCCCAGACCCTTGTAGGACGCTTCTGTGCACCACATTTGAAGAGTTTGCATTTAAATTGGTTCTTGAAATTCATGTTTCATTTTCTTATTTTAATTACTGTCTCTGCTGCACTCCTAGATAGTTATATACTCTGCTGGAATACTTGGGGACTGTAGGGGTTTCTTGTGATTTTGGTAATAAATTTAGATCTGATATTATTGCTGCTATACCGGCATCTAAATAACTTGTGACTCCATATTTTTTTGAGTAACGCAAAACATCTATAGTAAAAATAGGCAAAAGAATAGTGTCTTCATTTTACTCTTGGTGAACTGAATCTCTGGAAGATTAACTGATTTTCTTCAAGATGCTCAAGGGACTGTTCCAGAATCTGAGACCTCCAATGTTTGGGGCTCGTATGACTTCTGGCTTAGAAATTCATGAAACCTTGTGGGATCAGATGCACAGCAGCAGCCTGAGGAGCTAATCTTATGCCTGAGAGTCAGTAAAATGAGATTCCTCACAAGTGCAGTTTCACTTATACAGTGGAAAAATGTTTCTGACTATTAATTTACTTTTCATCTCCACGAATATATTTGAGTCAAAAGTGGTATGAAATATTGGGTCATTTGCAGCTGGAGTTTGTGCAGTGTCTGGGTCAGCCAGGAAAGCTGTAGTCAGCACATTGAGCCAGAGTATTTCAGAAACCCCCCTGTTACTGGGTGGCAAACAGGCTTCATATTCATAAAGTGTTGCTTTTCTGAAAAACAGTCCTATTATGTTACTCCGAAATCTACTTACTTAGCGCCATGGTCCTACTGTGTTTCTATGAGTCTGTCTTTGGGTAATCCTCCAGCTTTTGCCTCAGGCCTTGGTGTATGACAAGTGAAGCCATGCTGTGACACTGGAGGTGTCAATTTGCTACTCCTCTTTTGTACTCAGAGTAAAGATAGCAAATTGATCCATGCTCTATTTAGTGGCTTTACTACTTCTGAAGTGCTGCTGTACCTCAGCAGATTGCATCTCATTCCACGTTCAGCACCAGATGCCTTTTCCCATTTGCCTGGTCCCTAAAATGGGTTTAACATCACACGCAGGCCTGTGCGCGCTGCTCTGCCTGTGACCACTCTGGGGCTCTTCAAGCCTGTGAAAAGGGACAAAAGGACTCCTGATTTCATACTTTTGCAGGATAAGTCTTGCACAATCAAAGCTGAGAGCTTGTGAAAGCAGCAGAGCCCTGGTGAGCGGTGTAAGCAGATCTAGTCAGCTCTGTGTCTGTCTGTCTGTCTGTCTGAGCTCCACAGCTCCTGGCAGCAGCACTGGAGGCAGAGCTGAGGGAGTGGATGTTGCTGAGAAGCTGTAATAAAGAAGAGACTTTAGTGGTTGAAGTTTTCAGTTATCCTGAGGCTGCTTTTAGGCTGTTGCAGTGTTTAGAAAGGGGAAATGTGGGGTGTTGAGCTTTGTAATACTTGTGCAAAACTCTGTGGGGCCAGCTGGGACCAGCTGTTGTGCTCTGCAGTGATTCACGTTGTGAAAAATGAATGTTCAGAAATTGGATGTGAGTAAGGCTTCTGCAGGGCTGAGCTACTGCTTGGCCACTTGGCTCTGTCTTTTTGTAGGTCCTTGCTGATGCATTGTGAGTTTAAATTTAGTGCTAGAATGAATTATTCACCATTGAAGTCAAAAGAAGAATTTTCAGCTCAAAGTTTCAGGCTGTTTTCCCTAGTTCTCTCCCAGTTAGAGGAAGCACTGGTTAGATAGATAGTTAGAAGTGCTCTAAGAGTTTTTGGCTGAATTAAATTATAATTAACCTGGGAACAAAACAAACAAACAAACAAACAAACAAACAAAAAAACCCCCAAAAAACCAAACAAACAAACAAAAAAAGAAATCTTAATATCTCTGAGAAAGGATAAACTTGGTGGGCATCTCAGACCACTTCTTCAATCCTTTGTTTGGGTACTATAGAACTTCTAAGAGGATTTCAATTTTTATTTTGTGTATCAGATGATTCCAAGCAGGGATCACTTATTTGGCAAGCTCCAAAACCCTCATTCCTCATCCCTCCCTTCCTGTGACATGTGAATCTGCCAGGAGATGACAGGTGTATTAAGTTAAGTGCCTATGGGAAGGAGGGGAGTTGTAGCCAACCAGTTCCATATTTCTCTGGTTGTGATCTCCAGCAGTGCCGTTACTGTCGGGTCTCAGATCGTGGCTTAGCCTAACCCTGTAGTTATGCACTTAGAGAGTCACAGCCTGGCAGAATAGCATTATCGTCAATCCCAGCACCTCGCCCACCCACTGCCACCTCAGATCATGCCTGAAGTATTAACTCATGTGCTCCCTTGTAGTGGTGAAGGGAGGATGATCAGCTCCTTGTCAATCAGCCTTTCAATCTGAGCTTCTAGCTTGCTTATAAATTATACTACCATTAGCTAAAACACAGTGGGTGTTTTTTCTCATGTTTCTCATCTATTTTCCCGCTGGAGAGAAATCCAAGATGACACATCCGTGCTCCAGGCTCAGAGGTGCTGCAGAGTGGATTGCAGGAGGCCTTTGGGTTTGGGGGGGGGTAGGTGCTCACCAGTCTGTGCCGTGGCTCTCGACCTTGTGCGCGTTCAGGGATGACATCCACAGTGTTGCCATTCTTAGAAGAGGATGCATCTCCGTGTAACTAAGCTCTGGGTATTTCTCAGCAGTCCTGCTAATTGCTAATGACAGGGACCTTGGAAGTCTCTGAAAGATCACAGTGTTTTAATTTGCATTTTTCTCCAAGGAGGGAAGTTGACAGTGAGCGAGCAGTCTGCTCTCTCCATTGGGAAGAGCAAGTTTTCACCACTCCAGTAAAACATCCAAAGCACTCAAATTTCAGTCAGGATATTGTTTATGGTATACTTTATGTCTGAGATAAAAGAAAGCAAACTAATTTTAAAATTATATCCCTGGGGGAAGATAAGGATACCAGGCTTATTGGTTACAAGGAAATCCCTCAGCTACTTGAGCAGTTAAAGGAGCCTGAGAGTAACTGTAAAACCGAGTCTCTGTCAGGTGCCCGTGTACAGCTTTTTAGCTAAAAAAAGACTTGTAAAGGAAATCTTCTAAGCAGCATGGACAATAATAACACACCAGTAGAGCCTGGAAAAGTGTGAATGTGTCGCTGTGTCAGGGCTTGTGCTTTTGTAGGTATCGTCTGAATTAAACCACAGTGTGCACCTTAGCATCCGTGGGGAGCCAGGATGTCAGGGCACTGCTCTGTCTTCTGGCAGCAGGTAGCTCCGAGCTGGAGCACCTCTAAAATGTGCTGGGACTCTGGGGAGCGCTAACAGTGGTTCATAATCTGATTTTACTGCTCTTGATTAGTTTGGTGTCAATCACCTGGTGATTCTTTTTTATAAAAATCTGGAATTTTGCCCATTTGGAGAAAGTTTATAAAGTTATGCTTTAATTTCCATGGTCTGTTAGCAAAATACAGAACAAAATTCTTTTGGTCAAGTTTTCATGAGACTAATTAGAGTTTCTGTTTAGTTTGAGACCACAGTGGTGGTTGGTACTATCTCAGAGCCTGGCCTACTTAGAAATAAAAAAAAAAAAAGAAAAATAAAATCTTACTTTTTATCAGAAAGTGTGAATCCCTAGTCCCAGCAGCTTTTGTGTGAAGAAAAAAAAATAGTCTGCTCTGACACAGCCAGTAAAGAGATTTCCAATGAAACTAGAGCTGTTTCACCCTCATCACTTCTGTCTTCATGATACTAAACTTTTTGAAATAACTTTATACTTTATTTTGACTTAACTTCCTTTGCTTTAGAAATTTTCACCTAAGTGAAAATGGTAGCACTCCTGATTGTTCCAGACTAATTTGCAGTGTCATTATAGAATCAATTAAAGGGTATTAATGAGAGATATCTCCTGTACTATCTGCTTCATTTTATGGTTATTAGGAAGCGACTTATGGAACAGTTCCCATAGTCACAACCTAAAAGGATAGGGGCAGTCACAAAGCTTGTGAGCTAAAATCCTGTATTACTGCATGCATGAAATCATAGATAAGTGTGACAGGAGTTGACATCTCAGATACAGTTTGACTTACCAATGAGGGACAAAGCTATGATAAGACACACTGCCTCTGGAGGGGAAAAAAAGATTCACTGTGGGAATAGTTTTGATTGTTGAGAGAAATCACAGCGCTTCAAAATGATTGTGCTGTAACAGTTGTAACATCAAAAGCAAGGATAAACTCCTGGAAAGCTGCGTTTGCAGTATTTCCATTTAACCATTTACTAGAGTCACGGAATGAGTGAGAGGATAAAATACAGCAGGTGACTCCTCTTTCAACACCCACAGTTTACTCCTGTTCTCCGTGTGGTTTATAGGGCTGGGGGGATTTCACCCACAGCTTCCCCCCTCTGAGACCTGCTGTCTCCCAGTAACCCCAACTCTTATAATTGCTGATGTTGTTTTCTCTTCTTCTCAAGCCCATTGCAGTAAATGCCATGTAGAAAACCTGCTGCACAGCGCAGGCAGAGAAATGCGTGCCTGAGAGAGAGTGAGGCTGTTGGGTTTTTGTGCAATGGCAGCAGTGTTAGTGCTGTCCCTTGTGCCCATGTCCCCTGTGCACACTCTGAATGGCCACTGAGACCAGGGTGTCTGTGGTCTGACCCCTTTGCCTTTCTGGCCAGGTACATCAAGTCTTCACTGTAGAGGTGCTAAAGGCTGCAATACCATATTCATATGTTTAGGCTACAGAGCAAACAAAAATCCAAAGAAAAGGCAGCTTACAAGATGACTGAAATTTTGGTGTTAAAACTGGTGGGTGACTGATACCCCTAGAAATGATTTGAGCCAATGACCTTGCTGCAGCCTCCAGAGCAGGGTCGATCTGAGCACGGGCAGGCTGATACATGTGAATACTGCTCAGAAAGCCAAATTAGCAAGTGCTTTTGCATGATCTGTCTTCTGCTGCCTGGGCATTTTCCCACAGTGCTTGGAGCTCTGATTAAGGCAGTGAACCATAAATCACTAAGGCACATGTCAATGAAGCCCTTACGATGCCACTGGATAGAGGAATCATATCCTCTTATTGCTTTAATCGTGAGGCTGGAGTCCATTAAAAATCCATTTAAATCTATGAACTGGTGCTAGTTTTAAACTGGTAATTTATGTCCAGTGGATATTAGCAGCATTTTTCCCCCCTGTATCTGAACTGTTGCCAACAGCTGCTCTAACTAACCAATGCTATTCATGTTCAGGCTTATACAATATAATCTCCTTCACTTTCTGGGTCTGTATCAGCAGGCAGCAGTAATGGGTATTGTCTGAATCAAAGCCTCTTACAGAAACGTTGCAAACCAAAAGGAAAAGACTGGAATAGCACACTATCAGTACGTGGAATGTATTCCAAACTGGGAATTGATCAGTGGATTTTGCCATCATCCTTCAAACTGCATTTTGGAAGGACTCAGAACAAGCTCAGTGGAATGTACCTGATACCCAACATCCACCTACCAGGATGAGCTGTACAATAATAATTAAACAGATGCTTTCAGCAAACAAGGGTACATTCAGTCTAGTTAATTACTTTGTTGATTTTGGAGTCTCAGTATTTCAGAGGCTCTATGTCCTTGTACTCATCTGATTTGCAAAACAAGGTGTTCTGCAGGGGAAGAATTCACACACACAGAAGAGTATGAGCTCTTCCCCTCCAGTGCTGTTGTCTGGTGGCCTTCAAAGACAGGCAGGCAGCCTCCAACTTCTAACTGACCAAAATCAGGTTCTACTGAAGGAGTCCAGTTGAAACAGCGCAGAATCAATGTGTATTGTGCTGCTAATATAATACAAAACACTACAGATCAAAAGCAGCAGCAATGGCACAGCTGGCACCTACATTATTGTGTGTACAACTAAACAATGTAGAAGCAAAGGCTACTTGGGCAGGTATATCTTGAGGCTGGGATGGTTCTGGCAGCTTTGGACAGGGTCATGACCCATTTAAAGTAATCTGACTTCTCTCCTCTACATTGTTAAAAACCACTAACTATTCTCTGGCACTTCCCATTTTGGTTTTCTTGCAGAAATGAACTTTGGATCACAGAGGTCAATGTTTTCTCATTTACTTATGGTATTAAAAATGTTTGGAATTAAAACAAAGCAATGCAAAACCCTTTGTTCCACTCTTAAAGGACATTCCCGAGCCCTGAGGACTGGATAGTTCAGGTATCATAGCATCAGTCAGCACAGGGCCTTTTCCATCCCCCACCCCAGGTCACTGCACTTCCCTTGCCTTGCTCTGAGGTCCACTGCCTCATGGTTCAACCCTCTGAGCTGCCAGCAAAGCACAGAGGTCCCCCCAGCCAGTGCCCCAGGGACGTGGAGGGGCAGAGGGGATGGTTACATATGAACAGGGCATTTGTCTCCAGCTATTTTGTCCATCTGTTACAGCGCTTGCTCTTGGCAGGTGAGCACCTACTCCAGGAGCACTGTGAGAGCAGGAAGGAACTGGCACCTGAAGGGTGATGAGATCAGCAGAATGTTGGATGCAAATGTGTGGATCACAGTTGGAGATCCATAAAGGGATGTAGGAGCAAATGTTGGAAGTTGTGGCAAGGGATTTGTGCTCTGCATGTGGAAATGATCATCAGAGGGCAGTGGGACTGGCCTGATCAGCCAAAGACAGGCAAAAATAGCCAAAACAAAATAGGCAAAGGCTCAAATATTTCTAACCCAAAGTGCTGGTCCTTATTTTTTAAAATGAAATTAATTAATTTCTTCTGGAACTCTACCAAACTATTTATTTTTACTTCTGGTAGCAGTAGCCACAGAGGTAACCAGAAATCTCTAGGTAGTGCAGGTGTTTGCTAGCAAGAGCAGCTGTTACTGTTAGAAAAACATCTAAAAGGTTCCCTTCAGTTTCAGCTTCATAACCCAGATGACAAGTTCTGAAATTAATTTTAAAAAAATAATCTCCAACAGACGCTTCATCAAAACCTGGCTTGGCTTTGCTTGCAGCTGTTTTGCTCCTTCTGGGGCTTGGCACGGGATAGTTGTTGTGGGAGCTGTGTTCACCCTTCTGCCTGTCCTTTTTTTGACTCACCTTCCATTCAGAAGCCATTCAGTTTCTTTTTTTCTTCATTTTTTTGCTCATTAGTGCAAAAGAAGTAACTGTGCTGCTGCCTCAGCTGCTGCCTCAGCCAGACAAAAATCGGCTTCCTTAGGCAGGTGGAAGGTGTTTGTTTTGTACTGGGAGCTCACTTGGGACAGAGAATAAACAACAAAAGTAACTTGTTCCCCCCCACCCCAAAACATCTTTGTTAATTTTCTCATGTGAAGGTTCTCCTTTGGAGTGACACGGCTCATTGACTGGACTGGAGGCATCCACATAGTGCCTCAAAAGACAAAGTTATACTTATGTCAGCAGCATTAGGGAGAGTTAAACTTGTGGATATAGGCAATCCAAAGTAAGCCAGGAAGCTTCTGTTTGATTCAGACAGCTTAGAGCTGGCTATCACTGAAGTTTGCATTTGACAGCTGCAGAACCATTTCCTTTTGATTTTTCATGTACAAAGTCCCGCAGTTGTTCAGAAGAGAGGAGCAGGGTTTCATGCATATGACTGAGTGGAGAGAGCCAGAAGCATTTGGAAATTATTCAGTGCAAGTTATGATTTGTTCTTACTGCTTTTCTTTTTAGCACCAGAAATTGGTGCTGATGTCATTCTCTTGTTAGTTGCTTAGTTTAGTGAGAAGAAAGGACAGCTAAATTGGGACCCTGCAAAATGCAACACCCAGATGGTTGAAAAGGCAAGTGAACAAGGTGCTGAAATGAGAGGCTTTTGTCTTGGGTTTGAAAAAAGAAATAAAAAAAATCAAGCAGCATACAAGTAATACACATGACCACAAGCGGAAGGGAGGTTCATTCGGAGCCTGAATTTTGCATTCCTTCCCATCAAATCAGGCAGTTCTGCTGTACTTGTGGGTTAAAATCAGAAACAAAACCAACAGCAAAGCAAGGCAGAGAGAATCAGACCAAAGCCAAGTCTCTTTGGCAGTATTTTGGTGCTCAGGGCTGGTAAAGTGCATTTCCCAGACTCAGTGTTGTCAGGGGCATCCATCCTTACTGTGATCCCATGTAATGACCTCCCAGCCAGGTGCTCAAGGACCATCCCGAGTTTATTTCTATCCCAGATCCCGGATATTTCCGTGAATACATTTTAACCCCTTGCCATCACAACCTTATCACTGCAGAATGACAGCAGGCTTGGCCAGTTAACTGGGTTCTTACTGCTGGTGTTACAACAGAGGCCAGAGCAGCGCCTACTGATTGGAGGACCACTAATCTAATAATTATCAGGCAATTACACAGCCCCATAAGCCAGGTATGGCTGCTTTAGAAGTGCTGCAGGAGGAGATGGAGAGGGAATTATTCTAACATATGGCAATTTATCAGTTGCTAACACCATTGAGATTTTGTTAGAAGGTTCCCTCAGGGTTCCATACGACAACGCCATGGATTTATGATTAGTGATGAGCATCTCTCTGAGCAGTGCAAAACAACATAAAGGATTACAGGCTTCTGGGCATTTTCTGATCTGGGATACAGGTGAAACAGTTTCCACCATAGTGGGTATCTTGTGACAGAAGGCAAAATCATTGCTGATGGTCTGTGTGATTGGTAAAGTATAATATTATTTGCTTAGACTATTTCACACTGGAGCTAGAGAGAGAGTTGGTAGCCAAAGAACTCAGAAGAAATTTGCTTAGTTTGTCTTAAAAGATACTTTTTTTGTCTGATTTTTCTCCATTTACCCAGCAGCGCTGGTTATATCAGGCATAGCAGCATAACACATAGGTGCTAAAATTAACAATGCTGTGTTGTAAAATCTTCTTTTAAAAAATGGTGACTGGTGAGAACTACTCATGAATAAAACTGAAAAAGAAGAAGGAGTGAAGCATCATGGAAATGTTGGCAGAACTGCGCTTTCAAAGTTTAAAATGTGAAAATTCCTTGACAAGCAGTATAGATTGCTTTAGGCAGGGCAGGGATCAAGTACAGATTATATGGTTCTTGAGAAAAGAACAAGATATGAGGTACTACAAGTGCTCTCAGCCTGGGTCAACATGAAGGGGTGGGTTCTTGATGGTTTTGGTCAGGGGTTACACTGCAGGACAGGGAAGGAGAAGGCCCCCAGGCTCATCCTGCCTCTATTTCGGGAAGAAACTTGCCTTTCCTTCTAAGGGATCATGGCAATGAGGGCAAGGACGGAGGGTGGTGCTCTCTGATGCTCACCTGTGCTGGGAGAGAAAGGTCGCTGCCCGCTCTAACTGTGGTGATCTTCCTTGCCCACTGCACAATTTCACTTCTCTTTTTCTCACCACTTGAGGAAAGAGTTTCTTTGTTGGTTTCTCTTTGCGTGCACTGGAGTTGGTGAACTCATTCGATATGACAGTATGGCTACAACTGCAGAAAAAACAGGAAGAAAGGCACATTTTTTTCAGGATACTCTATCCCGTTCTATGATTTATTTGGCATGTTGAAGTATTAATGCTTCATGTGCTGCAGTAACTGACTTTTTGATATGGAGGTTTTGCTAGGAAAGGCGTTATAGGGTATACAGTGCCAGCAGGAATTTGGAAAAGAAGTGGAGAAATTATCTTTTTAACAAAAACTAGTAAATTCCGTCAATGGAATCTATACACCAGCTGGGCCAACAGAGAAAAGGGCAGAATTAATTTCCAGATACCATCTGATGGTGATGAAAACACTGAGAGTGTGACATTCATTTGTGTCCTGAACAGTCAGCTTGTGGAAGAACACAAGCTCATCCAAGCCAAGGCAGGGGCTCCATCTTCCAGCAGGTTTCTCAGTACCAGGCACATGACATTTCACATATTTTTTGTAAGGGTGGATTTTTCCAGCCTTTCAGAGTGTATTACCTTTAGGGGGTTGAAAGAATTTGATCTCTGGTTGCCCATGTGCAAACAAGCAAAAGAAAAAGGGTAGGGGAAATTACTATAGCCAAGAGTTTCTAAGCCTTTGGTTGTGCTCTTGGTTGTTGATCAGACTTTTCTTGTATTTGTATTTAAACTTCACAATGAATGAAGCTAATTAGACTTGGTTAAGCTGATAACACCACTGCAAGGACCCAAAAGCTGAGCCCTCCTTGTCTGTGTCAAAGAAAATCAATATTTTCATTCTTCCATAACCTCATTGCTCTGTTAAGCAACACCAAGCTTGAATTATGCTGAAACTTATGCACATAATTAGAGCTTTGGGAATTTGGAGGTATTTTATCTGTAATTAAAATGAAAGTGTTCAAGACTAGGGATTTACTTTCTATGGTTTTTTTTCATTCTTAATTAAAAAAAAAACCAACAAAACAACAACAAACTAAAACCACCCCAAAAACATAACTAAAAAAAATTGGCTCTGGATCTAGAAAGACTCCCCTGGGACCTGTCCCTGCCCCATGTCAGTCAGGCCGTCGTGCCTTCATTTCTGACCTTTCTTTGCATGGAAGACACACAAGTGCTTCAGTTTCACTGCCAAAAACGAGGCACCAAAAGGGAAAGATTCCGCACGAAACCAGGATAGCGCTTCCAGTAAATACCTTATTCCACAAACACTCGCAGTGGAATCAGGGCCCCATCTCTGGAGAAGAGAAGGGAAATATCCCCCTTTAGAGGGGAATTTTAAGCTGCATTATGCGTGTTTAGCTGTGTTTAATTGCTGGCCCACTTGAGCAAACTGCTTTTGGGGGTAGCAGCTCCATGATGTTCTCTGATGTGTGATAGGTTAAGGGAGTGTTGGGAAAGGTGTTTCTTCTCATACAGTGCAGCATCTCCCACTGTCTTTTGGGACAGCAACTGGCTGAAGATTTTAGTGCTTTGGCAGCAATAGAAATCCTGCCCTGGTTTTGGGTAATTCCTATGGAAGGTAGCAAAACACATCCTTCCCTGGACAGACAGCCCTCTACTATCCCGCCTTTCCCTGCAGCAGCAGGTAAGAGAGGTCAGAGCAGCACAGAACCATACCTGGAGCTGAGTTTTTAGTAAAAATACTGGCAAGAGCTAGAACTAAGAAATTTGACTTGGCCAAATAAAATATTTCTAGTGCTATTCAGAACTATGCACAATGTCCAGTAATGTTTGTGTCGTAAACCCAAATCTCTTGATTTTTAGTAAAAGCGATGTTGTATGAATGTTGCTAGAATATTGGCAGTGAAAAAAATTATTTGGAAAAACAGTGAGAAAACCTGGTGTAACTTAACAGCTTTTACTACAGGTGTGCATAGTGCAGAGAACGGAATAATGAACGTAGTCCCCAGCTTAAGCAGCCGCCTTCTGGGCTGCAACTGTGAGCAAACAAATCGGGAAGAATGGTAGGGAATGCATCCTTGGAAGGAAAGTACCAAAGACAAAACTCCCATCAGCAGCAGCAGTAGGTAAAAGTATTCCTAAATGCTCGTGAACAAAGGAGTTTTTAGGGAAAACTTCAAGCAAAGAGGGTTAACATCTTATCTATATTCATCCTTGGTTCCGTTTGCTTGCAGTGTTCTCTGTCTTACAAAGGAGATCAGCTTTTGTGGGGACAGCTGGGACTGGGATGGCTTATTTTCAACTCTCAAATGTCAATGACTAATGCTGATTTACATGCAGATTGCCTCTCAGCTTTATTTTATTTGGTTATTTATTTATTTCTCAGAAATGCTGTCATTTGCCTCTGAGGAAGAAATCAATGAGAGGGCAATAAGGATGTAATCTTATTGCCGATTCAGGGAAAAAATAAAAATACAGAAATAAAAAAGAGAACGAGAGAAGCATTTCAGCAAATGTGTAACTGCTGGTAGTTTTTCCATTCAGGTGTTTGCCAGATGTCAGTCTGTGTGGGATGAATGCATGTTCCTCTAGGTCCAGAGCTGCTGTTGAGCTCAGGCTCTGTGTTTAGTCTCTGCTGTTTGAGTTAGCCTTCGAGTTCTTCATTGTTGGTATGAAACAAATCCCATACCATTAGCTCCGTTCCCTGACAGCCAAAAACATGAAATCCTGTAGCTCTCACCATCTGGCTATGAGCAGCAAAGGTGTGGTTTTTTTCAGTTGAAATCTCTTCTTTCCGGGGTGTTCCAAATAACAGCTCCATGCCTTATTGACAAAATTAATCTCTTGTAGCCTGCCCATCCGCTGGATTCAGTGCTGTAATTTGGTTTTTTATTTTCCTCTTCTCTCCAGTCTGTCTCTATCACCTACTCTCTGGTGCTGGATGCTCTGAGGGGGAGGAATCAGCTTTGCTCTGTATCTTTACAGTGACTTTGCAATCCTTTCTTCCACCCTGAAAAATGTTTATTGCTGGTATTTATTTATAATCAGAAAAAAATAGGCCTAATATTTTCACAGATTTCTTGCTGAACTTGGCAAGTTAGCATTTGGGAGGATTCAGGCCTACCAGCAATGAGAAAGCTGCAGGTACGGCCATCGGAATTGAAATGTCACGCACTACCAGATTTATTTTGCTTGGTAGTTTCCAAAATACAATTGCAATGTCACCAGCCCATGTTCATGCTTAACTTCCACTGACTTCAATGAGAATTTGGTCCCCAAACTGCTCAAAGAGGCAAACTGCAGGCCAGAAGTAAATGGGTTTGCGTAAATAAGGCAGTAGGTTTGATGTCGGGAGAGCTGGGCTCAGTTTTGGGCGTGCTGACATCGCCAGCTTTGGATCCAGCTGCACCTCATCTATGAAGGATGAGCAGACACCTACAAGGCTTAGGTCCACGTGCTCAGCTCCTTGCTGAGCTCAGCCCTGGGAGAGTGTGTGCATCTGTGGAATGGTGCTTAGAACAAGATAGTCACACTTGTTATCCCAGCATAAAAAACCTGGACATAAAAAGCCTGGTTAGGCTGGGGCAAATGCTTATCTCTCAGGATTTACTGGAGTCACTCGTTCTATGCACAGCCCTCGTGAGGACCCAGGAGAGTCAGGAGATTTATAAATGAGGAGTTGGGACTAGCAGATAAAGCCACTATGACACAGCCCGGCACTTGGGGATTTATGGCTAAACTGCATTGGTTTTTATTCCTTTTACTTTTTCAATTTGAGTGTCTAAGGACATAAGAAATGATCACAAATTGATGGTGACCCTCAAAATCACTTTGTAATTGTGATGAAAATATCTCATTAAAGATTTACGTGGAGCAAGGAACTGGGTGACAACTATTTCTGGTGCTGAGTGAGTGTGTCTCAGAATAAGTACACACTACTGATGGGATTAATGTTCTTTCTTGAGAATTTTTAATGATTAGAGAATTTTCTTAATTATAGTCAGATATCTAACCACTAATTACTCTGCTAAAGTGTGTTCTGGTAGCAGGAGAAATGCAAAACAAATTTACTTACCTATTAAAATCTTTATGTGTCTATTACTGCCACCAGTCTGTGGCTCCTCAGAAATATAGACTCTTATTGATGGGATCCCAGATGCTAACTAGAATTTAATTTAGTTAAATGGTTTGTAATGCAGCTTGTATTTCTCCATGGATATACACCAACAGAACAAGATAAAACCGTTACCAATTACTCAGGCTTTTTTTTTTTTTTAACCTACTTGCACCTTTCCTTCTTGAATTGTAAATATAAAATATTTACAATGATTTATGTAAAATACTACTTTTTTTTGAGTCAGAAAATCTGCTGCCTATGCTATAAAGTTGCTTTCAAGGCTGTCATTCCAGTTGCAACTGTCCAGCAGTTTATAAGACACTACATCTGGCTCTACTTATCTTTTTAGTAGATTACACTAAAGTGAATCCTTAAGGCTAAACCCTCTAATTTACTAAAACACATGCACATAAAATTACAGCTGTCTCACCAAGACTTTCATTGATTTGAACAGAACTGGGATTCATTTAAATGGTTCTAAAACTTAGATAAGCAAACTTCTTTCAAATCCGCAGGAAAAAAACCCCACAAGTAAAGTACCAAAACACACCCAACCTGCCAAACAGCCCTAATTACTGGTTTATTGATTGGCTCATCAGTGCTTTATTCTTTATCTCTGTCTTCTGACACGATCTCTCCCAGATCCCTTGGCTCCAGTGGCAGCTAGGTGTGCTTCCCACACTGAGGGACCCCCTTGTCAGGAAATGGGATGTTTCCTGCACTTAAAGCACAGTACCACTCTTAAAGGTAACTATGCTATACATTGGGTAAGATTCAGCCCTCTGAAGCTTAGTAAAAATTAAACAATTAACTTAAGCTGAAGGCAGGGCAATCATTGACTGTAAAGTACAAAGAGAACATAGATGGAGACCTTAAGATATATTAATTAGATTTTATGCATCTAAAGTTAAGGTAGGAGGTTGCTTCCTCCCTGGCATGTTTTCTGCTATTAAAAGACCCTACTCTGACTTTCTGCACACAGTTTGGAGTATTTTCCCTGAAAAGTAGATGGGAATATCTTGCAGGACATGTAGGAGCACCTCCTCTGGGCATTGGTGCACATCTACTCAACTCCACATGTCCTCGCTGCGTGGAAGTGCCAATAGTTTTACACCAGATGTGGAACTCCCTCAGCATCCTGGATTATAACTCACAGAGGGATGGGGCTCAAGAGGAAACAAGGAAAATGACATGTAAAACACGGAGCAAAAGGGAAGTGAGTTTTCTCTGAAGGCTCAGTCAGAGGCTGTTCAATTACCTCCCCAGGAACTAATGCCCCCGTTTTGTGTCGTAAGTCTCATTACCCAGTTCTGTCACCCAGCTTAGTGGCACAAAGTGTTCAGGCATTGCTGCTGCTGAATGCTAGGGAAAGCACCAGAATCCAATTAAAAATCCCCTCAGCATTATTAGAAACCAAGAATTGGCTTTAAGGAGTAGTTACAGCAGTTTGCCTGGAAATGTGCTGTATTTCCCAGCTCCAGCCTTCTCCCTGCTGACAGACCCTGTTTGCATTTCCAAACGATATCTGCATGTGCAGTGAGCAGTTACAAATATGATGCAAGAATTCATGGAAAAAAACTTTCCAGCTCATGTGATAAACAACCCTAGATGATCAAAATCCATAACCAAACCCTCTCTACTCTGACTTTTCCCTCCGGAGAGTGGATACGAGAGCAGCACATGGCAGATGTTGCTTTGCTTAATGCATTGCTTCCCATCTCTCAGTACACTCATCTGCATGGCTGGCAGGTGCAGGACTCTGCCTGCTGCTAATTCTTTTCTGTTTTTCCACTGATGGCACTGGAAAGAGTTGATTATTTCAATGAAGGTGGTTGAGAAGACGTTTTACCCTGGGTGGTTGTAGCGTTATGTATTGCTGCGATGTCAGAAAGCAGAGTTTGTCCAAGGCTTCCCAGCAGTATTGTTTGTTCCCCAAAGTTGAATTCTCCACCACCAGCGTGGTCAGGTGTGTTTGCCATTCCTGTCAATGGGAAGTGAAATCAGAGCTGGGAGAATAATGAAGAGACAGGAAGACGTATTACTACAGTTAATAGCAGTGGACAGGAGGGCTTGAGGAAACAACTGCTGGGTTTGATACAAGTCATCCTGCAGCCTTTTTTCAGCATTATCCATTGTCCATCCACCCCTTCTTTGCCTCAGCCAGGGCCCTATCACCCCCCCAGAAGGAATTTCCTCCTAATACCCAATCTAAATCTTCCCTCCTTCAGCTTAAAGCCATTCTCTCTTGTCCTATCACCCCATGCCCTTGTCAGCAGCTCCCTCTTGGTGTGTGTGCACCTGTGGGCTGCTGGCAGCAGCTCTTTGAGCAAACACGCCTGGTGTGTGCCACAGAAACACAGATCTGGGCACACAGGGTCTCACCTGCAGCCTGGGACCTCCTCTCCTACCCCTCCAGGGGGGAAAACTGAACTCTCACCTGGGCAGGAGAGACCTGTCCCTTTCGTGCCTCTCTTACTGGGAGCTCCATTTTTCTCTCCTGTTGCTTCTGTCATTTCTCCTTTGACATAGGATGAAAGCTAAAATAGGAACTAAATGTTATTTTCAGACTAAGCCAGGTGCTGCGGGCCTGCCTGGCCTCCCAAATCTTGTTGAAAATGCCATGGAAGTGCTCAGGAACAGAACTGGTAGTCTTGCAATGGTACTTCAAGCCCTGCTTCAGCAAAAAATGTTTGAGGATTTATTTAGGTATTGTGCAGTTAAGCATGTATTTAAGTGTTTTGCTGAACCAGACCATTTTTAGCTTTAGAACATTTAGTCTTATTGTATTTTTGTAAGTAAATTTTGATAATTTCATCTATGTCTCTTCTGGACAGCTTGAGGTGTTTTAAAATAGCCTTAAGGGTTTTGGTCTAAAGTTTGCTGTCTACATCAGAAACGTTTCAGAAAGCTACTGAAATCATAGAGAGAAAATGGACCTAATAATTTGCTAAAGAGATGGTAACTTGTTGGCAGAAGGTGGTGCTGTTACCTGATATTGAAGCAGATAAGTGACTCCCATGTCAGTGATCTTCTGCTAAACCAAGTCCCTGAGCAGCAAAGAGATTTTCTTTCCCCCTTCCCCAGCCACAGATGTGATAGTGAATAGGTACAGATGAGGCTTCCTGGTCTCTGAGATACTTAATAATCTTCTTAATTAGCAGGCAGATGGCCATGCCATCGTTTCTCCCAACATAAAGTAGAATATCAGGTGAACTTTGTTCTTTAGAGAAATAAATGCAGCCACACCGTGCTGTTCTCACGGAGCGGCTGATTTCACCGACACAGACGCGTGGCCTGAATTTAACAAAAGCAAAGAATGATTGATATAAGGGACAGCTGAAAGATTTTAAAGTGGGGTGGGCTTTTTTTCATGAGCAGCATGCTGTCACACTTGATAATATCAGATGCCAGGAGAGAAAATTTGAAGAATCCAAAGGGAGGTTTTGGTTGGGAAAAGCTCTTTTAAGTTGTGCCTCATGCATTGATAAAATGGTTGGTACATGAGCCGACAGGTGATGCATAGCAGCGTGTTGGACGCATGGAGCAACTCACAGGTGTAACACATAAATCACTCTTGGCCCTTCAGAATGATTTCAAGCCTCCAAAAATATCTAACTTCTTTTAGAAAAGAAAGGATGAAATGCAGGAAATTATATAATAGATAACAAGTCTCATTTCTGAAGCTTCAGAATATATAGAGATCATATTTTCAAGCTTTACATCATAATCATAAGAGTTAAAAACTTCTTTTGTATTTAATAAAAGATGATTTTTTTCAGCTAATCCTGTGCCTGTGGGACTTATGGCAATGCAGTAAGACAGGAGGAAATACAAATTGTTATTGCATGTTCTCTCATAAAATATATTAGTTGAGGGGTTAGAAATTGTGAAAATGGAATGTTTTACCTACTTCTGGATTAGTATACTCAGAAATTATTGTATTTTTACTCCGCTTGCAGTTCCTCATTTAGAAAATATTAGAACGTGAGAAAGGCTGTTCCTGAAATAGCTCACTAGAAACTGGTGTCAAAAATTGCAATCTGTGTTCTAAACTGTTTTGATAAATTTTCACATTCAAGCAATTTGGAAAATTTAGATATAGATCCAACTTTTCATCCTGAGAGGAGACCAGATTTCAAACCTTTGAAAATCTCTTTGCCCGTTGCTAATCCTTCAGTGATTTAAGATAATTTTAAATACAAGCCTCCATAAAAGAGAAAAAAACTTTACGTGTGCAAGGAGAGAAAATTAAACAATGAAAAATAAAGTCCAAATCATGCAATAAATCTTTCAGGACTCATGCTATCAGCTAATCTGAATCAGCAGGGATAGCATTGGTGGATTAGGAAGGGTGAGAAATATTTTTGCTCCTGTGTAATAATAGGAATAATAATAATCTTTTGGGTTGGCAGCTGTAACCAGGGGCTTGTGATACCATCAGTGGCCAGAGCTGAGAAGAAGCCCTGAGGGGCTACATGGACTCAACATTTCAGAGAAGAATTCGATGCCATGTGCATTTTGGGTCATATTTTCAAAATTCTGAAAGCTTGTCCTTGATTCTTTTGTTAGAAGATCTCCATGGATGTAGAAATATCCAATCAATGTCTGGAATTTCAAGCGGTGTGTGCTGGGCTTTGAAAGTGTGGTTTTTTGGAGCCAAGGCACTCTGTCACACCTTCAGAGAAGAGAAACACAACTGGTCAGATGCCACTTAAGATACAGCTGAGCCTGATAGTGGAAGGCTCTTGCAGGATTTTCAGACTTTGAGCATAAGGCTTCTTTTTTCTTTTTTTTTTTCCCCCCAATTGGATTTCACGGTTGAAACTGGGTGTAAGAATCCTGAGACTAGGGAGCAAATAGCTTTTTATGGAGATTTGAATTACAATTTGCACTTGAAAAATCAGCCCAAGCAGAGAGTGACGTGGCCTGGTGGTGTGTCTCTGTGCCAGTCCCCTGCTGCTCTCTCCCTGGCCACAGCAGGTCACACCCCCAAGGCACCTGGAGCTCTGTGTGGCTGTGGCAGGGCAGGGTAAGGAGCTCAATGGAAAGAAAACATTTAGAGCTGATGCTGACTCCTCCTTTGAAGGCCTCCTTTAAATCAGTTTTGAAAGCCTGTGTGGATTTTAGCTCTCATTTGCCCTGTCTTGGCCAAGTGACCCAGCAGAGATGTGGGTTTGCCCACAGGTTTCTTCTGCTGCCAGGTTCTCAGTGTGGTACCACCCAGCACCTTTCCCTGCAGCTGCAGCCTCCTCTGCTCACAAACACCCTCACTGTGCTGGACTGTTTGAAGTCTGGGTCACGGGCCGTGTGCCTTCTGTATGTGAACATCCAGCAGTTCTCCATAACTGCAGCTGGGTTTGGAAACAGCTGGAGAGGATATCAGGTGGTCTTGAATTTGCCTGCAGTGCCCAGTGCTTACATTGGAATAAATCACTCTGAATTCACTACGGTGTACCCCAGTGTCTGCTGAGATGTATCTTTGTTTGATTTCACTCTTGGTGGTATTTATCTACTGCAGACATTAGCAAACTTATCTGTCAGTCTGTTTATAAACTGAAGAGTCCATAAGGTTGATAGATATTTCCTATTCCTTTTGTGACTTTTTATGCATCTCTGGACAAATGGGTGACTTTGCTGTTATTTTCCCCCAGAGCACAACTCCAGTTTGGGGCCCTAAATGAAACTCTTTAAACACAGAGCTCCAAAACCTCAATTCTCACTTGTCAGTGGGGGAGAAAAAATATCAGCCTAATGGTGGCACGATCTAGCCCTGTAAATAACACATACTCAGGTCCTGCTCCCGTGGAACACAGTTATATGTCAGCTATGATCATCTGTTTTCCCATTTTTTTGTTTGTGTGAGTTGCTGAAAAGCAAACCTTTCCCACAACTAATCGTATTTGCTAATTACCTGTGAAAAAGCAATTATCTGCAAGTGATACAACGCTTTGGAAAGGCTCTTTTAATTGGCAAAGATGGGGAAAGATGCTCTTCTGTGGGTGCTGTTTTCAGAAGAATCTTCCCAAATATTGTACCTGATGTATCACATTAGACACATCAGATTGGGTTGCATCAGCAATGTTGCATTACATCACATCACCGAGGTAATGTGCTGTGACAGACCTGCAATGCAATGTGTCAGCTGGAAAATGGGGAAAGATGTGATTTCCTGAGCAAAATGCTTCTTAAGCTTTATGGTATTTTCTCCTCCTCTAACTGAACAAGTGGCTGTTTGTGTGTTGGGGTATCTCCTAAAAGACTCAATTGCCTGTTGAAGAATTCTTGCCATTTTCTGTGTTTCCTGCCTCTCCATTGGCTATTTACAGGTGTAAAATGAAAGGTATTTTTTGCTATTTACACTTCCATACCTGAATTATAATAGATTTGTTTCCTCAAACTTTCAGTACACTGAGAAAGCACTTTCTAGGAGGAATGTTCTTGCCATTTGTGCAGCTCTGTCCAGGGCCTGAGCTTTTACCCTGGCTCGTGGGACGTGCCTCCTGTGGGGAATGCTGAGGGGCGAGTTCTGCACGAGTGAGGCTCAGAATCACAGTCCTGAGAGACAAAGCCTGGCTGAGATTCATGTACACTCAGAGGTGCAGTGAGAAGGGGATTTTCTAATGCATGACTTCTTTATGGTGCACAGCTTCTACAAGGATAGCACTGAAGCGCCTTGCTTTGCCTCCCTTCGTGGCTGGCCTTCCCCACAGGGGTGGCAGCAGGAAGATACTGCAGCCTGTTATCCTTCAGGGATGTGTAGAGAAAACTTGCATTGGTCAAGGTGTTTTTCCAGCCCTGAGTAAAGATGACTTGGCTTGTCCAGGAGAGAGGACAGCGCAGTGGTCACTGTGGTCACCTGGAGCGGCGTGTGCCCAACCAACCTCACCAAACTCACACTGGCCACCTGCTCCTGCTCTTCAAATGAGTTTCTAGTCAAATTTAGTTGATGGCTGTTGGGTGTCTTTGACAGAAGACTTGGTTATGACTCAGAACAGAGCAGAGAAGCTGGAAATAGGTGCACTTCAGGTGGAGCCGTGGAGGTAGGGGATGTAGAGATGAAACTGGAGTGCAGATGAAGGAGGAAAACTCATAAATGTTAAGCTCTTTAGAAAAGGAGAACCTATGAAATCCATGCAAAAGCAAAAATAAAAATATTTTTAATGTGTTTTCATAATCTGCATTGTCAGCAATAATGTATTGTAACAGTTTGCTTCCTTTTCTAGTTATTTCTTTTTTAAATTGTCCACTTTTTTATGAGCTACTCAGCATTGTCTGATATTGAGCATCCTCTCAGGTATACATTATGCTTCAGTGGAACACCAGAACCAATCAACAGAGAATTTCTGAAGAGGGAAGTGCTATACAATAATGATGAACATATTGTCCTCAAGCTGTGGAGGTTAACGGCCCCAAATTGCTTTGCTATTTGTACATATTGAAATGAGAAGAATTTATATGTTTGCTCTCATTTCAGTGGGCTCTTGTGATTCATTACATTGGCACTTCAGAGTTCAGAACAGTCACTTGTCTCCTGCAAAGCAGCACCCTTAACTGTGTTACTATTTGGTTGCTCATTATTGTCCCAATTCTTTCTTTTTTATTGCTGCACAAATACACTTTGGTTTCCCAGTAACTTGTGTCTAATGCTGATTTCTGTAGCGTTCGTTGTCGGAAGGATCAGGGTCCTGGTGTACTCAGAAAGAAATCAGCTAAGTAAATCTATAATAGCTTTGCTGTTTAAACAATGCCTTGCATCATTAAAACTAAAACAAACAAAAAGAAATTTAAAAATTGGTTTTGTACCTATGGATACCTTTCATTTTTGTTCAATAGAATTTTTAATGAAATGGCAACAGTCACGTAGAAAGAATTTACTTACCTTTCTGCTTCCTTGGTTTAGTCTTTTAGGACAATACAGTCATTTTACAGTCTGTCCTGGGTAAGGAAAAGTGCATAATTGCTGAGAAATTAATTGTGAGTTGAAAGTCTCTAATCTTTGCCTGCCAACCCTCACTCCTGCTTGCTCTAAGAAGGTATTGAGGAAAGGTATTCAGGTGCCTAAAGATGAAAATAGGTACACAATGGTTTTTGCTTTGTTTTTGTTGCCTGTTTGGGTTTTTTTCGTGTGTTTTGTTGTTGTTTTCTCCCCAGAAACGAACAGTAGACCCCTCCAGCCCTCTGCAAAACTGCTATATGTCTATTGTACCCATAAATTCCCCCACTACATCTATAGACCTGGATGCTACTGTTTCAGTCAAACCCTGGCTCCACACCCAGGCAGCATCCAGGCATGTGGGGCCATCCCATATCCCCCAGCTGAGTGTTTGGGTGTAGATACCCACACTGGAGCCACGTACTTCTCCTCTGTAGGAGAGGAAATGCATCCTTGAAGTGCCTGTTTGGTCTCTATGAACTGTATGAGAATTCCTTTGGGACAAGCACAGAAATGGATATTTCCAGCCTGATAACCATATTTGCTCAGGAGAACCATATTTTACACAAAGGGTCAGCCTTGGTGTTTCTGTCACTTCCTTTCATCAAAATGTTTATTTTCTACCTATCATAGGTGTAAGTCATTCAGATCAATAGCAAACACTCTTACTCTTATCTTTTAACCAAATATTAGCCATGCTTTCTATTTGCGAGCTGACATTAACTCACACTCACCCTTTTTCTGCATACAAGACTCCTATTCTAAGCCTTTTCTTTAAACCTGTTATTAATTCTGCCTTTTCTGTCTAAACCCAGTCCAGCAGCACAATTAACTGCTGCACCTAACAAGCAAGTTTATAAGTGATCTCCATGATACCACTGACATGAAGAAAGTAAGTGGGTTTAAACTGACTCTCATCACAAGCTGATCTCTGTACAGCCCTTGGTTGGTAGAACTGGCAGCAGACGTGTATTGCAGAATTAAAATCAAGACTTATGAGAACCATCGCTACGTAACGGTGAGGTCAGACGAGAATGGGACAATCCACACAAGTCTTTAATCTCCATCAAGCCAAGATGCTGTCTGTGCTTTGTTCTGTAGTTTAGAATAAATCCTCGATGACACTGTCATCATCTCATTTTGTGGTCTTCACTTCCTCCTGATTATAAATAAGAATCAGGTTTCCTTTTTTCAGGACTGGGAGACAGAGGAAGGAGTTCAAGCTCTTCTGTTCACAGTGAGGGAGAGCTGCTTTTCCCACTGCAGTGGGAAGGCAGTGCTTCAGATCTTGAGCTCCCTGGACTGAAACTACTTTGATGGTGAGTTCATAAAGACACAGAGTGTTCAGAGGTTGTGTCATATTAGCCAGAAGTGTTCCCTGATGAGGCCGAGGGAGAACTCGCCCGGGGCTTTGCAATCAGGGAACAGGCTGGGGATACGTGTTGGTAAGTGACTAAAACGGTGACTTTCCCCTGCACAACAAAACACATCTCTGTCAAAGTGGAGCAGATAAACAGGTAAGTGAGCTAATTCTGTGCTTCACTCTGTGAAGAGCAGGGATTTAACACAATTTTAAAAGTAGTAGCAGTGGCTGAGACCACAAGTGACTAATGCATGACTAAGGTTTCTCCTGGAGCTGTAAGGTGAAGGTAACGCTCAGTTCTGCTTAGATTTATGAAGGCTGTGATCAGCAGGTATGCCAAAATGGAACGATGAGTTTTGAAAAGCTTGAGAATAAGGCTGAATTCCAGGGCTGCAGGGCAGATACCATATCTGAGTGAGATTTGTAATAGCAATACCAAGGACATGACAGAAAAAAACCCACTTGAACCACCCTCTCCCCTTCAGGGAGATTTCTGCTTTTGAAACTCTATGTAATAGGTGCCCAGGCAAGTACTGAAAGAATTCAGCACATGGAATGGCTGCTGAGGAAGCTGCAAGAAATCACCTTTAAAGAAGCAAGACTGAAACTAGCAGTGAGATATCTGGGTGGGGAGAGCAGGATGAAGCGATTAAAGAAAATGAAAAGTTTCCACCTGGTTTGTAAATATTAATGTGAAGAACTCAGCACAGCAGTGTCTTGTGAGCACCTTCTCTAGCACCCTCTTTTCAGTAGGTTGCTGGAGATTTGCATTGCTAATGTGCTTGCATGAAAGTTCTCCCAGGCTTCCAGGGAAAAAGGCAGATGTAATGCAAGGCAATAAGGTGCTTGAGTAATTTTACCTCTGCATCCTAAACTGTAGATGTACTGGATGTGAAGCCTTGGAGTTTCTGGATGGAAAACACCTGAACTTAGCAGTCATTAAAGAGAGCTAGTTTCTAACCACTGTATCCTCGATAAGTAGCACATCAGTAGGAGGGCAAAATAACAACTGCTCTAGGCTTGGAGACGCTCTTGCATTACTGCTACTCCAATTATTTCCTTTTTTACACATGTTCAGCAGTCTCTCGCCTCTGTAATTACCACATTGAACACTTTAGCTATTAGATACAGCTACTAGACTTGTAACAAGCCGTCATTACTTGCGCTTGCTATCTTACAATTTAACAACATTTTTTGAGACCAGTGTAACAGACTCACAGACCTGTGTATGGACTCATGCACTTAAAGACTGGTTGAAGCCATAGATTTTGCTAAGAAACAGAAAAAAAGCCAAAGGTAGGACTGCAGAACGTGGAAGCTGATGCACGCTATGGCCCTGGTTTGAATATTCTAGTTAAAAGTTATTTTTAGTACCTGTATTGGGTAAATTTTTCCTTTCGTTGAGAAATGGTGGCTGAGGATGAGAATGGCCAAATTAGAAAGCGTGTTACAAGCCTGAAAGCCTCTGAGGTTTTATGGGATGTCAGAGGTGAGGGCAGCTGTGTATCAGCTGTCCTTAAACACCTAAGGAAAGGGGAAAGGCAGGTTGAGAAGGGTTGCCTTTGCCCATCTTTCTCTGTGTTTGACAATTCCTTTCCTGTGCTCTGTGCTCTTGTGATGGTGCAGAATACTAAAAAGAGGTAATTTTTTGTATGCTCAGGCAAGCAGGAGCGTGGTGGGCCAGCTTACCTGATTAGCTGGTGGATTTTCTGTGCTAACCCCAGGTGGCCAGGCAGAGCGGGCATTTAAAAACTCATCCATCGCTTGTCTTACTGTCTTTGAATTTGCATAATTAAAAGTGAATTACTTGCTGTATTTTTAATATATGCAGTGAAAATGCATGAAAAGCTGAAAAATTACAGCAATCCAGTAATTCATGTCATGTCCCATTCGGAATTACAGCTTTCCAGTCCCAGCTCAAACACTGAGGGTTTCCTGCCACCATAAAGCTGTAATTGCTGAATTAATAACAGCGGGTTTTGAAGAGCGACTGCACAGACTCTCTGACCCAGGTAATAGAAATACTCATGTTAAAGTGAATTTGATACATGTGACTTAATCTATTTCATATTAGGCTCAAATAGTGAAAATCATTGCTTTCTTTGCCACAGGATGTTATGAGAACCACAGCAAGGTGTTTAGCTTAAGGCAGCTGTGTTGCTAAGCCAGTGGGGACTAGAAATCAAATTTCAGGGACAAGCCAGGCTACTTGTCCTTCTACCATGGAACTTGTACCTCAATTCTGTTAGTCTGCTCAGCACTTCTGGGAGGTGGAATTCTCTACCCAGCTGCAAAAGCATGGAGAACAGGATGCAAAGGTAGATGGTGAAAGGCTTCTGCTAATGTTTCATTATGCCAGGATTTTATTATCAACTACTTAAAAACCCCCAACTTCCTCCTCACCGTCAAGTTTGGAAACAAATTCTGCAGCTGCTGATCTTTGCAAAATGTGATGTCTGCTGTGGACCACTGCTATGACACTCATCCATCAGGACTGGGATAAAGGGAGTGACGTATCTAAATAGAATGGTCAGAAGTTAACCAAAATGGCATGATCTGAATGAAGGGTTCCTTTTTTCCCCCTTTTGTCATTGTTGCTGTGGTTTGGGGTTTTTTAAGGGTTACTTAGGTATTGGAGGAAGCTGGTGATCAATTTGCTGTGAATTTCTCAGGCTGAGACCCTGATGCAGCAGCCATTTGAACCTAAGTGACTTTACATTTATTTCAGTAGGTTTTGTGATTCTTGGTCACTGCTATAACCTGATTCAAGCCATTAGAGATCAATTGGCCCATGTCAAAGGATCTGCTTGTACCGTGGGATTGATTTAGCGAACAACTATTCATGTTGCAATGTTCAGCTGCAGCAAAAGACAAGATGTATGAGCAATCAGACACTGAACTTCTCAGCTCAGGATAATGTCCTGGGCTGGGGAATCTCTGAAATAGTCTCATTGAGATTGTATGGACATTGTGGATAAAATGAACTGGCAGTTTCCAGGGCTGGCAATCTGGTTCCTTTCCTAAGAATTACCATCATTAATTAAAATCTCTTTTTCTGTCTAATTATTTCAGCTCTAATTCTCTTGCAGGTTCATAAATAGTAACATTCCATTGTCTTGGAAAAAAGTTCATTTTTCTCCTTTTCATTCTCTTTGTCACTGCCCTCAATTCTCTGCCCTCTCATGGCTTAAGGTAATTAAACTTCCAAAGTCTGGTCACCTCTCTGAAATATTCAAATATAATCAAAGACGTTTTCATGTTTCTTTTACTGGCAAAACTCCATGAGAGTCTTGAACAAAAAAGGAGTGCTTTTACCTTCTGCAAATAACAGGAGGTGAGGGGCCGGGGATCCCAGGTTCTTTCCACTCTGGTTCGCTATTACCCAGACCCTGTGCTACCAAGTTACAGTTCTAAGGGCAAGCATTTCAAGCCTTACAGCTTGTAGGGATTGTGAAAGGTATTTAACCTGCTCTTTGTAATTGCCTCCTTGCCATTTAACACTGAGATTACAGCATTTACTGCTGGATGCTGATAATTCTCTCAGCTGAACTTTTGCATTCAGCGAACGATTTTTGCAGAATATTCCTGTGGAAGATACTGACTGAAATTTGTACATACATGAATGCATACATGCAGAGTAGCTTGGGCTCACCCACGTTCATGGAGAGGAGAAAAATCTCCCCAAAGACAGGTATGTACAGCACAAAATACCTGAGGATTTTGAGAGGGAATCAGCACAAACAGTGGTGTTAAGGCAGAAGATCCTGCTTTGGGCAGCTTGAGGTTGAAGTAAGGAAGATCTTTCCAGGCTTTCATCGAGGGGATCACTTTTATCAGCTCACTATGAGATCTGCCCTTCCTGTGGGTGTTTAGCTTGCTGCCTGATGTTTTCTTGAATTTTTCTTTATGAAGTGTCAAGTTTTGGTGTAAGAAAATATCAAGTGCAGCTAAAGGTCAAAGTAAATCGTGAATGAAATTCCACAAACTGATATTCAGCAAAGGACAAAAAGTAATGTCAGATGCTAATTCTAGTTTACATAAATGCTCTCCCTAGATCAGAGGCCATCCATGCCCTCCAGAGGAGCCCCTGTGCTTCCCTCTTGGAGATGCAGATCTAGCAGCCAAGAGAAGAAGTTTAGAACATGATTGGGATGTCCACTGATTTCACCATTGAAATAGAAGGTGGTGCCTGAATCATTGCAAGGATTTGGAAAGCTTTTCTGAATGCTTTTATTTTAAGAAAAAAAAAATCCAACTTCTTCCTCCAAAAACGCAGAGATGCCAGTGATACCAGGTATCTGTGGAGGTTTCTGTTCAGCAGCAGCTTGGCTGACACCAGAGAACAAGCAGTAGACAAAGACTGCTGCTCCAGCTGGTTTTTTGTTTGTTAGGTTACATGATGAGGGAAGACAAAATCAGGGTCTACTGCCTGTTTTAAGCACAGAGGAGAAGTTCTATCTGTGGAACAGCTCACAGGCTGGGAGGGTCTGTCAGACCTGCCCTTCTGACCAGCAGTTCATGCCAATATTGAACTCCTGCTTGCTCCAGAGTGCAAAGTCTTTGTGGTTTCACAGTCAATGCACTTTCAGCCGTTTATGGTACCTTTACAAGCAGGACTTTCAGTAGCAACACTTTTAATGGCTGTGAGGCCCTGAATCAATGGTGTCTATCAAAGCAGCTGAATTCTGCTTAGAAGCAATTAGTTCTGTGAGCTGCAAAGACAACAGGATTTCCAGAGCCCGTGTCCTGCATTTATCTCTGGGTAAATGGAGAGCTCGTTCGTCTACTTACCAAGGTGCCTATTTCACTAAATTTGTAGGAATGTTAATACCTTGACTACACATGGTTATACTTATTCAGAGAGGCTTTGTGATCACATAAAACTTAAGAAAGCATAAAATGAATCCATTTTCTTGGATATTTGCAGTGCTGTCTGTATCAGAAAGGAGTGGCAGAACTGGAGTGAAGGAAAAATGCATGTCCACAGATCACAGACAGAAAAGTAGGTGCTTTGAAATACTTTGATAGTAACACGAATGTTGTCTCCTCTCCAGTGTCGGGGCTTTTGAAAGCTCACTAGGCAGCAAAATGAAATGTTTTACGGTTTTATCAAGCACGGCACAGCCACTGATATTATACTTGCAATTTCATGAGCTGGTAAACAGATACCTTTGTGCTTAAGGGTCTAAATGTCAGCGGTGTAGAAAACGGATGATCATGCTGCTTTGTGAAATAGAAGCTTCTTCATGAGAAACGTATCGCACCTGAAGCAGCATCACTTGATATTTGCCCTTGTAAAGCATGGCCTTGTGACCAGTGCTTTCAGTGAGATAAAGACTGAAGGGAACTGGTGGGACAGCTGAGCTGGAGATCTATTTATCTACTGAAGCATGGGCTGTATAGAATATGTGTTGCCTCTTTGAATGCAGTGATTCAGCATCACAAGCCAGTATTGGATTCTTGGTTCAGTGTACAAACTTTCTGAGTCTCAACACAATTTCAGCCAAAGCCTGCCATTTTTCTATAAGTAAGACTTTCAGGAGCAACCCTCTTCGTGGCTGTTGGCTCTGAAATGATAGTGTCTATCAAACCAGCTGCTGAGTGTTCTTAATGGCTGCATCAAACCATCTGCAAGTGCTGTAGATCTGGTATAGCTAATTTCACAAAATAATCAGGGATAGGAGAATGTGGTTGTGGGAGAAGGGAGCCCCTGGCTGTGAGTTTCCACAGAAATTCTTTTGCTTTCAGCAGGGAATGGTAACTCTATGCTATTCTCACAGTGTCTTATCTAATGTGTTATTGACGCCATTGCATTTGCTTTCAAACACAGTCATTAGAACATTTAATTTGCAGCAGCTGTAATTTATATTTGTAATTTTGTCTAAGATCAATAAAGGAAACTGAAGAGATTTATAGTCCTAGTTTCAACTAAGATAAATTGAAACAGACTCTGTGTCCCTGAAAAGCTTTATTTAACCAGCATTTTAAAAGAACAAAATGAATTAGATGAGATATTTGCATGCAAGCGTGGGTAAATAATCCCTTGTGTCTGGAAGAAATATTGGAAAGGGTGAACATGGTCACTGTGTTCTTCTCTGAAATACAAATAAACTCCCGGGAAAAGTTACCTTAGTGTAGGATGTAATGAGAGTCAAGGAAGCATTTCAAAATGCTTCCTAGCAGCAGCAGTCAATAAATATCCTTGAGATCTGTTGTATTAATACTGCATAATAAGCCTGTAGCTGCATGTTTTAAATACTGTCAGGATCAGTCTGAGATTGGAGAGGGAGACCCTGGAAGCGCAGCTCTGCCTTATTTTACAGCAATCCTTGAACGTGGATTGCAGAAATGTGTTAATAATTTTTGAAAAGTCTGCATTCATTTATGAAATATTCATGTTCCAAGCACTGCCTCATGCCTGGGAAGAGGTGCCTCTCCCATGCAGCAATTAGCTGAGGGATTATGCTGAGCAGAAGAGACGTGAGCAGTGTCAGGCCAGCTCAGGGCTGTAGTGGTTTCAAGAAGAGTCTGACAGAGGGAAGGCAGAAATTCCTGATGAATCTTTCTCCTTCGGCACAGCAGCAGGACAGGATGCTGGAGCGGTGCCCGAGAGATCTGAGTGCTGGGACTGAGAGATATCCCTGCACCTGGCCCAGGACAGGGCACAGTTTAGCAGCTGGTGGCTGAGCTCATCCCTTTTGCTCTGAAGCCTTTTAAACGTGCCCTGGGGGAAGGCACTACGTTCTTTCTCCACCCTCTGTTAATTTGGTTTATGCCTAATCCAGCTGCCTGTTGCCAGTAGAGTGCTGGTAGTGCTGTGCCAGGGCTCGTGTTCTTCTACTCTGCCATGCAGCCAGGCTTGAAATTTCTGTTGTTTTGCAGAAAACTTCACTTCATACTGTCATGTGATCACATTATACTGAAGGAAAAAATAATCTGTGGCACGAAGGAGAAAGTTCCACAATAACACCTTGACTTCCTCCACCAGGCAGTTGGGTTTTTTTTTTTGCATGGGTTTTTCAATATTATGGTGTTTTGACTTGGAGTTTTGACAAACTGCTGCTTCCTGGGTTTCATTCATATGCCCCAAGCCCTTGCTTGTCTCAGAGCTCCTGGATGTGTGGTGTTCATGGACTTAGCTCACCTTTCCCCTGTCAGTCTGGAAAGATGCGTTTCCAGCTGACACATTCTGCAGGCATTTATCCCTGAGGGGAGCAGTCCAGGCTGGAAAGTGGTGAAACTAATCTGTGCTATTCTTAGATTGCTAAAGTGGGTGAGGCTAAGAGAGAAAAGATCCCCATTTTCTGCACTTCCACTTGTCTCCTCCCATAAAGGTTACAGAGAAAGCCAGAGGAGGACCTGCCCCATCTGCGTGTGTGTGCTGCACTTCATGAGGAGGATTTGTCTTTAAATGCTAACTGTAAAGGCAGCTCCATACTGTTCTCCTTTCTGTTCTTGTGGCTGGTTGTTTGAATTCAATTAAGTTAATATGTTTTTAGTAGTGCAGCGCTGCCATCTCTACAGTACCTTGTAAACAACAATTTTTGCTGTAAGCAGTCAACCAGCACCCTGTGTGTAGTCATCACAGGGGTTGAATGTCACCATTATGATCTTGGACTTAACGTGACTAATGTCTGAACTGCAACAAAATGTTATATGGGCCACAAGATTGTAAAATGCAAAATTATTTCTGTTCTTGTAACTGCTGTTAGTAATAGCTGTCTACATGTTAAGAGAATTACTAGATATACCATCAAGGCATTCTGCTGCTGGGGCCAGAACAGAGACAGAGAATCTATGGAGGAAGACAGACCTTCTTCTGAGGTCCTTCTCTTGCAAATGAATAGCACAGAAGCAAATGTGTCAAGGGGAAAAGAAGCTGAGAGTCAGGGCTCAGCACCACATGGTGAATTTAATAGAAGAACTGAGTAGTAGCCTGTAATCTTGGACCACTGCTAGGCTTACATCATTATCCTGTTCATCCAAACAAAGCTGTGGCACACCGAAGCCCCAGGTGCTTTGTTTATTGTGTGCAATCAGTTCAACTTGTCATTTCACCTACACTTTCTATTACCCAGTGTTTTCCTTAGAAGCTTCTAACAAACGATTCAGGTGAAAGATTTCTTGAAATGAATAGCTATTTGTGAGTCAGTGCATGGTACTGGATTTCACCTGCCGTGGGTTTTGGAAGAGAGAAATTTAGAAGGAACAATAGATAGATTTAAATGACTGGTGGGTTAGTTTGAGGACTTGCCAGCCCCATTTAATGGCCCTGTGTCTTGTTGTCAGCCTGCTCTGTGATCAAGCTTGCAGGGCTGCAGCCTACATGGAGGCAGGCTGGTCTGTACTCTTGTCACCACTAATGAGGCTGGGGGAGTGGATTTCCTTCCAGTATTTTATGGTTGTCTGTCCTTAGTATCTGTGCTCTCCTGTGCGGGAGCGCAAGGAGGGATGGCCGACCTGAAACTGCAATAGGAGGGATCTTCTGCTAAGGAGGGTTTGTTTCTACAAGGAGGTCCTTCTACCAAGCTTCAGAAGAGAAGCTGTTAATCCACACTGCAGCACAGCCAAAGCCTTTGTAGTGTCTTCTCCACTGCACTGCACCTCTGAATTCGGGGCTTGTGGGATGAGTATGACTGAGGAAAACGTCCCCAAATTTAACACCTCACTTAGATGGGCTGGTTTTTCCTAAGGGCTTTCACTGGTGGGTGAACACGAGGGTGACCTGAGGAGCCCACCAGTTCAACCCTCCAAACACCACTGCTGGGAGTCACAGCTGCAGCCTGGAGATTGGCAGCCCTCCACACTTTTATACACCTCTCGTGCGGGCAGGGTGGGATAGAGAGAGTGGAGATCCATCTCCATGCCTGGAGTCCCTGGGGTGAACAAATGAGAGAAAGGGATGTTTAAGAGATGTATTCCATTAAGCCAGCATTTCAAGTTGCTACATAATAGGCAGCATTGTGAAGCTCCTCCGGGGAGAAGGCTTCTGGTGGTAGCTCTCTCTGTGCCTCCCTGCTGTGAGTCATTGTGAACTCAAGTTCAGAGGAATTGGTACCAAGGAAAAAGCATTGAGATAATAACCTNGGAAAATTTATTCCCTGAAAGGAGCAGAACTGCCTCACCCTAAAAGCATTCTGTAATTCATGGAATCAGGCTTCCCAGCGATCTGCCTTTATCGAAGGCATCATCCTCTGAGGGTGGAGAGACGTGTGCTTTGGGATTTAAGGACTGTCCATATGGTGTCACACAGCCTAAGCCAGCGGTTGGTATGCTGCCAGTTTGCAAACCAACTCATCAAGGCAATGAAAAGGTTTTTAAATCTTATGCTTGCAATTATAAGGAACAATAGTTTGTAGTGCCTCAGGAGAAATAGTGTGCTGTGATTGCCTTTCTGTAAGCATGCAGGTCTCTGGTGTTAAGAACACTAACATCTATTCAAGCATGTTTTACCTTTCTGAGAGCCATAGACAATGCCATGTTGTGTGGGAATTTCGTGGTGTTTGCTGGCTGCTGGGCCTTCTTTTCTTGGAGATAAACATGCATTGTGTTATTAAGAAAGAACCTTCAGGTTGCTGTTCTGATTTATATTCCCTTCTACACTGGTGCATGCATTTATTGTTTGTTAAGGGCTGACAGCCCTGGAAACCTAAGCTCTCTATTTATCAGAGTGAAATTCCTCTCTC
The DNA here is from genome assembly GCA_013397755.1 of Cnemophilus loriae. Classification (NCBI taxonomy): domain Eukaryota; kingdom Metazoa; phylum Chordata; class Aves; order Passeriformes; family Corvidae; genus Cnemophilus; species Cnemophilus loriae. The sequence goes on along the minus strand of VZTF01004912.1, from coordinate 2,651,111 downwards.
TGTAGAGGCGATGCCAAAGGCACTAATTGTCAATGATGCTGTTGCACACACCAAAAAATCCTTTCTCTGTTTTCCAGCCAGAATATTTTTGCCATGTGAGGGAGAACTCCTGAAATGGAAGCTGATTTGGAGAATATGTCTGACAAAGACAGTGGGGCTTCAGCTTGGGAATGTAGACAAGCCCGAGAGAAGGTGAGGAAAAGCATGGGGTGCTGTCAGATAGGAGACTGGTCCACAGGATTCATCCCTCCTATCCTTACACAGTGAAAAATGATGGTGAGCCTATTGCTGTTATTCCAGGGACACAAAGAAAGCGGGAGAGGGAGATTTTGTAACAGTAAAAGTGCTTTTCTCACCTTGCACGTTGATTTTAAATGTGGTCTTGACATATGACTGCATCACAACTTGCAAAAACGAGAATTCAGAGAAGCGACCGACTGGTTACTGCCAGCCGGTAAGGAATAATTTTGAAAGGCTTTTTTATTTACTCATTTCCTTGGGTAAAAAGAAGGTGATGCCAGGGAGACAAACTAAATTTAACAAAAAGCTGAATTTTTATCTGCTCTGTTGCATTCCTTTAACAAAGTAGGCTGCATCTTCTGGCCTTAGAAATCTCTTAAATCACAGAGAGCTGGAAGCTCCAATTTAATCTGAGGAAAGATAGCTTTGGCCCAGTGTTTGTTTTGCAGGGCAGCTACTTCAGGAACATAAAAGCAAATTTATTTTAATTATATCAATTTATGTTCATTAAAAAGTCTTCTCCATAACTAACCCTGGTATTGGATTGTTTTGTATCTCTTCCTAACTCACTCACACAATGTTTATTCAATTTAATTGACAGTAAGAGTGAATTTATAGGATTGTAATTCACACTTCTGGTGAAAGGAAAAAACAACGTGGAACTATATTATTTGCTGCAAAACTGAAGTAGGGAGATTCATCAGAGCAAACTCTATATTCAGTTTTAATAGTTTCCCTCATCAGGGTCTCTTAATAGGGTTTCTTTTGCAATTACTTTAGGGCATTTAAAACTGCTCATTGTGAGAAATTGCCAAACGATACTGATGGGAATACAAACATTAGAAGAGGTTTTAAGAGTGTAACCTCTTCACTTCTTTCTGTTTTTGATACCACTTTCTGTGGAATAAAAAATACTGAATTTCCAAAAGATCTCTGTTTGCCTGTCTGGGTACCAAGTAAGGAAGGTGCCTCCAGCTAAGCTGTTGATAATTCTTGCTTAGCTTTTCTAGGCGTGGGTCTGTGGAAAAAAATCTTCAGATAACTTGATATCAAAGGGCAAAACCCCACCACCCTTCCTGCTGGGGGAGTGTTTGGTGTGTGAAGGTGACACACTCAAGTGAGGAGGGGAGGCTGGTTTTGCCACACCCCACATCACAGAGGTCCTCTGAGAAACCCTGTAAGTCTGAGATTGGAGTCTCAGAGTGGGTCTGATCTTTCCAAGGGGCCAACAACCAACTGCAACCACGTCCTGGCAGTTTGTGGGCTTTTGAGCAGAAGGGATTTCTGTGGGAAGTGAATTCCAGCAAGGGGTAAAGTGGGATCTGACCACATGACCCATGGGGGAAGCAGTCTGTCTTTAAGGTATGGGGTTCTAAGAAATTGCTGTGTTGCCAGCCGAGTACAGTACCTTTGAAACGACAAGATTTTTTTCTTGTGCTATAATAAATAAAGGTAATATGATGCTAAGAATTAATAAGCAGAGTATATTTGTCCAGGCAATCACCCTTCAGTAAAAAAATCAAAGGCACTGATGAACCACGGCCTCACTGTGTGAAGATTTTACAATATCATGATTACAATCAGATCTCAATAACTTCCAGTAATGTGTAAGTAGCATCAACAATTGGTATCACACAATTTCATTGGGCTTTCAGATAAGTATCTAGAAGTAGAACCAGGTTTTAGAGGTATAAAGAATGCAATTACCATTTTAATATCTCTGCACAGGGAACAGGAAGATTAATTTTTGCAGGTCTATTTTTGAGATTTTTTTCACAGGTTGGGAGAGATATGTAAAAAGCTGGCAACAATATACTAGAAATAAATTAAGTGCTGCTGATAGCTAATTAAAGCAGCACAACTAGATAGCAGAATTACTGGAAAAATCAAAATCTCTTGTGCCTTAAAATCATGCGGTACTTTTGATTGGGTTTTCAAGAAGAAAGAGGAGAAATTTTGATATTGTTGGCTCTTGTTTCTTAATGAATTCTAAACCAACATTTCAAAGCAAGGATATGTCTCAGAAGTCCAGAGACCAGGAAAAAAAGAATTTTTCTTCCCCTTTAGGCTATATTTATTGTTATAACACTTGTGAGTGTATTTATTGTTCCCTGTCAATTGCTGTGTTGTAAAATGTGGATATAGTGTATTTCATAGCTTAATTTGGGGCTCATTCACTGCTTCCCGACAAAGCTTTTAGAGCTGGTCCAACAGAAAATGCACTCAGTTTCGAAACAGTGTGGATACGTGACTACTTTATCGAGATCCAGTTTAAGAACAGAGGTGGAAGCCGGCAAATCTACCAGAGAGCTGGACTTCTTCTGGGGGGAAGCAGTAGTGTTTTGGCACAGAATCAGCAGGAGATTTGCTGTAAGCCGCTGGCGACCTTGTGTTTTCCTTCACGACTCGATCTGAGCTGAGCAGCAGTAGCTGAGCTACGTCAGGGGGGTGCAGAGGGGACAATGTGTGGTCCCCTGCCTGCTCGGTGGTGTGCAGCATCATGTCCAAACCAAGACGGGCTTGATAACTCTGATTAGGATGACGTCCCTGCAGCGAGCTGCCAGCGCTGGTGCGGAGATGCTGCGTGGGGCGGTGAGGTGGCGGAACAACAGACGGGATCAGCAGGAGGAGCACACGCAAACCCCGTACAGGGCACGTTCCATCTTTATTCCCCGTCTCTGAAGCATTAGAGATATCGAGCGTACATTTTAGACTGGAGATAAGGTGCGGAAAATCCATGACTTTTGGATCGTGCTACAAATTAATCCGTTCAGCAGGCAGAAAGTTTTAAAGAGGGTTCAGCCTCGAGGCGTCGCACGGGTCTCTGCAAGCGAGAGCAGAGTCACAGCACGCCGTGCCTCTGACAGCTCCCTGCGACAGCAACGGGCAGGTGGCAAATTTTAATGGCTCATTAACGTACCTGGCCACACTTCTAGAAATGCAAGGAACATTGGTGTCTCCTGCAGCATGTTTCTGAGGGGTTTAGAGCCAGAGGTGTCGAGATTGTTATGAGTGTTGCGTAGAATTTTCTGGTTTGGAGGATGTGGGGTGGGAGGTAGGAAAAGGATGCAAAATACATCTACTTGGGCAACTCCAGATTATATAGCTGTGTTGGCCTGTACTGGGCTTGTCTAGGGGTAATATGAAGGCCATAAACTTCTTGCTACAGTACCCTTAAAACTGTAAAATCACACAGCTGAATGAAGTCCTTTAATACACTGGCATACAAAAAAACCTCTGTGATTTTAAACAAGCCTTACTCAACTGTCTGTCTTCAAGGAGTTAGATTTATGATCACTCCACTGTCATCTGTTTTAAAGTATAATTTAATGAAATAAAATTAGTTTATAGCTAGTGAAAAAAAAAAAGGAACTTTTTCCTGTTTTTCTTTTAGTGAAGAGGATAGCACCAGCCTCCTGTTTCCTAGTGATTATGACCCGTGACTTGAAATGGTATTTCTTGGCACCCTTTTCCTGCGGCTGCTTTTCCCTTAAGCATCAGTATTAGATGCTCAAGAAGAAAACCATTTCAACAACACGAAGTTTTCTAAAATCGGGAAAAGATGTGGAGTTTTTTTCTCCCAAGTATTGCTGATGACACTTCAGAAACATGATTTTCTTTAAACGCATGTATCTGAGCTTTGCAGAAGTTTATTCCAGAGCAGGAGACACCGTGTAAGAGCCGGAGAGTCCAGAATTACAGCACACATCATTTCTGGGCAGCACCAAGGCCCTGGGTGCTCACCCACCCACACCTGCATCCCCACGGGGATCGCCCCAGGTCCTGTGGTGTAAAATCAGTCAAGAGCCCAGGCCCTGCCTTGGCTGTGCCAGTGAGGAGCGTGTTTGCAGTCAAACCACCAGGATAACTGTGTGGGATGTGTTCTCCGTGAAACGTCCTAACTCTGCAGAGACAGCTCTGCCTGTGGGTTGTCATCCTGCCGTGACATTTTGAAGTGTTTTAGCTCTGCAGTCTCACAGTGAATTCTCCTCTCTGCTGGCGCTGTTGATGAGCTGCTTTCTGCACAGCTCTGCACCTCCATGAATCTCTTTGAGAGTTGGATTTTAGTGATCAGTAACAGCTCCCTGCAGGACTGACAACCACTGGCTCCTTGCAGACCCCACATTTACCTGTGCGCTGGGGTTAGGAGCTGCCCCAACCCTGCAAGGCAAGGAGGGGCTGGCCAGAACCACGGACTTTGGTGGGACTTTGGGTAAGTCCCTTACCAGCCCTCCCTGTCACCTGGAAAACAGAAATAATTCCATCCTCCAGCCCTACAGAGGGTTGCTGATAAATGTCTCTTCCCTCTGGAGAGCACTTGAATTTCGCTTAGTCTTATTAATACAATTAGCTAAAGTGCCTGGTCAAAAGCTGATGGGTATCCCTTGCTCTAATAGAATTATGTGGCTTGGTGGTGCTGAGCACTCTGCAGCTCACTCCAGTCACTTGCACAGAACAAAAAGAGCTGGTTTTAACTGCTTACAACCTCTTCAGAGAAACAGATACTGGGTATACTCAGAAAGTCTTTATTTTTTAAAAAAATGGTGCAAGGAAAACTACAAATGCAAGAGAAGTACACTGTAGTTGCTATTTAATTTTAACAGACCTTTGAATCCCAATACCCATCAGTGGTTTTGGGGTTTTTAATCATGACGCAGATCAGCATTGTCACTGGGGATTTCCACCTGGCACATTGGAGATACAAATGAAAAATTCTCTTGCCAACTGTGTTTTACTTTTTAGCTTCATAGGAGGTTGTGCTTTAAAGAGAACTTTGACTTATTATTATACTAGATTTTTTTTAAAAATTAAAAGCAAAAGCAAAAAAAAAAGGGAGAGGTGGAAATATGCTTAGAAAACTCTTTCAAAATGAAAAATTACTTTCTCTGTCACTGTTTCTGTGTGCCTCTTTCATATCCATGTTCTCTGGATGTCTCAGCAGAGTGTGAGGCTGTGGCAAGGAGGATGGGAGAGCAGTTCGTGGTTCTGCCACGCCTTGCACAGAGCTGTGCTGCAACCATGTGTGAGTGAGGCTGGCCAGGCTAATCAGAAGGGAAAAATGCCACACATCTGAGATGAATCAGCAGGGAAGAGCAAATTTTGAGAGTTATGCTAAAGTAATTTGAATGAGACAAAGCTTTGATGACTACAAAGCTGGACTTGATATCCTGGTGGCAGCAGATTTTCCTGTTATATGTTCATTTAATAATTTTTTTTACTCTGGGCAGAAATAAGGAAAAAATGGCTTTTTGACGGGCTCATATGCTTGATTCTGAACTCCCAAGGAAGGCAGAGAACTAGCCAGGCAAAATCCTGAAGAAAACATAGCACCAAACTGAGACTTTTATTCCTTGATTTATTCTTTATTATTTAGGTATCTGTGTGGAAAAAGTTAATTTTTCAAAAGTAATTCCAAGTCCTTACTCATGTTGCAATCTGTAATAAACACAACTTATAAAATGAGGGGCAAATCTTCAAATGGTGCAAGGGATTTGTTGCATATTTATGCGTACATTTGTTGCATTGAATGTGTGGAGGTTCTGCCTCAGGTAGATGCAAGTGCAGTAATAATCTGTGAGGAAGGTCAACACAGAGGAGGCAAAGTACATTTTTAATTTACACACCTATGTGCTGGTGGCGGGTGTTAAAACTGGCATCACGGGTTTCAGAAGGGAAAACACAAAAGAGATGGGAAGATGTCTGGCATGATCAGTTTTAAGTCGTGCACTTGAAAATGATACAATGTGAAGTGCGGAGTTTTAATGCCGAGAATTTCATACTTCAGCAAGAATGCTCCAACCCCGCTGATGAGCTGACATTTGCGGTCAGTTATTTCCCAAAGGTACTGGCAGTTTTATAATTAGGCCCTCAGTCAGCAATGCCTTTCTGCTCATGCCTCACCCCACACAGAGCTGCAGTGGTTTTCAGGAGTGGGTGTGATGTTTGACTCGCACTGACCAGGAGCAGCCGGAGGAAAGGAAGAACTGGGATTAGTGCGAGCCTGTTTATTTGGCACTGAGGATTTTTGAATCATGCTTCCACTTCAGCGGGTCCTTCAGGGTCATGAAGTGTTCATCACGTGAGTGGGAAGATGTATAGCTGCAAGAAGTCTTTTGTCACCCTGGGATAAAGCAGGGCCATGTTGCCTGGGGACACAACAGGAATGGCCTCCCTGAGTCCCACTGTGCCAAGAGCACTCAGGGGAGCAGCCAGAACTGCTGGCCAAGAAATGTTCTCATCGCTTAACATTTCCATTATTTCAGATATTTTCCTGAAAGCAAATGACTTGTATGGAGTGAAACCTTCCATTCCAGTGTCACAGAACTGTATTATGAGATCTTAAACTGCGGATTTGTTGGCACTGTGTTGTTCCTCTCCAACTCAGAGAGTGAGTAGTGGCCACATAACCTGGAGGTGACCTCATCAAGGTGACTTTTCCCTCTGCTCACCCTTAAAAATGCTGTCTCCTGCCAGAGTCCCATTCTCAGTATCTTCTTCAGTGAAAATATGAAGCTTTCTCACAGATATTTCTTACTCTGCTTTAATAAGACTTTCCCCTCAGTGGGATATGGGAGACCTGGGCTTTGCAATCTGCACTTGCAGAGACTGGACTTTACTGTCACCATCAGAGGTCAGGTCTTATATATAGGATCAGAAAGTGCCACCTTGGTAAAGCTCATGATAAGCAGAAAGAAGAAAAAAAATAGGGAAGTAGTGAATTATTTCCATTGTTTTCATATCATGGTAACTTTTCAGAAATACTCAAACAAAATATGTGTTTTGGTTTTTTTATTCTCAAATGGCTTGTCAAGTTATGGCAAACTGTGAGTGTGCAGAGACAAATTATTGGAACATTTTGTCTGCATTTGCATGCATAGATATTCATACATATGTATATAAACGTGTCTAGAAGTGTATTTGTGCACATGGAAGCAGATAAATAATGTATGTGTGTGTGTTTGTGTGGATATAGATACACACAGAAGTACGTACATGCATACACCCAAGAAAGTAATTATCCATAGCCTTTCTGTTGTTTAACAATACTGAAATGCTGGCATTCAGCAATCTAAATCCTCAAACGTGTTGGAGAAACATAGATTTTAATGGTGTTAAATGAACCATTTAGCACAGAGGGCCTCTCACCTTCAGTGGCACACTCTCAAAATGAAATCCAGTGTTCAGATACAATAATAAAAAGAAGAAAAACAATATTACCTGTTTAAAGAGAATATAAAAATCCAATCAAGTTCTGAATTTTAATTTGCTTGCAAGCATGGGTTTGTTGCTCTGTGAAAAGAATGAAAATGTAAATGACATTTCTGTGTGTTATCTACATAATCCAGAGGCTAAAATATCCTGTCGTGCTTATTTTGTGTAGTGATGATAAAACTAAACAGTTTTAACTGAATTTCCTGTAAATGGGCAACTAATCAAAAATGAACATCTTTATATTCTGATCTTTCATTAATTTGTGCACAAATGCGGCTCTAAAGAGATTAGCTTCTGCAGAAGAGATTGGATTGTGCCTGGCAGCTGACAGCAGTGACGGGCTGTGGCACTTGGAGTGCTGTGGGTGGGAGAAGCTGGAGCCACCACTCCCTTCTGAGCTGTGAACTCAGCCAAGGACTCGGGGGCAGCTCTGAGTCCTGGGGCCCATGTGGCACCAGCCACAGACACACAGGACATTGTGCCCTAGTGTCACCACCCTCTCCTGACCCCCCTCAGCCCCGGGGCAGTGGATGGCTCATGGCCATTTGCTGTCATGTGTAACAGGAATTGGTGGCAGGATGAAAGGATGATGACCTGGGGGTGCAGGAGAGACTCAGTGTGGCAGGACACTGCACGAGTGAATCTGTTCCAGCCATGCCTGGGGCAATAACAGCACGGAAAACTCTGCTTCCCATTGCAGCAGAATATTCCTGCCTTTCCTTCTTCCTCTAGATTTGCTTTTTTTAGACTAAACAACGTAGAAAAAAGCATCTGTGCATGGACTGTAAGTACCCAAATCAGCAATTAAATTTGTGTCTACATAAGGCTGTCACCCACTAGCCTGGCCTAGCTAAGAGAATGTCCTTGGGGGAAAAAATAACAAAATATACTTTAATGCCACCATGTCTCTGCAGGCTGGGGTCATCCAGCCGTGCCACCCTGTATCCATGCTCTTGCTCTCCAAGGAGCACTGCCTCCTCCAGAATAAACTAGCACAACTTCAGATACTGAGAATGCAGAGAAGCGAGATAGTTTGTGTTCTTTATATTGATACTTAATGTATCGTTAGGGAAAGATATTTGACAAATTGCTAATTGAGTAGCACAGAACAAACCTGTGCAAGTGGTACCTGCAGAGGAGTAGGTGCTACATCCAGGCTGTGTAAGTCAGGTTACTCTCAGAGAGTAATGCTTTGTGTGATTTATAAAGATAAGATAAAACTTGCAAAAGGTGGAATGTCCAAACCCACGTTATTTGAATAGACTTTTGTTCCTAATGGTGGGATTAAAGATTCAAACAAAGGAGTCTGTTGAGTGTTGATCAAGACTGAAAATTCTTGGTGTCTCATTTTTTAAATACCAGCCTCTGTAATGATGGGTGCCCAGTCTGAAGGATATCCAGCCCTCCACGGCTGGGAAATCTGCTCCTTCTGAAACAGAGTCAGAGAGGCTGTTTACAGGATCTCCAGGTTTGGATATCAGATGCAAAATAAATTCTTAAATTGTTCTTGTGAGCTAAAGTTTTACAGAAAACAGGGCTGTAAAACTACCAGATCCAACAGGAGATAGGAAGTGGCTTTGTCTGTTCTTTCTCTTTTTTACAAGCTGCATGTACTGCTCCTGGCCTTTAATCTCACTACAGATTCTGACCCCTTTGAACTGTTCATTATATTGCAGCTCTGTGGCAGAGATGGGAACAGAATCACCTGAACCCAGATCCTTCTGTGCTTCACAAAGTTGGGCACCCATTCTGCATTTCTCCAAGTTCAGAAAGGTGGCAACTTTCATGGCTCTTCATGTCCTGTAAAGTAATTAAAGGACAGCCGGGTAAGTTTTAGATGGAAGTAAAAACTAATCTTGCCTTTATTTTTCTGTGTAGAGAATTTTTAAATATTATTTATATTGTCTTTACTGTGGTCCTAGAGCATGTCTGTTGTTCAAAGTTGTGTTTGTGAAAATGAAAAGAATTATAAATGTATGCAGAGATAGAAAACGCATTTAACATGACACAGCTAACACTGCATGGTTTTAACCTTTTTTCATTTAAAGCCCCAAAACCATCTCAGGGCCTCATTCAGTTTTCTTACAGGCGATTTGTTATGCAAGAAGCATCACCTTCAGCATCCACCAGGTGTTGTTCAGCCCTTCCATGTTAACCTCCTTCATGCCTCTTCAAAGGCAGCATGTGAAAATTATCCACACGTGTTTGTAAACATACTATAAACGTGTTTTCATACTCATAAAAATCAAATTACAAAAATCTGAAAAGCTGTGATGATGCAGACAGAATTTTCCCCAGTTTTCGTTCCTGCACGCGCTCCCCAGGAGCGATGCATCACAGCAAACCCCAGCAGGTGCAGTCAGCAAAGCTGCTTTGCAAGCACTTCGCTTGCTGTTTGTGCTCCTGGAACTTAAGAACTTGAGCGTGCCCTTATTTTAAAAACCAAACACTAAATTCAATCAGCAAAAGATTAAGCAGTGCCAGTGCATTCAGATACAGCTAAAAAAAAGATAAAAATTTCATCCCATATGAGTTATTTGTGCTTGACTATTGAATCCCCAAGCAGGGGTGGTAGCTATTTGTTGTAATCCTGTGGAGATGGAGTACGTGGTTCTGAACAGCACAGTGGTAGAACAGGACTGATTACTAAGCTCCACTCTGTTCAAACCACCTCAGTTTGCCAAAACGTCCTGCAGTGGGACTTGTCCATGAACCCTGCTACTTTTGAGTCCTGACTCAAACACTGCCCAGCAACCTGCAGGTCTGGAAGGATTTCAGAAGAGCTGATCTCTGTGTGCTGCCTCACACGCTGCTCTCACCACAGACTGCAAGTCCCTCTCCACTGCTGGTGACACAGTTTGTAGAAATAGCATCTCACCCTGCTTGCTCGCTCTGCAGTCCTAGTGGTCCTTTCCAAGAAAGAGCTCTAACAGTTCACTGGAACTGTGTTTAGTCTGCAGGTCCCCTGGAGCTGCTGGCCCCTCAGCCAGTAAAGCCTGATTTCAGCCATGGATTTTCATGATATTATGCAATAAACTCTAAAGCAAATAGATATGAAAATCTATGTTTGATCTTACAGAACCTCTCTAATGCCCAAGACAGTTTCAGGCCCAGTGGCTGAAGTTAAGCTAAATTAAGCACTGTTGAAATGCAGAGTGGGCAGGGAACAGCTTCCCTTTTGCAGTCCTGGCAGTGTGACTGCCTGTGCAAGGGGAAATCCTTTTCAATGTCAGAGAAACCTGGCTTTGAAATCTCCATCATTGGTGTTATCTCCTTTTAATCTATCCATCCATTCCTTTAGCACTGGAGTTTCAGTGTCACAGTACACCCTCCCAGTCCAGTTCAGGTGTCAAGTTTTCAATATCAGTTTCTGAGTTCTGGTATTTTTTTAGCTGCTTTTTTTTTTTTTTTTAATGAAGCTGGGGTTAGATTCGTGTATACTGCGATACATTCATATATAGGTCACAAATGACCTGTCTCTAATCACAGTGCTGCTTTTGATATGAAAACATAGAGGTAACTGTAATATTCATCCAGCTGAAGAAATCTGAAGTCTTTGGTGCTCTTCAGATTTGTACCATTTCAGGACTAAGTGCCGTGAGCATCTGTTTATGTGAAGACAGACGGTGATTATAGAAAAAGCCTTTTCCACATAAGCATATACTTTTTTATGCCACTTCAATCTATTTTCAGTTTAACTATATCATTTTACTATATAAGCAGAACTCCTGGAATTTATTTTAAGAGTCTTGTAACTACCCGATCCTAATATACCTAAAAATGTGTTTGCAACTTGCAGTTTAACACTGCGTGACTTCAATCCTAGCATTAAGCTCACCTGTCTCAGAGCTCAGCATCTCCCTAGGTGAGTGCAAGCTGACACAGTTTTATCTTTTGTGAAGAACCCTTATTTTTCCTTACCAAACAGAGAGTGAGAGGCAGGCTGCCCACAGAAGTTGTGATCAGAAATGGATGTGTCAGCTGTTATCACCAAACTCGCACGGTTGTAATCATAGCTGCTTCTGTGTGCCAGAAGAAATTGGAATGTTTACAGCTTTTCAGTGCAGCGGGAAGGAAACAATCGCAAGTGAAATACAAACACACAGTCACATGTAAAAATACATGGAAAGAGCACAGAAGTGTGCACAGGCGTGTGTGTTCACACTCAGATGAGGAGGATGCCAAAGGGAACAAGCAGAAAATGTGTTTGCAGGTGGAAAATGTGACCAAAGAGGCAGAATATGAAACCACATGGAAGCAGAGGACAAGGTGCCTGCAGAGCAGAAGTGATGGCAGCAGCCCTTCTGTTCAGGGCTAAGCACAAGGATGTGAGGGTGAATCCGCTCCAACGCTCCTGGGTCTGGGCTGAGGGGAGGCTGCACGTACCCTGTGTGCTGTGCACTCTTTCTTCTGAGACAGATAAAGCCAGGAGGAAGATTTTGTGTTGATAGAGAAACACTCCACAGTATTTGCAAAGTCTAAGAGGAACAAGTTACTCAGAAACAGTGCTCTGTTCAGTGAAACTGGGGCTGCAAGCAGGATGAAAGGGTCTAAATGGAGATAGAAATTTTCTGAGGGTTAATACCAGGTGTGGGGGTGGCCTCTAGGGCTTGTGTCTCCCTGCCACTATCCTTTCTGCCAGTTCACTTATCCCCTTCTCTCTTTTTAGTCCTGAAATTGTGTGACCTCCTGTGCATCCTCACGTGGTCTGACCAAGTCCTATCCCCTCATGTGCACAGTAAGTTTCTGCATTTCTTCTGACGGTGGGGGTAGTCTGAATTGTTTAGTTTTATTCCTGCTAGGGTTTTTTTTTGTCTATATGCTTCTTGGGAAGTCAGTGCTCAAAGGAGCAACCTGTCTATCTCTGGCTTACATGCAGTTCCAGCTGAACAGCACTAGGCTTCCAGCAGAAGGATTGAAAGAACAAAGAAAAAGGTTCATTTAATTTACCTTGAGGGATAGTTCAGTTTTCAAATAGAGACAATTTGAAAAACACAAAGCACTATGCCAATTCCTTAGTCACTCTCAAAAACAAAATTAAGTCTTTCTTGGTAGGAAAATAAATGTCAGTGCTATGTACATTTGCATCCAGCAGCAATTCTGAAACTAATTTCGTAGTAATTGATAAGCTGCTATATTGCTTTATTATGAGCGTTGAAGCTTTAAACATTCCTGTCCAGGCCAGACTTGGCCTGACACCAAAGTGGTCATTTGCCATGTACCCTGCAGGCTGTACCCAGCAGGCTGACCAGTACACAACAGTAATCAGAGCTGGCACAGAGCTTAATCTTCGATGTCTGCTGGTGGCTGAATACAGCTCAGAACACTATGGGCCAAAAATCCTGACTTACACAGGGCTGCTTAATGAAACCAAGAACTCACCTGGACAATATGAAACCATCCATCGGATTAGAAAAGAAACTGCCCTTCAAGCAAGAGGCCATTAAGTAGCTGATAAATAGATGTTTCCGTGAGTGGGATTTCAGGATGCTAAATTTCTTCTTTTTTTGAGTATCTTTATTATATATGAAAGTGACTGTGAGAGTAGCCTTCTGAGAAAGGTGCGTAATGGTTTATTTATCTGTTAGAAGGCTGTGTCTAGGTAGGCTTCATTCAGGCATGTGATAACTTATTTTTAAACACAGAACCCCTGTCAGCTGGGGTGTAGAGGGTTATTTTCATTGTCTGTTCTCCCAGTACACACCCACTGACCGTTGCTGGTGCTGCAGGGATGCACACTGGGCTCTGTGTGCTCAGTGCCTGATTGTTCAATTCAATCTGTGTCTGCAGTACTGCTCTGCCCACTTCGGGCTCCTGTGAGGCAATTCACCTGTTTATTCCTGCTCCTTCTGCTGGGAATTTCTACCAGGGACTAATTTCTACCAGAGGCTCTCATTACTCTTTCTATAGCCCATCGGCTGGACATCCCAGCCTCCCCACCAGTGAAGCCTCCTGCTGATGAACTCATCCTTTCAATTTAACGAGGTGGCTCCAGAGTGACACTCCTACTGCAATTACAGTGACAGCCTTGGCACGTTTAGGGCTGGGATGGAAACAGCCCTGGGCCGCTTGCTGCAGTCTTTGCTTGAGAAAGCCCAAAGTGGAGGACAGCGAGGTTTTGTCCTTGCAGGACACAGAAGGACGTGTGGGCTCTGCTGGGCTCCACCTGGGCTGTGCCAAGGGGCTTTGCCAGACACGACTCAAAGCTTTTCCACTCGGCTCCTGCTCTGAACCAACCCCAGGAGGAGGCTGTTTCTTCTCATGGACTCCAGGTGAGGCTTTGGGAACCCTCCTGGTCATATCTGACTTCAGCAACAGGGACTTTGTAGCTAAAAAATTGCGCCCATGAAGCCCTGCCTGCAACCTGGACCAGCATAAGGACGGCGCATGGGGTTTTGTCGCATTTGCGAAGTGCTCTTCACCAATTCACACAGTTTCCCTTCGGCTTAGCAGATTCTCTTCAGCTTTCTGCAGCAAGCAGGTGTTTCTCCATATTTCCAGTCTGTGAACTTCAAGAAATCCTGAAATAATTTGTCATTTTATAAATAAGTTATACAAGCTGTCACCACGAATCTGTCACCACGCAGACAGATGCAAACATGCGCAGTATGAGCTGATACTGAGATCAGAATAAAGGCCCTCTAAAAGCAATTACACTTCCAGGTATTAGGCAAACACAATTATTTAAATTGCTAGTCAAAAACAGTTGATAAAATAGATAATTAAAAAAGATTGACCTAAAGCTGATTTTAAATTATTCTGTAACGTGCACATAACTTATATAATTGCTCTCTCATGACCCAGCCTCCATTAAAAAGAAATTTCACCTAGGAAAAATATTACATATGCAGCACACGGTGATTAAAATAAATACTTATTCTCTTGAATGCTGGAAATTATGTGAGGAACTGTATTAAAAAGTAGGAACAAATTAGCCCTGCATTGAAGACTGAAGTGTGGTCTGTCATTTTAATAAATCACACTCAGGTGTTACTGAAATAGAACACATAACAATGCATTAGCCCACAGAAATAGTAGATGACCTAACATATGTAGATATATAAAAATTAAGCTGGAAAAAGACAGAATAAGGTCATGGAATCATTTAGTTTGGAAAAGTTCCTTAAGATTATGGAGTCCAACCAGTAAGCCAGCACTGCCAAGTAGATGCTGAGATAGTGGGGGACTTTGTTTTTCTTATTCAGAGTGAAGGGGCTCCTAAATGACAGTGGGAGTCCTATCCTGCCATGAGCACAGAGCTGGGGAGGCAGCAGCTGCTGTGGAGGGATTGCCTTCACACTGCACTAGACAGAAAAGAGACAAAGAGGAGCAAGAACTGCAGCACAGGCAGGTTAAAGGCCAGATTTCCAAATATATTTAGTGCATCTTGATGAGGGAGATGGAAACCTTGGAGGAGTCTCAGATGCCCTTTGTTACCTGCTGGGGTCACACAAAGATGACACGAAGATGAAAAGCAAGCGTGTAGGCCTGAGGCCAAATTCATGTCCTTAGTGCTGGGAGGGTGGTGGACGTGTGGCCACCTGACTGAGCTGGACACAATTGGGATGAGCAGAAATTGCTGGAGAAGAAAAGCAGCTCTCTGTCTCACCTTGCCATTAGCACCCCTCCCTGCCTCATGTGCCGTGGGAATGGCTCACAAACGCGGTTTGTTTGTGCAGTGCTCTCATGAAAGAAGAAACTCTTACACTGCCTCTGTTGTAAGATGCTGATTCTGAGCTAGCTTTTAATGTCTGGATGCCCAGCTGGAGCAAAGAAACTGTTGAGACAGTGAAACTACAGCTCTTTATACCCAGTTTTGTTGGTTTTGATCTTCTTCATTTTGGTTGATACTTTTGGCACCTATGGCCAAATATAAGCATTGACAACAATACCATCAAATGAAAAATAAGTGAATTTTGACCTATGTCTGCAATTTGCAGAAACGGTTTGAAGACATGACCAGCACCAAAGGAAATTTCCTGAGGAAAATCCTGTAAGACTCCCGTTTTAATAGCATGTATCTCTGCCAGTCTCATTGCAGAAACACGAGAGCTTTCAATTTAAAATGCTCTCCTGCACGCGAAGTACTTCTCCAAACCTGTCACTTCTCAGGAGGCCCTTTCTCAGGCAGTCTGCATTTTAAACTGAGCAGTCATGACAGTTTTCACTGCAAAAGGGGACAAATTAGTGAAAGCAGAATATATAGAAACTCGGTTATGGTAACAGCTAAGCAACAGTAACCTGTTCCTGGGAAATAACTGGCTGGGATTTTTGCAGTGACCATCCATAGGAAGAAAAGAAAGTCATGGAGGACTAAAGAAGCTCACCAGCTTTGTGCCTAAAGTAATGAGTTAAAAAATGGCACAAGCTGAGATCATTAATCCTGAATTTATTGACAAGTTTGAAAGCCCTGGGTAGGCATTTGTTAGAAATTCAGCTGACAGTGCAGCCTGCTCCTTTGTCTATGGTATTTTGAAGCCCTCTGCAATTTTAGATACGTTTGTTTTCCCGTGATGTCTTTGAGACAGGGTGATGTGGATCCCATTTTTGGGGATGGGATATTGAAGCTCACAGGCAGGTATGCTGAAAAGTGATTTGAAGCTAAATTTTCACCAGCTCACCTCCGTGCCCCTTCTTCCCCCTTTGCAGATAACTGCACTTGCAGAGTGGACACAGCTAATTTCATATTGCAGCTTTTTTACACGAATCCAAGGCTCAGTCTGCCACTTACTAAGCACCACTAGAATGGAATGGTTAGGAAGGCGCTTTTTTACTAATCTGCTTTTAGAGTCCAATTTTCACATCTGAGTCTTATGATAGGAGATCAAAGTCCCTCATTAGGGGACTGAATCCAATATTTAATACACTTAATGCCACTTTATATACTCACCAGATAGCCTGGTTTCAGCATAAAACAACATCCAAGCTCCTTGTGACACTTAATGAAGGGACAGAAGGAGTGTTTTCAAGCCCTCATTTTCCATGCTGTTACATGGTGGTGGAGCAGGACTGACTTCAGACTGTCATACAAGCAGCCTGTCAAAAGCAGGATCAGTCTCCTCTGCTTTCCATGAGGGGATACAGAAGTATACTCATTAATGCATCTGTCTTTCAAAAACTGTGCTGTGATATCCTGCACTAACATCTTTGGAACATCCTGGACTTAGGGAATGTCAAAACTCAGGATTTGAGTGCACACTGCTGCTCTGTAAGTTGTATTGGAACTGATTAACCTATCAATCTCTATTATTCAGCTACTGGAAACAAGACACATACTTCTCCTGGGGATTTACCTGGAGTGAGATCAAAAGCAAACTGCTTTCTCCCTTCCCTGCATAAAGGTTCAAATTTTGTTTTGACTAGTGATGTTGAAAATAAATAAATATATCGAGTGACCTGAATAACTCTAGCAATTCCCTTGTGATTAAGGCGGGAAGCGTTTGAAACATGAAAAGTTGCACCCGTGTTCGAATGAGAGAGGTCCTGGTTAATTATTTAGAGCAGCCGAAAGCTCATCAAAAATTTAACCAAGATATATTTCTCTATGATTGTGCAGACACCACAATGTGCAGAAATGGAGGCTTTAACTCTGTTAAATGAAACCCTTGAGTTTTCACCTCCCGGCTTTCCATTGCTGGCTCGGGCTGGGGAGGGGAATGCATCCTTTTCTCCCATCTCCCCATCTCCCCTCTTCCCCAAGCTCCTACAGAAAATTGCCTTTGGCAGCAGCGATGCACATTAGTAAGGTGGATTTAAATAGCACAGCCTGGCAAATAAATAGCTTAAAGCATTGGAGCTGCTGCTGGAGGGGCCGCCTTGGCCCACAGCAGAATGTAGCTGCAGCTTTGCAAGGCTACGACCATTCCTCCTCGGTAGATGATGTCAATACAAGCCAGGCTGCAGCACAGCCTCATTCCCCTCCTATCTGTGGTGTGGCTACCAGTTCTGGACTTGGCAGAGTGTGAGGAAGGGAGGGAAAGCATGGACTGCCTTCCCAGTGCCCTGTAGAGCAGTTAGTGTCCATATTCCCTCCCTCTGTAGCACTGGCAGGAATATTGATGTTCTTGGTGAAGGTGAGGAGGGGATTTTACAGGCTCAGAATAAGCCCCAGGGGTGATAGTTCCTTGGTTTTCCACCCATCCTTGTGGGATAGGTGCTGCACTGAATGGCATCTCTTTTTCTCTGTTTCTCTCCTTTGGAGTGTATTTTTTTTGTTTGTTTTTTTTGGTTTCTCTCACTGACTCTCAATTCCCACACATGAGAAGTCAAAGCTTTGCAGCTCGCAGACTGTTTAAAATTCCCTCCTGCTGAAGCTTCCCTGTCCCGAGGTGAGTGCAGCTGCAGGAGCAGCTCTGCAGACAGGCCTCTGCCGCCCCAGTGAGCAGCAGGTACCCACAGACCTCGAGCCTGTGCTCCCTTAAATAGCCAGCGCTGCAAACTGGAAGCTGTTTTTAAGCAATTTAGTTCAGATCTCACCAATTTTGTGCACACTGCCTCAGAGCTAGGTCTGGGCCATTGCCCTTTTCTTTGAAGTCCATTGCATTTGTGATTTTCTTTGATCACTGCTGTGGAAATGATGGAAATGTTTTTCTCACAGGTTTCTATGCACACAGGCATAAGAGGGCTGAGAACTTCAGTGAAGGTGAAATATCTGACCTTATCTTGACTTGGTTAAGATTAAAGTAACATTAAATAGGCCAAAAATATGTACTAAGTACCTTGAGAGACTGATGAGGAGGGAGCAACAGTATTCTACTTTTATCAATAAACTCAATACTTTAAAGAGCTTTGCCACTAAGCTTAGTGAGTGTCGGGGATGTAAAAATGCCAGACAGTACTTTAGGATTTCCAAGGCATCTTGTTACACTGAGCTTCCAATGATGGCACTTGATACCTGATATCTCCAAAGGGACAAAAGGTCTCTGAAATAGAAAAAAAAAAAAAATTAAAAAAAAAAATCTATTCTTCTTTTCATGCCATCTCTGAGCAGAAAGGTCACAAAGAACAGCAAATGGGGTTTCCTGGAGAAGTCCTGGTCTTGCTCTATTCTCCCAGATTTCTGGAGCTTCCCAGAAGTGCTCTGTGCACTGAGCCACCACAGAGAAAGAAACAACTCTGCCCCACCTGCCTGTGCTGATTGGGCTGATTTCTTAGTCCATATGGCTTAGTCATAAAAACTTATTTAGGAGAAAAATCTCTGAGTCCTTGTGTAGAGTTCTTGCGAAAGCCGTTCAGAGTTGAGGTGATCAACCAGGGGAACAGTGATGGGAATAACGTGGAAAGTGCTGGAGAAGAAAATAATGGCATTTGTTACCATTATGTCACTCTGTGGTGGATCAGTTCACAAACCCCACTCGTGATCGTCTTCTCTGGAAAAGATGAGAAAGGAACAAAAAAGGATGGTGAGCAAGAAAATAAAGTGGGTCTAGAAGGAAGAAAAGGTCCATACAAGAATGAACATCAGACTCTCTGGACTTTCAAACCATGAAAGATATTGAGAATACTGACAGGGAATGATTGTTCATCCTTTCTCGCAGTACATGAAATACTTTATACACTGAAAAGATTTTTGGTGAATAGCTTAAATAAACCCCCAGAATCAAGCGGAATATTTTGATGCTTTGCAAGTGGTAACTAGGGAAAGAATCTGTACAAGAGTTGAATTTTCATTTGAAGCATTACTGTATATTTTGATTTCTTTGTCTCAGTTCATGATATAATGGAGCATAACTGATACAACTTGGCTTGATGTGTCTCCTTGTTACACATACTGGAACAATATCTGCAGAAACATTTGAAATTACACATTTTTACAGACATCTATTTTAAGGATCAGTAGCTTCAAACAAGCAGAGCACTTAGGCATATTTTAAAGGCTGATTTCCTGCAATCATGCATGGGTCATGGCTTACTCCTCATCAGAAAGCACACTTTGGGATCCTGATTACAGGAGGGGGCAGTGAAGGAAGGACATAGAAAAGCAAAATTAGCAGAGTTTTCAAAAAGAGCTCCGAGATCTTTTACCCAACCAGTAAATCTTTGATGCTAATTTAGAAGAGAGCTGATTTTTTAGAATTCTGAAGGAGGGAACCCAAGAGGCAAAACAAAGTTGATGATTCAAAGTATCTGTTAGGAGAATTAATGTCAGTGCTCAGCACTGTGTGACCATATGTGACACAAAGGACAGGCTTCGGAAGAATCAGCTGTCCTGGCAGGGAACAGACAGTCTAATGGGAGAAGCTGCTAAATCCAGTGTTTCTTACTAAATTACTGAATTTCTCCAGTGCTTTTGAATATGGTTTTTAACAAAAAGGCAGGTCTATGAATTTTTTTTGAGTGAAAAATGATAGGGTGGCTTTGCTCGACCTTGTACTTCTGGCAAATGAGATGGGGTGTGAAAGGATCCTGGTGTTTTACCTGAGAGAGGTGGGAATCCAAAAGCTTTCTGCAGCAGATAACTTGATTCTGTGCCACTTTAAAAAAGTTAAGCAAATAATTACCTGTGAATAAACTACTCAGGGAGAAAAATGCTAAATAGAATAATACATACATATGATTTTTGCACTTTTTAACAGAAGGCTCATACAGTACACAGCTGTATTCAAGAACTCCCCAGTCACACACATTTTCTGCATATACTCTGTGCAGTCACCACTTAATAGAATACTCATTTAGTGGATATATTAAAAACTTACAACCATTCCTTCGAGGTCTGTGAATAGATAGCAGAGATCTGTTTATTCCTTTCAAATACGCCTAACTGAAGTGTCAAACATCCAAATTTCTGAAGTAATTTAGTTTATGAAAAATGGGCATTTGACAGTTGAACAGGAGGTTTTTGTATCTTAAAATATGAGGAAGGGAATGTCCTTTGCATTCACAAATCATTGAGATGCCAATATTTCTGGAGTATGGGATTTTTAAGACACTCTGTTATTACAAATTATTATTATTAAGAATTCTTCCAAAATGTCCTGAGAGGTGCTCATGCTTATTATTGGGACGGCTTCCCCATCTCATCATACCTTTCTGTTTAAAGATTTTTTTCAGTGGATGTGGTTTGCAGGAGCCTCCAGGCTGCTCTTGTTCGTGCTGGCAGAGTGACCTTGAACTGGTCAGGAAGAAATGGAGGGAGCACAAATCGTGCCTTCATTCCTACCCTTTGTGCTCCGGTTATTGTCCATTATCTCCCCAGAGACTACTCCAGAAGCTGAGTTGTAGTTTTCCTCCCCCTTCACATTTTTACCTGATGCCTGGTAATGTCCAGAGCGATACCCAGGGGTTCCACCTGCACTGAGCAGTTGGCTCTGGGTCACATTTATGAAGGGTAGCAAGCACAGGCAGCATTTTAGGGCCTATTTAATAATTCCAGTAACTCAGAATTTGATTTGAGCTTGAGTTGTTTGCGTGCAAGACAGGATTCTGCTCCCAGAGGGGCTCTGGCCTCTTGCACCCTGTGTGCCCCAGTTATTGAAGGTGCTACAGCCAAACCATGTCCTGAGCAGCAGCAATGGCAGCATGAGGAGAAACTTTTCCCAGTGTTGTAGAAATAAGGGAAAGTTTTAGGAGGTATTTCAGCTGTTCTGCAGGAGTGTGATGGGTAACCAAGCAGTGCCAATGGCCATAAGGTGGGGACAGAAGGGTCCTGGCTGAGATGTGCTGAGAGCCATCGGCTTTGTGTGCATTTCTGCACATGCTGAGCCCTGAGCCCATTTGTAAATGCAAGATTCAAATATTTTGATTTTTGAGATGGAGTTTAATCTCACTCCTGTGAAAAGCCTGTTTCTCCCTACCTGTTACACTCAGGAGCACTTCTGCAGATGAAAACCAACTTTCCATCCTGCAGCCTCCCACAGACATATGCATGCACATTATGTCCCATGTTTAATTGCCTTTCAAAACTGTCTTATCTTGGCACAGACTTGTCTTTGGTTTATCTCTGCTCAGGATAAATGCATACCTAATCTTATTACTGGATGCACTCAGAGCAGACAATCTCATTAATAGCCACCCTTGAGGGATTTTTATCCATAGATCAATTTCATAATTGGAACACAGCTACATAATATATAAATATATCCCTTCAGTGGCACAGCCGTTCTCAGGCTGTTCAGTCTTGCACATATCATGAGAAGAAAAAAATAAAAAAAAGAAGAATCCAGGAAGAAAGAATGTATTTTTAAAATGGAGATTCTTCTTGGAAGCTTGTTAGGTTTTCAGATCACACCACAGGCTTACAAGGTTGATTTGTCAGGTTCATGATTGTTAGTGGATATGCGAGTTCTATCATTTTTAGCTTGGATAGTCACTAAGAATAGTTTTCCTTATTCTTAGTGGCATTGCATTGCATTCTGTATGCTGTTTGTTGTAGCATATAGGATTCTATAATGGGAAAAACCTATCGTGTTAGCTACATATCATTTTCAAAAGCAGCAGGAGCTATACAGCTTTTAAGAATTAAATTATGTTCATTTATTCAGTGGCTGCAAAATACCCTACTAAGGTTGTAATAGCTTAAAGGCTTCCTAATCAACTTTACTTCATCATTAAATAATTATGCTTTGTGTATCTGAACTACACTTTTGTCACATCTCATATACAGGCTAGTTAGTGAATATGAGTCATTACCAGGGCTGAGTGAACCATTCATAATTAAACCTGAACCAAGCAAAATTGCCTGGTTTCGAGTTGTGTGAAGCTTTCAGCATGTCTGGGCTAATTTTCCAACAAACTTCAATTCAATTATATCCAAGTCCCAGCAAGATAAAACATATATATACTGCACAGACCCAAACCACAGCAAGCATTACTCAGTTTGGAGTTTGGTGGATTTTGCCCTCACCCCTGTCCTTCTGTCAGGATCATTACACCTGTGATCCAGAGGGATTAATTTTCTTTCTCCCTCCCCCTCTGTAGGCACACAGTGAGGATGGGCATCACTGAGGCTCTTGGAATGCAAAAAACACGAGAAATTAGTGAGCAAGTGTTACAAAGTTTTACCTATTTGTAGCTGCAAGTCATGCAGCTGAACACAAGGTTTTCCGTGATGGCACCACTGGGTGTTGTGAGCCAGCTGGTCAAAGCAGGGGAGAAATTACTGCTATAATTAAAAAAGTGAATAGTGATATCAGTCAGAAAGATGACAATTAAAAAAAAAAAAACCAAGAAGTGTACATTTATGTGTTTGATTATTAGCAGATCCCAGATCACTCAGAAAATCAAGCGTCCTCATCAGCTGCCCACAGTCATCTTTTGGTGTTGTCAGCAGCCAGTCATGCTGTCTCTGCTGGTGTGGTGGGAAACAGGCTGCAGTGAAAGCAGGCATCCATGGATGTGTGTTCTTGTTGCAGTCAGCGTGGGGCTTGGCTGCTGCAGGGGGGGACAGGCTGTGCTGTGCTCACTCACGAGGCAGTGCTCTGAATCCACATCTCAGCAGATAACACGGCCCCGTACCAGCAGTAAGACACCCAGTTTAAATTGTGATGACGCCTCACCACGAGACTGATGTCCTTAGGGACAGGATGGAATACCTGCTGCTTGCTGTCTGCAAATCAAATCAAAACAGGAGCCACATTTCAAATAAAATTGCTACCTAAAGCACACGGGAAAGATGGAAGTGTTGGGAGGACAACTGATTGATAGGGAGATATCTTTGGAGTGCGCCATTCAAGCGCATCATTTATATTTCATTAAGCATGAAATTATGTTTATAATGGTATTAGACAACTCTGTGAGACATATTAGCTCATAAGCCCAGACTGAATTAAAACAATTATTAATTATTACTCTGTTTTTTCATTTTTAATGAAATTATGCCTCTGAATTCAGAACACTAGTGAAGGTGTCTTACTTTAATTCATAAAAATATAACTTGGACTGGCTATTGTGTAACTGAGAGAATAGGCATGAGTGTTATTTAATGCAAACGCTGTTTCATCCAAGGATGCAGTCTGGGTAATCTGTATGGAGAATGGAGATTCCTTGCTCCAAAATGGACAAATGGCCAATGGCAGGGAGATGGTGCAGCCTCAATGACAGGGCCACGCAGTGTGCAGGGAAACCCGTGATGAGGGACCAAAAACACAGGAAGAGTTTATTAAAAAATAGTAATATAAAATTTTAAAAAATTATTTTATATTACTATAAAACCCTGCAAAAAATTACGGGAAGCAGAAAACAATCTGCAGCCACAGGAGGTGTGAGAAATTAGCAGGAAGCACCACAGAGGGAGGCAGGGGGCAGGTATCACCTGGTAGCTGGAATCTGTTTCTGTGCTGGGAGGGAGTCTCAAGCCCATTGTAGCCCCTCCCTGCTTTACTGTGCCTCCAGCCAGCACCATCAGACCTGGGGATGATGTGTCACAGTGCCAAAAGTGACATAATGGGCCAGCTGGCAGCCAGCCCTTCTTGCTGGGATCTTCCACAGACCCCTGTGTGGTGGAGAGGGAGTGATGGCTTGCAGCAAAATGGGACCTTCTCTGTAGTTTGTCCAGAAATCAGGGCTGAGAGGTTTTATTTCATCTAAAATCTACCAAGATTATGGCTCCCTGTTAACACTTTTCCACTTCATCCAGTGATATTAATGCATATGCAAAAATCCCTTGGACTTCAAAAGGCCATACTCACCTGGTGTAAGAGCTGCAGGATGTTTCCTGAGGTGTTGCATATGTGGATGACTAACATAAAAAAATACTCGAATCTCTATGCCAGTGTCATGTCACACAAAAAGTTCTTCAGTTCACCTTCATGTATTTTTCTATAGCTTTCCAGCTCTCACACTTATTCTGCTCATGATTAAGCATCTCAAGCACTTTAAAACAAAGCTTTTCACCTTTAGATATTTTTCCCCTCTGTATGAGAAGAACAGATTCCTTGCTGGCATTTATCTTCCAACGTGTTCTCTGGCACCCCGACCAGAAATATTTTGAAACACGTTCCTTTTCATCTCGGAGCTCTGTGCATGCCAGGCAACGCACTTTTTTTTTTAAAATTTATGCTGATTTTTTTTTCCTTCTCCTTTTCTACTTTCTTCTCCTCTGTGTGCAGCTGACCACATGGTTTCATTCACTGAAACAGCCGATTGCAAAATTAGACAAACACTTTGACTTTGCCGCTGGCTTTCGTGGTTGCTGTACCTCCGAAGGCTCCATTCACCTCTAATTACATGTCCATCGAAATCCTGCAGAGAAGGAACAGTGTAAGTCATTAGCCCTCCTAAATGAATGTGCAGCTGAGTAGCTAACGAAGGGATTAGCACTTGACAGGGGAAGCATTGCGTGCTGAAGGAGAGGGTCAGGGGGTGACTGCCTATTACGCAGAAATAATTGCCACCCGGTGCTGGGGGGAGCGGCGTCCGCAGGCTGTGTTGGCTGCAGAGAAGCATTTTCTCTCAGCTCTTACCCCTCTGCTTAATCTGCCTTTGCACAAATCAAGGAGAGGAGGTGGCAGGGGAGCTGAGAGCTGGGGCGTGGGCTGGGGAGCATGGAATGGGTGGTGGAAATGCAAGGTGAGTTGGAGTCCAAGAACCTTCCTGTTGGACAGAAGGCTTCCACCCCTAAATAAAACCTGTCCTTTTTAGTTTTCAGAAATACTGCATTGCTTAATCCTCCATTGCCTTAATATGGCTTTATACAAACAGTTGTTTGTTTTGAGGTTGGGAGTTTTGTTAGATCTTTAACAAAAAGAATATAAAGACACAGTGCAAAAATGTCTTCCTGTCCTACCTAACCTTTTCTTATTTAAAAACACTTTATGATTCAGGACAATATTCACACTGCAATGAGCCCTCCACAGATTAAGCTGTCCCCAGACAACTAACATTTTACCTTTTTGAGAATACAGTTCTTATTCATGGAGTTTAACAGATCTGTTAGTTCTGAGGCCTCTAAGGAGGAGCACCTATGGAGGATTTCAAAATGCAGTAATAATTATGAGATGCAATGAGTGGCTGAGTTAGGGGATCATGGTCATCACTGTCACTGTGGTGCTGTTGACAAACTGTGCTTGCTGGAAACGTGCCACTACATTAGCATAATGTGCCATGGAATATCCTGTTTAGCAGTAAGAGGGATCTTACAGTTAGGAAAGATTCTGGTAAGACTTCCTGCTGGAATAAATGCTCATCACTCGTCATCGCAGCTGTTGTGATTCAAATGCGCTGAGATTCGCTCCCTTGTCTTGAAGCAGCCAAGGACAAAATCACAGCTAAAAGATTGGGGAGCATTCAGCACATGTTTGGAGTTGGGCAGAAAGGGGTTTGATGTTTGATTTCTGAGTAGGATGACTTTTTCTTTCGTGCTCTACCTTGAATTGTTTGCTGAGATCACACAGAGGATTTCCAGGTGAGCAGGTGCTGGGTCTGGTGTGTTTGGTTGTTTTAACCTCACCAACAATACATGGTGGAAAACCTTGTGGCCTATTTTGGAATAAAAGATGCCATTTTACAGCAAGTTAGATCAGTCAAAGTTATTTAACTGGACTATACATAACTAAACTTTGATGTCTTTAGCCCAATTTAAAGACAGTGAATTTTAGTGGAGGCTTTTTAAGTTATCTAATCAGCCCTGAGAAGAAAATACCTTAAAGATACATAACTAAGTCTGAGAAAAGACACAACAGCAGTAGGGTGATACTGTGCAATGTGAAAATGTTGTTTATATCCAAACATCACACGCACAGTTGAGCATGAATTCACATTAAATCAACTTGGGCTTCAAACATATATTTTTAGATATGGGTAGAAAGAACTATTTTTCACTCATGGAGTCCTAATATCATAAAGGTTTTAATCCGGTGAAATATATGACTTCTGAAGACCTGAACATTACTAATATTTCCAAAGGCTTGTTGAATAAAAACATCTGAGCACAGGGGTGATACCTGGTTGCTGTTATTGTGAATGCCTTTTGTGGCTTTATTTCTTTCAGGATCTTTAGTGGTTTGTCAGTTTTGCCCTGCAGAGGTTTGAATGAGTGAAGCTGAAGACACGAATCCACATTTTTGCCTGCTGACATTTTAATGCTTCACTGTGGTGCACGAGCAGAGCAGGTGAGGTGAGGATTACCTGTACACAGCCATCACCTCCTCAGGGCACGTGGCCACTGGCCCAGCTGAGCCACAGGTACACAAACAGGAGCCCTTTCACCTATTCATGCTGCTCGTGAGCAAAGGCTGGGGAAAGACCACAGAAAAAGTGATTATGAGAATAAAAGGAAATTTTTGCATGAGCCAATGGGCATCCCACAGACTGTCTCCCATTCACCATGGAATACTCCTTCCTCTTGTCTGATAAAGTGACATCTGGTTAGTATATCTGCCTGATTATTCAGTTCTCTGCATCACTGGGAGCAAAGTAATCTCTCTAATTGGTACAGAGAATTTTTTCCAGTATGTTTAAAACAGCAGATTCTGTATTGAGATTCCTTCATGGCTGTTGTTGCTATCAGCTTCAGAAATCATTGAAAAGGAACCTAATTTTGTGTTTATTCATTCACAGAGTTAACAGATTTGCAGCCTTAGAAATAGTACATAAGTCTACCTATGAAGGAAATAAAATGCCCTAATTAATTTTCTGCATCACTGAAATGGATTTTCAGTCAAATGGGGAAGGCACACATTGTGGATGTCAGAGAGCTGTCCTAGGACCAAGCCTCCAGCACTATTTGGGAGCAAAAGGTAAAATGAGACAGTAGATGAGATGAAAATGCTAATTAGAAGAGGGGTTTGGATGATATAGGCAAATCTCCTTGTAATCTCAAATAAATCTGAAGTTTTCTTGCTGTGCTCTCATCCCATCCCGAGTTTGTTGTGCATTTTGTTCCTGAAAACAGCCCTCAGTCTGTTTGGATCCTTCAGGCAGTAACAGTCTGGTTGAAAAGATTATTCCTTTTCCTTATTTGTTAAAACCCTAAAGGTTATTTCCTGGAGATAAATTAGAGTGTGGTTGCTGTCTTTACAGTGGCACAGGTTTTCTTTAATATAAACAGGCCTGGTCTGTTTGGTCTGGAGTGATTTTCAAAGGCCAGGTAGCAATCATCCCCTCAACGCTGTCTGTGTCTTTCAGAGCTGGACTACGAATCCATCCCTTGGCTGGAAAACCTCTTGGTCAGGAACAGCCTCCCAAGAGGAAGGCTTGGAGACAGAGTAATAATGCAAACCTGCTGGAGGTAAAATGGGCAGGATTGTGTATTTCGGGCTGTTTTCCTTTTTGCTGTAAGCAGCTGTGTTGAAGCACGGATACTACCGGTAAAAGTGGTATTTCTCAAGAGCTTCTATTTGCAGCGTTAGACTTCTTCCTACTCTGACCACTTAAAATTCCTCAGGAGGCTTTTATCCCAGTACATCTGAACGTTTTAGCAACATTCATTAGGCAGGATGACGTCCCAGTTACTGACGAAGAGAGGTTTTGATTCCCCCTTTGCAGAAGTGGTCATCCAGAAATACATTTATTTGGTGAGAAAGGGACAGAAAGGGCTAAAGCACCCCTGGTTCCAGGAGAGCAACAGGCATTATAAAGAAGTTCAAAAAAAGTTCCTTTTCATAAGGATAAAACTGAAAGTGGTGAATTTGTAGAGCTTTGAAATAAAAATACACGATAATAGTCTTCTAGTTCTCAAAATCTGCAAAGAAGGTGCTTCTGAAATACTGTCCTGGTCACCAAAGGAGCAAAAAAGGTTCCTGGCTCCACATAGAGCAAAATTTTAAATTAGAGATTTGGAAAAGCTTCCTAATGAAGGATATTTAAACAGTGAACCTGGCTGCTAAGGGAAGCTGTAAAATCTGAGTTAGAAAATACCAATTAGACTAACACCTGTCTGGAATGGGCACAGCAGGATTCTGCATCCATGCAGTGAAAATGGACTTAAAGCCCCTGTCACGTTGTGGTGCTGGTTTTTCTCCTCCAGAACTCCACTCATGTCCTGTGATTCCATTTTTGCTGGAATCACAGGATATACATCATACACATATCTCCCTAGACTATATGTAAGTCCTCCAAGCTCAGCTCTGAGGGCCTTCAGTCTGTCTCACTTCTGTAGCTCCAGCCTGTCTGGGAAAGAAAAAAAAAATCATGAAGCTGAAGTATGTGAGATCAAAGTCTTCTCACAAAGTCATGAGGATTAAAATTAATTTCATTACTGTGGGTAGAGCAGCTTTCCCTAGGGAAAAAGGTGTCTTTTTGGCTCTGTTGAGTTGGTACCTTAGCTGACCTCAGTCAGGGAAAAACTCTACCCCATAACCATCTTTTGGAGGGACTGGGGGTTAAGGGTGAGGATCCTTGGGGAGAGGGGATATTTCCCTGCAGTCCACAGTGAGGCGTGCAAAGACTCTCCTGGTTTCCCAGCTACTGTGAATATATTATCTCTGAATGGTTCCCTTCCTGGCACACTGTATGAGAAGTGTGGACATGCCATTCACAACTCTGGATTCCCCTCTGGAAACCAGGATCCTTCATGCCACAGTCAGTGCTGCTTCCTAGGCTTCTAAATTCTTGAATTTAATCTTAGCTATGAGATGCAAGAATGATACCCAGCACTGTAAGTCAGCAGTATCCCCCAAATAAGTTGATAAAGCAGCTGTGTTGGCTCTAGAGCAGCTTAACTTTAGGCTTCTGAGTATGATGAATTATTGTTTAAGGAGATGTATTCATAATTCCGTTCCTTCCAAGCAGGTGGTTGATATTTTGAGATCCCTGCTGTATCAGCACTATGTATATTTGGCACAGAAACTGCATGAATATTATAAATTCTATATTTAATTGAGTCTCATAAAGAAATCCTGTAAATCATAGTCATCCCATCAAACAAACCAGGAAACTGATGTGGTGAGGTATTCAATAACACAGCTTCTTTTTGTCCCTAAGGGATAGACAAAACTTTGTTGTTTCCCTTAGAAGAAAAAGAATGATGATAGTCAGGTATCTTTGATGTAGTTCTGTTTATCTGAAAATAACATAAAATCTTAATTCTTAGCATAGAAATCAAGGAATATGAGAAAATACTTTTATATCCAACTCCAAGCATCCATGAGCCAGCACTCAGCCAAAAAGGCTCTCTGTTTAGGCTTTAAGCAAGACCACAACGCCACCATTAATCAGATGGTGTCCTAAGCTTTCTTGCCTCTTTATATCTTCTTTGAAATATTTCTGTGTGTTTCTCTGTCTCTCATAGGGTGGCAGAAAGTATCACAGCATCGTTTGCTATGCAGTAGGTTGTGAAACGCCTTTGTTTACATTTGTGACTGTTAGGTTATATTATATATGCTGAGGGCTGAGTGTTAATATTGTGTCTGCTTACTGGGGCTGCTAAAATCCAAATATCCAACCATGTTCTGCTTTCTCAGAATAAGAAAGACCCTAATAGTTCTTTCCATAAGATAGACTCTGGGGCTTTGGTAAAGGATCTAAATCACAATAAATTAAAGAGGGGCAGTTAAAACAAGCGTGGGTCTTACCTAATAACGAGGGTAAAATACACAGAGCAATGCAAGCAGAAGGAGATTTATACCCAGTCTCCTCAGGTGGGTTTGTATCTGTACAAGGCTAAAACTGCTTTCTTTGTTAGTGTGTTGTTTTAAGTTCTCTGTGCCACTGGCTCACAATGAGGTACTATTTGCACCTATTTTATCCGTAGTACATCTATTACATCAAATCAACAGGAGGTGAGAGAGGCTGGTACCAAATGAATGCAGTTCATTATTTAGCTGTATCTGGCAACACAAACAAAGGCAGAGGGGGTTGATTTTGGCACCTGACCTGCTCTGGCATCTTTTGCCTGCAGAGCCCTGGCCGTGGGAGAGAACAGTTTGCTCCAAGGAGCAGCAGACAGGCCAGCGAGCCCTCTGAACACCCTCTGGAAAGCATGCACGGCCACGTTTTCCTGACAGGCTGCTTCAAGTGCTCTCCAGAGCTATTTGATCTGGTCCTCCAAACCCTCTTCACAGTGCTTCTCTGCGCAGCTCTTACTGTGGCGTTCATCACAGGCTATTTTATCTGGGTGAGAGCTGAGCATACACACGGGTTTGAGTCCACGCAGTGCATCTACAAATAGCCTGCAAGACAGGTCCCTGGCCTCGCTTATCAGGGCGAAACAGCTGGAAAACTGCTCTCCTTGATAGGCCAAGGTGGTCGTGGGGCATCACACCCCGGGCAAGTGCGAGCCCTGGCAGGCAATAGGGGACAAGCCCTCGCTTGGCACAGGGAGGGGACAGGCCCTGCCTGAGATGGTTTGTAGATCTGTGCTGAAAAGCCTTTGTGATAGGAGCGGATTGTCCAGGGATGGCAGGAAGGGTACTTGTGATAACACTTGGACATGGCAGCTGCGTGGCACAGCACAGGAGTGATGCTGAGGAAAAGCCACTCAAATCCTCAGCTCCCGTGCCGAGTGTGAGGGGAACGTCAGAGCAAAGGGTGATCCTCACCGCACCTGCCAAGGCCAGTGCTTGTCACTGCCCCCTTCTCATCCTCCACCACAAACGAAAGCCAGTGACAAGTTGCAGTCGTGTCTTTTTGAGGTATCTATTTTGATCTTGCTCAGCAGCAAAGTGCACCCTCTACCCATAAATTTGCAGAAGTTTTAGAGAGGAAAAAAGCAATTATGGGAGATCAAAAGGAAGCTGGTGAGAGAACGAGCTCAGGAAACGGTGTCTGCTGCTGGTTTCCAGTTTGCTCAGGGAAGTGGAATGGGTAGCACAGTCTAAGAAATTAACATGGTTCTATTAAGTAATAGACATGATTTGCTGTATTTTCTCTCCTATCCAAAATCCACAAAAATTGGCCAACAGGTCCCTTTGCAGGAGCAGGAGCAGGAGCATTGTCATATGTACCAAGGGGTTCACTGAAAGTAAAAATAACTGTAGAATTAAGTAATAGTGAATGAGATCTTTTGAGCAACGAGGATTTCATGAACATGGCCGAAGGAGGCCTGAAATGCATTGGAAAGTTACTGTGTTCGAATGCAATTTTCACATTTTCCTATTACACAGAGTAAAAAATATTTTGCCCACCAGAAAAGGGCCTGAGCTTTACTGTAATAGACGTTGAGAAGTAACTCTGCTGAAGTCATTGGTGTGAGCTAATGAGCTGTGAATATATTTCAATATGTGAAACAATACCTGGCCAAGGATTCCTGTTGATTTCTGAGGGACTATTTGTACAGTCAGTTACTGCTCTGTACAAGTCTTTGAGCATGTTGGTTTCTGCTAAAATAAGATTACATGTCTATTAGACTATGCAGAAGCTACAACACTGCAATATATGGTATTACCACGCACTGAAGATAGGTCCTTGGGAAATTATTCAATAGAAATATGTAGGAGACCAATTTCCTCAGTAACAGCAAATCTTTCAAGCACTGCAGTTTAGGTGACGATTCAGCTCTTGGAGTAGAATCCATTTAACTTTGGCTTTGGAAAGGACAGTGCTGGAAGTTAGGGAGCAGCAGATTTATGTGTCACTGGATTATAGTGGTGAGGCTATTTTGCAAATAACCTGCCCTCTGAAACTGCTGACTGTAAGGTGCTTTAGGAATATTGACATTTTGCCACAAGTAAAGAAAGCTCAGGCTGAACTCGCATCATCAGATGACGCTCCTGAGTAACAACACGTTTCCCTTGCATAAATGAAACAATCCCTGTGTCCTTATAACAATTATAAAAACATCTTTCACTTATTATGCTACCCTGCAGCAAGGAGAAGGGTATTGATCCAGGCCTATGTTTCACGTACAAAAAGAGATTTTCTGGGGAGAAAACAGAGGATATGAAATACTCTAAAACATGAAGCAAATGGCTTCATCTCAAAGAAGAAACACCCTTTGAAGAAAAGTAAAATGCTCAAAGTATCTTAAGAACAAAGAAACACAAGCACCTGGGTCTATGAACTGCTCTGGAGTAAACTATTTCTTACTGCAGTCATAATAGAGGCTCAGGCAAGGGGAAATCTTGCTTAAAAAAACAACAGAAAATCCTGGGACGTCACTCCAGAGAGTTTTATGTGGTTTATGCATGGGGAACCAAATAGAGACAGGCTGTATTTTTTTCCCTGTGAATCACAGGGCCCTTGCTGGCATTGTGAACCAGCTCAAGAATTCCAGAGTCTCTGTTCAGCCCTGCCATCCCGGCTGCAAAACCTGCATCCCACAGGGGGTCTGGGACGACAGCACAGTTTCCATACGAGTGCTTTGGTAACTTTTCCAGTGTTCTACAGCATTCACTCCTGAATTCGCCTTGTTGAAGGCAAGAGGACAGCAAACAGCCAGTGCATGTGCCCTGGGACACCGTCCTCTTGATTCTCTTTTCAGCCTTGCTCCTTCTCGTAGCCAATTCTTTTGGTATTGGATGAGAAAAACTGGCTATAAGCAGGGACTAGTGGTTAGCCCCCTTATTACAGGGCTATAAGTGCTGTTGCAGGTGCAACTTCTTTCCTTAAAGAAGGAAAAAGCTGAGTTTCACAGCTGAAAGCTCTGCTGAGAAACCTGAGATCTGTCACTGCTTACGCAGAAGACCTGACACCAACGTCCTTTTGAAATACTGCAAACTGTGCCCTGCCTGCAGCACCAGCCCCATCCATGGCACGTGGGCAGCCAGGAGAGCATGAGGAGGTGCTGCCTGCCTCTTCTCGAGGGGTGATTTGTTTCCCCCAATCCAGATCGTTTCAGTACTTTTATATTTGCTTTCCCTGTTGCCTTTTAGGTGTGCAGCTCTCGAGGAGCAATCTGGGCTCTGACTCCTCAGAGATGTGTCAGTGGCATTCTCTGTATCACTGAATTCTAAAATCACAGTTTCAGTTGCTACAGCATTTATTGCATTCAGCTGTCCTCTTTTTCTGAGGTCGAGTTGTTTAATTTTTCTGAAACTTGGTAACAAAATCAACACAGAAGGCCAGAGCTGTTCCTTGTGTTCAAAATACATATGCAAAAACTCTCAGCTAATTAGTGCTAAATTAAAATGCAAGAGGAATATCCTTTATTTTTAGGTTATATGGATAAATTACTTACTTCCTTTACTGTTTCTGAAGAAAGATCAGCCACTGCATGCTGTTAGTGCCACTGAGAATAATAAAAAAGTCATCACAAAATGAAATCTTGATAAAACATGACCTTTAAAGCTGAAGCTGTGGGAGCAAACCAGATAAAAAATGTTTTCAGAATGTACACAAAAGGGTCTGCAATGAAAGGAAAACTGATTATTCTCACATTCTTAATTATTTTAAAAGACTGATGCAATTAAATTAGGTATTATTTTAAAGCAGTGGGGTTTCATACCATGCTGACTACATCATTCATTTTCGAACGAACTTTCATTTTTTCTATTTCTGAAACAATGCTGATTTTTATACGCACGCTTTTCATTTTTCCACACGTGCCATAAAACAAGGACAAAAATTTTCCCAGCAGGAACTGATTCCTAACTGGTCACTTTAAGCCACGTGGTCTTCCTTTTCTTGTAATTACTGACTATGTCCTTATCCATTTGAAAGGTTCTAGCAGCACACAGCAGCTGGGGTCATTCTTATTGCTCCTGAGTAATCTTGTTTGGTACAAATATCCAAATTC
This sequence comes from Cnemophilus loriae, assembly GCA_013397755.1. Lineage (NCBI taxonomy): Eukaryota > Metazoa > Chordata > Aves > Passeriformes > Corvidae > Cnemophilus > Cnemophilus loriae. The sequence continues at coordinate 2,617,111 of VZTF01004912.1, read as the reverse complement.
ACAAAGGAGCCAGCCACTGTCTCAAGGTTTCTGTGTACAGAAGCTTTCATGCAGGGAAAAAAAAAAAAATAAATTAAACCCCAAAGATCTTTGCTAGCATTATTTCATTTTCTTCTCTTCAGATTCTTGTCCTGATTTTTAAATTACACACAAGTGGTCTCAGAGTACTTAAGCCAAGGTCAAATTTTTTCTATGTTTTTGCATAATGCCTTAAAAGATGAATTTCTAATCTCTTATTCTGTCTGGGTAGGTCATCTGCCCTAAATATAACAACTCATATTAAAATTCAGGCTTTACTGATGTTGAAATTAAATGAGAGACTGTGAGGATGAGCAGGGTTGAGGGGGTGCATGTGTGACCTTTTTCAGTAATCCCAGTTTGGATCTATAGATTAAGTCTATTCTCTTTGAAGAAATACATTACCACAAACCCCCAAATCATCCAGAAAATACATGGCATCAGCATTACAGGGTTAAAACTTGAATTAGGTTGTGGAACCAAGTCAGGGGGAGGGAGTCTACTCTTAATTGAACTGAAATCCTGCTCACAGCGAGGAGGAAGCGTGCGAAACACCCAGCTAACTCTTAAATGTTAGTCACATTCCACAAGGCTTTCCTGGCTCTTGTGGGCTGAGAAGCCAGGGGATGGGTAATGAAGGACTGAAATGTGAAGTTAAGACCCACATCTGTTGACTGCAGAATTCCTGTGGCCAAGGAGCTGAAGGACAAAAAGCTCACCCTGTGTGTGTCACGGCAGGAAACAAATGCGGTTTCATGTGCACTCCACGAGTTACTTTTGAAAGAATCTGGGATTGAGTCACAAGCAAATAGCCAGTCAAACACATTGGTGTATCCTACCTTGAAGTTCCATGCTGCTGGCAAGAAGATTTTCCTGGAAAAATATTCATTTTTATGTCCTTCAGATGAGCTGCTACAGAACTCGATCACCATCTGTTTTCTGGATTCAGGGAATCCTTGGATCAAGTCCTGTTGCTTGCTTTCCATTTCCTGGAAGGATTTCTTGCACTGTTCCTCCCTCTGAGCCCCGTGGTACACCTGGAACTCCTGCTTGGCCAAATGAAGCTCACCGATGGGATTGCAGGAGGGAGAAAGATGGGTTGTTTATCTATAAAAAAATACCTGTGAAAAGAGGAGGAAATTCTCCATTCCAGGGCAATAAGGAGAGAAAAAGAGATTTTTTGGGGTTTGTTCCCTCCCCTCTTCCCCCCCAATAAAACTGAACAGAAGTTTTCTTCTTGCCTGGATGGGAGGAGAATCTTGGTCCCTACAGTCTCTGTTCCTGCTGGGCTTTCTCAGGGCCACATGCAAAATCCTTTCCTTGCCTGTCCCAGGAAAATAAAGGCTAAAGAAAACTTCTTGTGCAAGGGATCTGCATATGATGCCATCTATTTTCCTGGTAAAGAGAATTTGAGCTTTCTAGCCCCAAAGTCTCAGTGATTGCCACAGACCTTTGAATGTGGATCAGTTGGCAGGCTTGCAGGTAAACCAAATTTAATTTTCCTTGAAAGGCCAAACCTTCCAACTTGGATTGCTTTCTGTGCCTCTACTCTACTTCTGTCTGTGTTTAATAGCAAAGTGAAAACAAAGAGAGGGAGTTATCTGAAGAATTTGAGATTGGGACATTTTTACCGTCTTCAGCTTATTCCAGATAAAGATGCCAATGTTAAAACAGGGGAAAATCTTTGATGAATACAAAGGAATTTCCAAAGCAAATGTCTGAAGTGCAATTGCAGATTGTTACTCAGGGTCAGATTTTGTGAGGTATGGCAAGTGCTCCATATCCCTTTCCAATTCAAGCTTTAAGTGAGGGAGCCTAATGAACAACTCTGAGGTAAGTTTAACTCTTTGATGTTGAAACTCTGATTAGCTCTTCCTGTCTGGGGAAGAACAGTTTATGTTGCCATAATAAAAGTTAAGTAATGTTAAGGAGATATTCATTGTTAGCGTCATTGCCAGGGAGCTCTAGATATACTTAACAAGGAAGGCTCCTCGACATGCACACTATTTTGAATTAAAAAATGAGGAAAAGAATTTCATAGGTATTTACTGACACACAGGCTCACTGAATCACTCTCAGACTGCTTTGATAACTGTAGCACAAATAAATAAGCATTACACATTTTCTTAATCTCAAACCTGATTGTATATTGCACACAAATCATCCCTGAAAGTGCACTGGTTTCTACTGTGATTAATGTAATTTTCAATGTATGTACCTTAGTGGTTCATACAGCTCCATGTTCTTTATAAAACTGCTATTAATTTAACTGAAGAAACAGCTTCTGACATCACTCCCTGTTGACAGTGTTATCCCATCAAACTGACTGACTGAAGGTGCAGCCTCTCGGTCTCACGTATTGGAAGAAAATAAATGGTTGTCTATACATAAAGAAGGAAAGGAAATGCTTGAGGATTATTTTTTCCTGACCCCTTCTGAGGTGTGTTCACGAAGCAGTGCAGACTGTGCTTGGCAGAGGGTTGTAGGCTTTGGTCTGCCATGACCACAGGAAAAGGCAAGAGTTGTTTGCAGCCCAGCAGTTCGTTCAGTTGAAACTCTAAGTAGAAGTGAACTGCATCTTTTAGAAAAGAACCACCCAGGTAAAACCTTTGCTGTGTGTCCATCCTCCCTTCAGTGCTCTGGGGCTCGGTTCAGGGTCAGCTCTGCATTTCCCAGGACAGCCCAAGCCACGTGAGCAATGCAGGGCAATTTTAAACTCTGAATATCTCTCTCCAGCAGTAAAACTCTGCTGGTCATTATAAACCTATAAATTATATAGAAAATTAATGGATACTCTGTTGCTACAAAACAGGATCTGTCTTGCTGTGCGATCACCCTGCCTTTGTGCTGTGGCTCTCTGTGTGCTCAGAAAATCAGTGATGGGCTTTGCTCCTGTGTTTGCACCATGTGGCGAAATCTCCACCCATATGTTACAACAATGCTATTGAAGGTGATTCGGAAAGGCACCCTAATTAACTAGCACAGGTGGCTGGCTAGGAAATTCAACATTGTTACTTAATATCACAGCACAAGTCAATTTAGAGAGGTGGTTCTGTCTAGGGGAGCTCAAGATGTGTTTGATTTTGGCAGCCGAATGAAGCAAGCAAAATGTAGAACCCGTATGCACGGGGCCATGTTTAGAAAACCTACCTGTACGAGGTAAACTTCAATTTTGCTAGCAAATCATCCTTAGATATGTTCCAGAGAATCTTAGAATCAGCTCCTTCTCACAGTCGCTGCTCTTGGTGCTGGTCCTTGGGATATTAAGGAGTATTGCCCTCAGGGAGTAACACCTTATTTCTGTTCAATTTTCATTCTTTTGAAGGGAAAAGAAAATCACAATTGGGACTGTTACAGCTGTATCCTGGGGTGGCATTTTATCCTCCTTCTGTCATGAGCTGAGAGGCAGAAGAACCAGAAAAAAGAGAAATGAACCATGAAAAAAACGTGCAGAAGATGACACTTGGATCACTGCGTGTCAGAAATGCCATACAGGACCAGAATATCACCTTCAGTCAGCAATGACATCAGTTTTTGAGTCCTCACCATTGTTTTACTGGATCCAAAAGAGCTAACTGGACATGGCACAACTCAGTCATCACCTGACAATCACATCCTAGAAATGAAGTTATTCCATCATGCATTGACTAGTTTATACGCTGGCCACCCCGTGACTTTAATCCCCATCACTCTAGTCTCCTGTGTGATACTAGCATTTCAGATAATTTACAGTGTGAGATGTATTGAACCCCACGGACAGGACAGCTGAGGGTGTTTTGGCAACAACTATAATAAACATACAAAGAAATAGTGGAAAGAAAGATTTAACCAGCATCTGCTAATGTGGGATTTTTTCCATACTGGTTTCCTGCTTTGACATGTCCTTTGCCAAAACCCTCTCGTGGTTTGCAAAAGGTGTACTTCACATTTTAACTCCATCCTTCAAGATTCCGGGGTCACACACTGAAGTTCTCAATGCAGCAGTCGTGTGCAAACACTTGCAGTTTCTGAAAAAAAAAACCAACCAAACAAACAACCAGCCTGGATAAAAGTGGGGGGTTTTTTGGGTGTTTGTTTGTTTGTTTGTTTGTTTTTTTCTTTATTATAGCTATTATCATCCTGCAGTGAGAGATAAGTTGTATGAATATTTTACAGTGACCTTGGTATCCAACACTGCCTTGCAAAGGACTAAGGAGCTGATGGGACCCTGCCAAGAGGTATCAGACTCAGGGAACAGAAGTGGAAGTTGAGAGTAGCTGAAAGGGAAAAGCTCCTTTTTGAAGTTTGGAGCAGCTGCATGGAGAGACTGATGGATGATGTTTTGGAGGAATTCCCTTGGGATGTGGTTGTTTGGGGCCAGTTTAAAGGTTCCCAGTTTGCTTCCCTCTCTTTCCTTTCCCTCTGTACAGTTTCCTGAGGAAGGGACCAGTCTCAGCTGACTCCTGCTGGTTTGTGCAGCAGGACCTCAAATCCCAGAGCAGTTTGTCACAAACCCCAAGGCTCTCACAGACACCTGCAGAAAAGACACTTGTTACATCCAGCCAAAGGCAGATTCTGTAGATAATCTTGCCAGAAGCAAAATTCTTGTTAATTTTCCTATTTCACTCCACGTTATTTAACATAAAGTATCAGTGCAATACAAAGCTAACAAAAGAATGACACAGAGACATTTCTAAGATGCTGGGAAAAACAGACTTTAGGTTCATTTAAGTAATTGCTAAATTCCTGAAGGAGAGGCAGCATGTTTTCTGTCTTTCTACATATTTATTATTTCTTTTTCCTCTGCTCTTGGTGAGCTGTTCAAACAAGGTGGGAGAAGGTTCATCTGAAAGGACAGAAGTTTTTTATCCAAACTTTTCGTCAATATAAATTTGTGAAATTGAGTCTTTGAACACACCCAGTAGCCCGGTTTTATTTTATTTTTTTTTAATGTTGATGTCTTCCTTTCTTCTTTATCTTCTCTGCAGCAGCTGGCAGTACTACTGCCAGATGCCACCAAAGTCTACAGAGCATTAAAAGCAGGCCAGCCCTAACCCTGGGCTTGAAAGAGTGATGATGTCTCAGCAGCCAGAGGACACAGAGGAAGTGAGTGAGACAGAAGGAGCTTGTCAGAGAGCTACAACGTCAAGCTAACAAAATAACAGACCTGAAATTCAAAATGCAGCTTGGTAGCTCCAACAGCAGGCAGATGTATTCACACATTTGCTTTTTTTTTGTCCTTTGGTGGAAATTAATTTTCTTGACCTATTCTTGGACTTCACACATGACTGCAGAATATGTCTGAATTGTATAAGTAAGAAAAAAATTGAGTCTGGAGTCACCATGAAGAGAAAAATCCAAGCACAGTCTTCTTCCTTGCTGATGGCCAAGGCAAAGGTATGATATGCAGATGAGGAATGCAGTCTGGCAGGTGGCCATTCCCACTCTGGTTACCTCTCAGCTGTCTGGTGAGGTTAAACCACCCTGGTCCTGCAGTCAGTGACATCCAAGGTGATACAAATCCATGGGTTTGTCCTTTCTTAGTGGAATCAGTGGAATTACAGCCTTCAGCACAAGTCCAGAGTGCTAAACCCTCTCCATATCTGTGCCTCCTGATGTCTTCTCTGCTCCACCTATTAGCAGCTGCCATATGATAGAGCAATATGATTTTCCAGCAGCTGATTTGCAGTGATGATTCATTTTCACTTCCAGAGGTTTCTGGAAGCTTCCAAAGGGGTAGAGTTGCCCCCTTTAATCCTCTCTCTCTGAGTTGCATCTTGTGGTGCACTGTTGAAGCCAAGTAGCCTGAAATTTAGCAGAGGATGATTTCCAGGGTGTTGGCCATTCACTGAGAGTTAGAGCTGAGGCAGTGGCTACTGAGGAGCCAACTGGAATTGCTAATGGTGAGGAGCTGAAGCCAAAGCAATCTGAGCCAACAGAACCATTGGAAGCCAGCGAGACCCGACTCTGGGGTCTGTCCTACTGAACATATGTTTGGAACTTGAAAAAGGAAAGGAGCATCTCAAGGGACATGAATCAGACCAGTTGAGCAACACTGGAAACTTGAACATTGCTACAAAGCCAAAATATCTTTGTTTTAGCATATTCAAAATTTATTAAAGCAAAATGCTGCAAAATAGCAGAGGAACAAAATCGGATCCAAATCGATATTTGGAAGAAAACGTTGACAAAGAGCGTAATCTATATGCCAAGTGTTCCCCTAGGAGCAGACTAATTTTGCGCAGACACTCCTGAATAGGAGATACATTCATAAAAATGTCTTGTCACTGGGTTTCAGCACAGCATGGGAACTCCTCACTGAATTAGTTTCCAGCCACGATTCAATCCCCTCCTTTCTCTCCCTCTCCCGCTATGACCAGTTAGGAGCAGCCACTCCCTCTCAGTCTCTCACAGGGGTTAATTCATTCTCCTGTGTTATGCAGCCACTGGGATTGCCCTGAGAGTTTCCAAGGTAGAAAGAGAAAATAGAAATAAAAAGCAGCTCCCTGCATGATTTGTGAAACATGCAAAATACAATAGTAATAAAAATAGTAATGAGTTCATTATAATAGAAATGGTCTCATTAGCAATGCAAATGCCAATCATATATGTGGCCAGGTTCCTGATGGTGCAGGGAGTCCTTTAACACTGTCCTTCTTCCCTGCTCCAGAAGTATAAATCCTATTTAAAAACATCGAATTTCTCCAGTTCTTGGGCTGCTGTCCCTTCCTTTGCTTCCCAAAAGATCACTGCAGTATATAATGCCTGGACATATGGGATATGGGATATGGGGGGTGAGATGCACATCCCCGTGCCCTGCTATGGCCAGTGCCTGCCCTTCCCCTCCAGCCTCCACTGCCACAAGAGCAGGGAGAAGATAACTCCATTTGCTGGCAAGAAACATCTTGAGGATACAATGGGAAAATGTACTTGGAAAGATTTTAATTAGGAGGAAAACAGTTTCCATCAACATGCTGGTAATAATTTAGGGCGTTTGCAGATGCACGGTAAGAATGGGGATAATAACACAGTTTCAGATATTTTGGGCCAGTTGGAGTGCAGTACTCACAACTGTGCATGTCTTGCTGCTCTAGACATTCTTCCCAGGAAACTGCAGTGCGGGATGATGGCATCTACCTGTGGCTGGAGTGGGGCTCATCCCTCTTCTCCACTCCAGACGGGTGGTGTGGCTTCTTCCTTTCCAAATTTTGAGGCAGAAATATCATCTTGGCTGAGAATCTGCTGGCCACTGGTCCTTCTGGAGGAAGAAATTGCCAACCAGTACACCCTGTAGACAAAATTCTTCTTTTCATTTGTAATCTAGGCTACCAGAAACGTAGAACTCCATCATCATCTGCCAGGTAATAATGAGCCACGCTCTTCAAAAATGTACTTAAAATTGAAAGTGATTAAAGATGCTCCGGCCTGCAATTGCCTATTACTCACTTGTGCTCTAAATGGTTCGTTTTTCACATCATTCCAGGGAGTTGTAACTTCTTAAAGCAATGTTCCTGGTAATTAGAGGAGGGCAGCAGCAGCAGCAGCCACTGAGCATTATCTGTGCTGCAGCAGTGTCAGGGGTGCTGCCTTCTGCAGACAGCTGAACAAGGGTGGCAATGTGGCAAAGAGAGGCAGCACCTGGTCCCACTGCTCAGCATCTCACCACCCAGCAAGTGACCACTCACCAGGACTTCAGCTTGGTTCAGAAAAATTCTGGACTTTGGGAGGCTTAACCCAGCTTGGTCTGAGCTTCTGAGACCAGTTTTGGACTCAGAACAAGGGAGCTCCTGGTACAGTTTGGCAACACAGCACTGCCTGTGGTCTGAGCAAAATTCCTGCTGCTCTGAAGTCGGCCTAGAAATAAGAAAAGGCTTTTAAAAGTCTACTTTTAGACTAAAAGTCTACTTTCTAATTTTGAAGCATAGTTTAAGTAGCTACAACAGACAGACACATCCTGCCACTAAACCTCAACTCTCTGCCTTTGCCTTCATGGCCTTTATTCTGTACACGTTTTTGATTTACCCATTTTACTTTTCAGACAAAATTAAATGAGATCTGGGGTTTTTTTCTGTTGCAAAAGTAGTGCTGCTTTGGTCAATATATGTATCAGAGTGATACCACAATGCTTAAATAAAGAAGCAATATAAATAAATAATTTTCAATATCCCAGGCGCTTGAGACAACCACTCCATACCAGACACAGTAATTGCTGTAGTTGTCCTGGCTGCCTCCACGCACAACCCAGGGCACAGAATGAGCCCTAATAATGGCTCACATAGTTTGTGACAGTGAAGAACATAACTTTTATGTATATGGGCTCCTCTGGCTAGAAGCTGCCTCCCTGTAGAGATGCACCTATAATACACAAACAGCATTATTTTACGTGTGCTGTGGGGTGTTTTTAGTTGTGCTTCCCATTTTTCTGCTCAAGTTGTCACCAAGACATCCTCACCCCACCTCTGCTCAGGTTGCTGTCACCCATGATTCTTCCTGATGGGGCCAAACCTCCTGAAAAGAGCCAGAGACGGAGAGAAAGGAGCAGTGCTGGCAGACCAAAGGTGGGGTGGAGAGCCGGGGCTTCAGGCTGTGCTCGTTGTGGTGGGTGCAGCTGGGCTGCGACACGTCTGCAGTTCTGATGAAGACAAACCTATGCTTCATGAAGCATTCCTTCTCTCTCCTGTATCTTCTCAAACTCTCTGTGATCAAGCGTGCTTCCAGGATTCCTGGATTCGGAGCTTGCCTTACGTGAGCCTTTGGTTTGTCAAGTGGCATGATGCTTCATTTTAGCTTGGAAGAGGATATTGTTTTACACCAGTGCTGTTTCATCTTTAAGCAGAGGGCAGTGATCACAGCTGCTGAGTTTGTGAATTTTACCACAATAAAATAACAGCAATAGTTTTTACCTGTTTGGAAGGAACTGTGCACACAACAGTGTATAAACGGCAAGTGGAAATATTATTAATAATTACTCGTGTTACTAATGACAGTGACTTATCTCAATATTAATAAGAATAATAATCTTGTTCAAGATGACTTCATCTCATTTAAGCTCAAGAATTTATCTCAATAATAAGGAAAAATAGAAGTAGAAAGAGGAAGATGTATGTAAAGACTACAGAGAAACTGTATCATAACTGTGGTGAACGAAATAAATGTGCCTTCTTACTCTGGTATGTATGATTAAAAACACCCCAAACCTTCAGTTGTATAGGATGTATTTATGCAAGGAAAAAAGCTACAAGGGTGAGGATATTCCTGGGCTTTACAGGAACAGTGAGCTCCCCAGCTGGAGGCGGCGGGAGGCTGCAACGTGGCACAGCAGCAACGGGGACACTTCTGTCAGCTTGGGCAAGGGACAACTTTCAAGTTCTGAAATGTCATCCCACTGCTGGTGTGGTCCTGTGCTGCAGAGGCTCCAAAACAGAGGAGCTGATTTCCTGGTGAGGAGTTTGTGATGGCTGGAGCTGCCCCACGCCCCAAGCACAGCTAAAGCCCCCCAGGACCGGCAGCTCTCCCTTCTCACGCAGAGCCTGGAGCTGCCTCTCACTGCTGCCCGTGCAGGTCAGGCAGAGAGATCCGTGCCCCAAAGCAGAGGAGGACAGCTGAGAACGCGAGTTAGCAAAAGGAAATGAAAGAACAGCAACTACCAGATGATTAATGGCACCGATATGAACCCTGCTGACAGCGCAGAGCCTGGGCACCTCTGCTGAGACAGATTAACTTTGTCTCTGGAAACATGGGAACTAAAGGAAGAGAAGCTACCCACTGGGAAATGTCTAAATCCATAGAAGAGTAATGAGAATGTTTGGGCTGAAAGAATTGGCTGGAGAAAATTCTTGGCAACATCTGCCACTCTTTACCTGAATGCTTAACATCCACTCAGCTCAGCATGCAGACTTTGGGTTACCAGTAGCACATCTCCTGGCTGAAAAGTCAAAAGGCAGTAGCACAGGAATTGATCTTCATTTTTTCTGAAGTGGTTTGAAAACCTTCCTGAGTTGTGTTTTTCCATCCTGACCTATATTTCTGTGATGATTAATTTTTCTGTTCTTTTTTTTTCAGAGGATGGCAGAGAGCACAAGCTTTGCCTCACCTGGGTTTTCCCACCCTCACTGCCCTCATCTCTGCATGGTAAAACCATGGCCACTCTTGGGGGCAAATCTCTCCTGGACCACCAGCCTCCCATCTCGCTTACAGGATCAGAGGATGCTCAGGCAGCTTCAAAGGCAGAAAGAAAAGTCAAATACACTTTTAAATACTTGTTGCCAAGAGCACATCTCTGTGTGAGACATGATGAGTTTTCCATCAGGGATTTCTGGCATATTTATTCATGTCATAAAAAAAAATGCTCAGTGGCAAGCAGAAGTCGCTTGTGGGTTGGTCCTGGCATGAAATTTCCACAAAGAGTAAATAAGAGCAAATAAGAGCTTTTGCCAGGCCTTGGGGTTATGACAGGGATCTGCATCCTCCTCTGCCTGAGAGCGCTGGACTTGCATTTTCAAGGGATGTGAAACACAGGTCTGCACTCTGGAGCCACATGGAATTACCTGTCTGGGCCATAGCACCTCGTGCACTTTATAAACAAGGGCCTGCTTTCACTTTATGTGGCCGGGGCACTTGCACCCAAGCAAAGAAACAGAACATAAATTTTATTACTCACCACATTTCCTTCCCTCATTACCCTCCAGCTTCACTCTGCTGAAGAAGTTACAAAACTTTAGTATTGTGTCAAAACACTGGAGACCAGCAGGATTTAAAGGCCTGATTCATAACTTACAGAACATCAAAGGAAAAGTTTCAGTTTCACGAGTTTCTTTTACTCATCTCTGCATTTGGGGTCTGGCCACAGCTGCTTTTTTGATATGCAGAATAAGCACAGCCCAAGCTGTCCGACTTTGGTGGCATCCTATTGGGCTGAGGCAGGAAAAGCCTTGCACAACATCTTCTAATGATTCATATTTTGGGGAGGAGGAACATCACCTCTAGGAATTGAGCTTTATGGGATACTGTAATCCAGAAGAGATAAAAGCACTTGCTAATTACTGCTGGGTTTTGTTTCTTTGAAGAACTGGGTTAAATCCCTTTTGAAAAAAGATGTCTGTTTGTGCTCGTTAGATGTATAATTTAATTTGTTTAGGATTTTCTCCTTTTCTAGGGTTTTGTTCTAATGATATCTGTCCTTTTCCTTCTCTTCTTTCCCTCTCTTTTCTCCCCGAAGTTATGAACTTTTGATACACTTTATTTTCTTAAAACAATCATCATCCCCAAGTTGATGCATCTTCTTTGGGGCCTCATTTTTTCCTCTTTTTTCCCTGTTGAAAATTAATTCCCTTAAAAAAAAGAGGTGGAAAAAGGGTGCTGCTCTTGCTTGCCTGTTTAATAATTCTGAGATTTATTTGCTTATGGACCTTTCCAGGCTGAAACCTGTATTTGTGCTACACTGAAGAGAGAACTCAAAATATATACTTTAGAAAAGAAAAAAAAAATTGTAATATTATAATTTATCTGTCAACCACTACTATACAATTACTGCAGAAGCAGAGAAAATTGGGCTGAAAGGGAACTTGGGGCTTCGTTTAATTCATAATTCTTCCCCAAGCCAGGACCAACTCTGCCTACATCATTCTTGACAGATGTTTTTCTAACCTGTTCTTAACAGCCTCCGGTGGCACTGGGTACACAACCTCCCACGGCAATTTCTATTAATATGCAACTGTTCTCAGTTCTCTGTTAGGAAGTTTTTCCTAATGTTTAACCTGAATTTCCTGAGCAGCAGTTTAAACCTGTGAGTTCCCATCCTGTTCACATGTATTTGATCTTGTTAAGTCAATCCAGCTGAGGGAAGTGGTTTAGCACAGCTCCCAGGAGCTTTCTGCACTTGTGTTCCTTCGCGATTTTAGACACATTTTGAAAAACCCACCCACTGAGAGCTACACCCAAAGTGCAAATAGAGATCAGCTGTTTGCCCTGCCCATGTCTGACATTTCGTGGGATTTTATTGTGTCCTGGGGGGAACAAGGAAGAAGAAAAACCCTGGGCTAGGTTACACACTTAGGTTACAACCTTTGAGTGTTGACTGGATACTTCTGCACTGACCACATTAGGATTTGCACGATTTATTGTAAATGAACTCTTTCCCCTCCCCTCCATCCTGAAAACATCACCCAAAAGTAAGTAACACCCAAAAATAGTTAATACATTTAGCTTGCTGCACAAATAAAGAAACACTTTGATGGACTATCCTATTTCTTATCTCTAGGACGGGAATATGGACACTGCTATCGACTCCTAGATGCTCTCATGGCTCTACAAATGAAGACTAATGTTGCAGTCAGCTTTGCCTGGTGGTTTCATCTGGGTCAGACAAATAACCCTTCCTTTACCCGATTTCCTACGTTAAAGGGAAGTATTAAAAACCTCCAATATATTTGCAAAATGCTGCGAGATGTAGGTCTGAGGTGTGCCCCGTTTTATTGTTGGCAGATGTAGGGATGACCAGGGGAGTTGATAAAACTCCTGGGTGTAAAACTCTGCAGGAGGGGAAGCAGCTCAAAGGCTTCACAAGACAGTTTCTGACCGCCCTAAGGCGAGAGGGCTGAGAGGGATCTTCCTTCTGGCAGCCACTGGCGCCCCCCAGCCTTTTCTCTTTCTCTCTGAAGCAGCAGCGTGAGCTTTGCAGGGCTTTTCCACAGGCAAAGGAGACATCTGCCAGCCAGGACACAAACCAGCTGGGTCACAGCTCTTTTGCTGCTCCTGGCAGTGGCACTGATTTTGCCTGCCCCTGGCACTGGCCCTGTCTGGCTATTAGTATTTGTTTTCATCATTATTATTTTTACTACTACAATTCTAAATAACAATGGAATAAATTCCTTCTCAGAAGTGATTTTTTAATTTTATTTTTAAGTTACTGCAGCAATGGGAAGTGAAATATTCTTATTGTATTGGGGTGTGATTCCTTCATGCTGGATGAAGGGGCACAGGGAACTTTGGTCAGAACAAACTGGGTGTTGGAATCAGACAGGACAGGAAGAGGGTGCCTCAGGCATTTGGAAACACTGGCTTCTCTAGTTCTAGAGCAATTGTAGCCTTGGAGGCACAAACCCTGAAAATGTGGAGGTCCCACAGCGTGACAGACCAAACTGGTAGGAGAGCAGGGAGGATCTATCAGACCACAAATGAGCAAAGAATTGAAAGCATTTTTTTTTGATTGATGCCAAATGATTGTGTTGCTGGCCTCGGGAAAATGAAATATTGAACAACAAAACACCATCATTTGGGGCTAATCAAAGATTTCTTGCTTAGCCTCAAGCTGAAACACTTTTGGTTTGTTTGATCCAGAAAAAAATGATAAAAACATCATGGACACATTTAAAAATGAGGTATTTGGACTGGAAAAAAAAAAGATGGACTAAATTACTTTGTTTTCTTTTCCAAGTTTTGACCAGCTTTCTTGTGTGAAACCGTTTCACAAATTTGCCTCAAACAGTTTTTGTCCAAGAAAAAAAAAAATACAATCACAACATCTCTTGCTTTAAATCAAGCTTTTTTCCCTTTGGCAGGGCACCATAAATGCTTCATAAGGACTGCATTTCCACTGCTCTGTGATCCCTTGGATACCCCAAGGTGATGTGTCAGGTCCCTCTGTGCAGATCGAGGTCCTGATGTGCCCAGAGTCACGGACAAGTAACGAAATAAATCCCAAACCTACCGAGCTCACATTTTGTTTTCACTGCCTGCTGAAAAGAGCTACGAGATTTGGCCTGCAAACCCTGAGACTCTTCTCCAAAAAGACGTTTGACTTTCACCTCTCTGCAGAAAATGTGACTGCAGCAGATGCTGTGCTGAGGCTGCAGACACAGAGAGACCTCGACCAGCAAGAAGGATGGCTTATCACTTCCCTCCTAAGTGACAAATCAATAAAGCCTCTTCAAAACCAACCCCACAGGTCATACTGCAGCAACAAGTCCGTAAGCACAGGCATGGCCCAGTCTCACAGCTGGGAGCAAAGGCCCAATGCTGCAATATAAAACCTCACAGCGCCAAAAGAAAGCAGCACAAAACCAAGAGATGCACACTAATTTCCACAGAAACTGCCCTGTTTGCAGCACACCCCTGAAGCAGGAAGGTGCCACGTGGAAAATGATGTCTAGAAGGCACCAGGTGCTGACCTGCACTGCCCAGCTGCCCACAGCACGGGCAGGACACAGTGACTGGCTAAAGGGCAGGTTCAGAAATAAGATGCTTTTGCAAATGGAGGACCTTAGGCTGGGCCTGAACTTTGAGCAGCCAGAACAACATTTAAGAGGCTGATTAACTGTCCTCAAGCGGACTGAGGAAGTCCCAGGTACAGCCCTGAGTCAGGCTCTTCGCTCCCACCAACAGGGCAACACCCCACTTGTGGCATTGCTCCACGTGAGGGTGCTCTCCTGGCTTTCTTCAAATTGTAGTGTTTAGCAGTCTCTTGTAAATACTGAAATAGATCTAATTAGTCATTTAATCAGGGGAAAGGAATCTCCTGCTGTTTTCCAAAACCAGGCAAAATGGCCAATTGCAGCAACGCAGGCAAGAAAGGCATGTGGCAGCCCAGTCCCATCTGGAGTACGTGCAGGAAGGCTCTCCCTCACTCTGCAGGCATCTGCCAGCCCCTCACCTCTCATCAGAAGTGTTTGTACAGCACAGCAGAAAAATCAAGGATTTTTTTTCTTTTTTTGCCACTCAAGAAAACACACAAGGCCAAAACAGTGAATTCTCCAAATCCAAACAGTACCGATGCAGAGCAACCCAGCCACAACCTCTTCCATCAGCTGCCTTAGAGGAGGGTAGATCTCTGCTGTGATGAGGTGCCCAGACAGCTGGTTCCCATGTCCTCCTCTTGCATTGCTTTGCTCCTCCGTGGCTCATGGAGCAGAAAATAGGAGTGACAGCAGCGAGAGTGGCACTGCTTTGTGCTCCGTGGCTGCCCGGCAGCTCACTTAGGCAGTAATGAATGGGAAGTGAAAGCTCCTTGGGCTGACAGCCCCAAACACCAGCTGTGGAGTTGCAGGTTTCTCATACACCTATTAGAGGACACAGAACAGAGTGCAAAGGCAATGCTTTTAATCACCTTGTGTGTTATCAGATCCCCTGCTACGTGCACAGATAAGATGGATGTCTTTGGGCCACTGCCTCCTGACAGCGCTGCCATCATTCCTCCCTCTCTGAGCTTCCTTTCTCAGTTTTGGTTTTTTGTATGTCACTTTCTTTCTCTTTTCTTCCTGCAGCCGTTTTGCCCCAGTGTGTTGTCCCCCCCAGCATGCAGGAACAAGCTCTTTGCTCCACAGAGGCCTTCCCCAGGGGAGCAGCATGTCTGTGCCCACAGGAAACCCTTTCCAACCTGCTGAGGGGAATTTGGAAAGCTGAATTTTTTTCCTTTCCCTCTCCTTAATGAACTATGGTTTCCAGCCCTTGCATGCCCAGGGTGTTGAGCACCCCCTCGATTTGCTTTGCCCTTCCCTGTGTGTGGCTGGGTGCCCAGAGATGCTCCCATGCCATCCGTGCCTGCAGATCCCAGGCTGCTCCCTGGGTCGGGCAGAGCAGGGGGAAAAGAAAGCACAAAGCCCAAAACCCGCCATCCAGCAGCATCATGAGGCAGAAGGGAATTCCCTGAGTTAAACTGGGGTGCTTGGCAATACAGATGGGAAACTCTCCTTTTCCAGAGAGAGCACGAGTCAGCTCTGCCCCATCGAGGGACAAGGGAATGGTTCCAGCAGCAGAAAGCACAGACACTGGAGTTGCCTCTGTAGTAATTGCATTAACTCCTCTATGGCCTGTTTTCCAGCCCGGAAATAATCAATGGAAGTTACAGAACATACTAAATGATGTTTTGCTTATTTTTCTAAAATTATGAACAACTGTATGAGCTTGTTGTCAGCACCAACTGCCAGAAAGGCAAACTAGCAGACTCCGTAATCTCTGCTTTAAGAGTCTGACCATTCCCAAATTTCTTTCAAAGTCATGAATATTTTAAAACTAACATAGCCTGTGGTTCCCTTAATTTGATTTTTTCTTATTATTTCTCAATTTCTCAGCCATCCATATACCCCTGCACCACAATTTTAGACTTTACTCTGCAACCACAAGCTGTTTTATAATTACAGCTTTTATGGTGTTCCAGAAATGGGTGCTGTCAGTCAATGTTTGAAAGTTCACAGTAGGTTTGTGACAGAGCAATCCTGAATCATCTCAGTTTATGCAGGAATTCAGGCTGTGTTTATTTTACTCCCATCCAGCAAAGCAGATATTGTTATGAGTGTGGCCAACTGAAGTCACAGCTGGTGGCTCAGCTCAGCTCTTGAGTCAGGGCTCAATGTCTTGTTGGTTACCAGCCTGGCCTGGTACTTCATGACCAACCTCAGGTCAGCTTTGTGCTGTTGCAATCCAAAAAGGCACAAATATTTGTTATGGTTTGGATCAGAGTCAAGCCTCAGCCAGCAGGGGGGCAAATGCCTTTTCCTGTTGCACAAGGGAACACACACAGGAAGAGAATTTGGTGCTGTGGCCCAGCGTAAATCAGCCTTTGAAATTAAGACTTTGCTCCAGTGATGACTAATCTCTTTGCATAATTCCCCTCTGGATGTTTTGGATACAAACATATTGTTTCTCCTGTAGTGCCAGATTTCAGAGGGTCTTTCTTACTATTCATGTCAAATCTAGTTGGGCTGCAAGTCTGTCTCAATAAAATGAAAAAATTGCTCATATTTGGAGACTTAGACATACAAATGTTCTCAGAAGAACGCATCTCCCATTTCAAAACATATGTTTGCTCCTTTATATCTGTTTTGTCTTCGGGTTTTTTTGCAGGCTTCTTAGGAAATGTGTTGGCATGAACAATATGTTTCAAGCAAAGAGAGCAAATACTTTCAGAAAACAAAGTTTTTAAAAGTCATAATGTTTGATCCGTCATGGTAAACATTTGATTTATTTACTGTCCCTCCAGGAAGGGCATCATAGTATTGCCCAAGACTGAAAGGCCCAATATAAACAGTTACAGTCTTGAACAGCAAATGCTGTAAATGCCCAAAAACTGTTCACAGAAGGGTTTGCTAGGATGACTCATTTCCAGGGAAGCTGTCTTCTGCTCAGTAGAATTTTAGGTAGCCAAAGGGAAAAAAAGATGCAAAATTAATCAAATACAAATTCCTAAGTGTTCACCCTCTTCCGACATCCCCAGAGGTGACCCGTTGGCTGGATACACCCCACTGATTCTCTGCAGGGCAGAAGAGGAGAGGTAAAACCAGAATAAGACTTCTCTGTTCCTTTGGAGCAACATTTATTCATACTTCCCCAAACCATCCACCTGCCAGAGTGATAGTCACTTATTTCCTAGACTTTCCACCTAAAAGCAGATCCACTGCAGGAAATGGGGTCTGAACAGAGCAGCTCATTATTACAGGAGGGAACAGGGATTTCTGATCCTGTTCTGCAGAGGATGCTGCTCCAGTCCCTAGAATGGTTGAGGTGGGAAGGGACCTGTGGAGGTCCTTTGGTCCATCCCTCCTGCTCAAGCAGTCACCTAGAGTGAGTGGCCAGGACTGTGTCCAGATGGCCTTTGAATACTTCCAAGGATGGAGAGTCCAAAAGCTCCTCGGGCAACCCATGGCCAGTGCTCAGCCACCCTCACCATTGTGCTGCCCATAGTTCAGATTTGCATCAGCCGTGAAAAACCTGAGATGGAAAGAGGATTGGCAGAGGAGTTAAATTTACACCTTCAGCCCCACCTTCCCAGGCTAAAGCAGGAGCTGAAACAGCCCACGGGCTTTCATCAATAAGTAAGCAACTGTGAATTTAGTGGGTTTAGTGGATTCCTCTTCTGCAGATTCAAGTCCACTTGAGAGATTTGTTGTTATCCAGGAAACGCCTCCAGGAATCTTTCCTTTAAAATCCTTACAGATTATATCTGACATGGTTGAACAAGCCAGAACATAGTCTCTGCTCTCAAAATTCACTAAAAACTTTGAAAAATTAGCTTTATGTTGTGTTCCCGCCTAAACTGATCTTTTGTATGGGACAAAGTTTCCCTCTAAAGTAATTTGTACCAGGTCCAACCCAACATGTGTGACCTTTTCCAGTTTTATCCCTGCTCTCTGTGCTCTGGATCACAGAGCTGGTTACAGGCTCAGTGAGCTGCGGAGATGTTCTCTGTATGCTGTTCCCCTGTGAAGAACACCTCGGTCCTGATAGGAACAACTCTGCCATCATTAGTTTTATTTCCAGTGTCTGCTCCCAAGCACCTTGATCAGAGGCTTCGAGTTAGGAGTTAATTAAACTGACAGCGCTGCTTCGCTGCAATTCAGTGCAAAACAATTGAACTTTTATCTGATCCAGTTTCTCAGAAGTGAAACCAGGCAGCGCCTGGTGAGAGAGGGAGATCTGGAAAACACAGTCACGGGTCAGCGGGGTTGTGCTCCCTCCGTATCACTGCACCCAAGACACCGAGCACATCGACGGCAGGAGTGTGGCTGCGCTGGGTGTCGGGCGGTCTGACGTGGAGGTGGTGATGGCAAAGGGTCAGGGGAGTAAGGAGGTATAAATAGGGGAATTCACTTGAGACCTGACCTGGGAAAATCCTGTTCAAGAGAGTTATTTGCACTCTGAATTAGAATCAAGGAGAAATGCCAGTTCAAATGTTTGTGAGGTGTCAGATTTTTTGATAAATTGTTTAAAATCACAGAACTCAACATCCCTGTTTAATATTTTTTGCTTATGAAAAAAATAAAAATCCTTAAATTACATCTTAGAGCCACAGCTCAGATACTCAGGAATTATCTGTTGCCGACTAACACGGGCACGTCATTGCTGTTGTAAAATCACAGCTTGACTGAGCGCGGTGGGGTCACTGTGCTTCACTCACAGCCTCCGTGTCTGGGGCTCTGGGCAGGTTGCCTTTGAAGTGAACTTGTATTTTGACTCAGTGGTGAGTCAAAGTGAGCTGACACTTGTTTCTCAAAGAATGGAATGACACGAAAAGCTTATCATCATATTGAGATAATAGCCAGGCTTGGGCAGGATACAGTTTTTCTGTCAAAGTGAAGATGCAATTTTATAATGTCAGCTCACTTTATCTGAAAAACAACAAAAGAAATCTTGGTCCATCTCTATCGAGACATTTCTTTTTGTACATAAAATGTGCTTCACTTGAATTTCAACTTTTTTAAAAACCCAAATAAATCACTGTCTCTTTTTGCTTACATTTGCTTACATGCATCTGAAAATTTACTTAAAAAACTTAAAAAGAGAAGAGAGTTTTCAAGTCAAGAGATCTAGGAGAGAACAGCCTTCTTTGTCAACAAATTGTCTGAGGCAAGAGAAGCCTTTCAAACAGTGCCAGCAACTATGAGTAATTGTTAATACCAATGGTTGTTAAAGCACCAGCAATCAGTGCGATCAAACACAGCTCTAACACAGTCTTGGGAAACAATTCTCTGTAATTTTCACTGAACAAAGCAGTAACAACAACCACAGATTTTAACTCTATTGAGTAAACAACCTCTCTCCTTCTCACACGCTTGGCCACGAACAATGCAAACATGCAGCAGCAAGAGGTCAGGTTTTTATGGGCACCTGATAAGACCAGAAGTGCCAGAGTTGTGCTCCCTCAGCTCTTGGGATGTGACCGACCCGTGGAGACACCTCAGCCACCACTGCCCTGGGTTATTTACCACGTCGGTGTGGGATGCACACTGTCATACCTGAAACTCAGCGAGGAAACCCACAGTGTTAATGTGTGAACACTCTTTTATGTTGTTTAACCATTGTCCAACTTGCCTCAATCAATCTATTCTTTCACCCTTTTTGCAGCTGTAAAAACAAACTATTTAAAGGGTGCTTAAGGCTTCCAACTTTTTATTTCATTTTTTGCTTTTTTAAGGTCACATTTTTTCCACAGTTTATTCATAAGGACTTTCCACTGGGCTGTTCACTACCTCTTCTGACTAATTAACATTTTTCCATAGTTAAAGATGAGTGGGGACAAGAAAAAAATTATGCCTTAGCCTATTGATATAAGATAGTATGAATAGCTAAACCTCTGCTTTTTCTCTATGCTGGATCCAAGCCAAACAGTCCATAAAGGTAAATGTCCCTTTTCCACTACAGTTACTAATACATAGTTACTAAACAAATAACCACAGACTAAGATAACAGGTGCATCAATAATGTCCGAGAAGGAACTAGCATAAAAGAATGGCAGATTTCTATGTTTACATTACCATTTTAACATGACTAGCTCATCCAGTACTGTAAACGCCATGTTAGTTTCTTACTACGAGACGATTTTCCACCACATTGCTCTATAAACTATATGATTTTTCCCCTAATATAGCATTCAAATTGTATTAACTATTTGTATTAACTATCTGTACAATCAAGTAACAAACCACTGCAATGGCAAACTGCTGAAAAAATACTTTGTTATTGGGTTATAAGCAAGGATTTGAGAGGAAAATCAGGATTTTCAAGCTGACCTCTAGAACATTACAATAAAGGCTCTACCAAGATCATAATGCAGCAAACACAGCCACTCCTCTGAGATGAGACTCTTAAAAACACGTTGCTGTTTGGTTGTAGTGCTTCACCACACGAAATTCTCCATATAAAAGTCCCTTTGAAGTTATCTAAGAAGCAGTCAAAGGGATCAGGGTATTTTCTCTAATTGTGCTAGCAAGTGAAGGCATGGGTTCGAGCTGGGCTGTAGCTGGGCTGCTGAGACTTGCTGGGAGGCAGTGATTTCAGCTGAATCAGGGCCTTAGGAGTGGTGAAAATGAGTAATTTGAAAAGTACAAGCTGAGTTTGTACTTCTGCTAATTGACACAACACTCTTCTTGCTTAATACGGAAAGTCATGAGCTAGGAGATCTCTTCCCTTCTCCATCTGACACCCAACACGGATGCCTATTCTTGTGTGGCCTCCAGGAACCAGTTACACAGATTTAGGTAATCATTTCCAGACCTTTTCTTGCACTTCCTCACACAGACTTTCCTACAGATGACCTTTGGGAGCTGGAAAGTCTGAGTGTTGTGGAAAGAACATGATTTCCTGACTGCTACCGTAAGTGAACCTTGAAACAGCAGTCCTGCAGCATAGCCCAGCAAATGAAAAATGGGAATAGCAAGAATGAACAACGAATTATGGTAGAACAAATAAAGTAACTATGGTCAAGGGAAGCTGAAGAGTCAGCTCCTTCAAAACAGGAGGAACTGGTGCTCTTTTTCAGACTCCATTCTTGTTTTTGAAAGCAGAATTTCAAGCACTTTCAAATCAAGATTAGTAAAAATGGGGAGACACAGTCTCAGACAAGGGGCAAAAAAATCGAAACTGCGGAAGTCTTTCCCACTGCAATAGAACAGATAATTTTTAAGTTGTAAGACATCTTTTAATACTCATCACAAAGCCCTTGGGTCCAGATGAGGGAGATCCCAGCATTTCATACAGCATTTATGCAGGAAATGGGAGAAATAGGAAGGCCTGTGGGGAAAAGCTTTAATATTTCAGTTGAAAGAGGTATTAAAAACTGGAAGGCAGCATGTGCCACTTTCCATAACAGTGACACTCAGCTGCAAACATGCAAGCAGAAAGCACAGGGAGGGGAAGGAACTCCCACAAAGGATAGGGTTAAGCATGCTGAGGACAGGATGATTTCAATTAAGGAACAGAGCTGATCCAGGCATGTGCGAAAATATCTGTAGCAGAGAGGAAAAGTCTTGGAAGTTTCCCAGCACATCTTCTCCTGTCCAGGCTCAGGTTGTGGTGTCCAGCCTCACTTCTGGACACGTAGGCTGGGGCAAAAGCCTGAGCAGAAGAACTGATGCTTTGTTAGTGCTGAACAGCCCAAGTTGTCCTTCTCTTGGTCTTCGAGGGTGGTGATGATACAAAGAACAGAGGAGGCCGAGCTAAAAACCTCTGAAAGACATAGGAGGCAAATGGGTAAAAAAAACCCAGTCTCTGTCTTTGTGGCTTTTTGCCACTGAACTAAATGAGAAGTACAGTCGGCCTTCAGAAGTGTGCTTAGCATAGCAGGGCAGCAACAGGCAAGCATGAAGGAGGGAGAAATGCTCATGTCTGCTGAGATGTCTGACTGCACTGGGAGGGTTTTCACTCCCTCTGCCTTGAAGTCTCCGTCTTTGAGCACCACAATGGGAATTTCTGCCCCTTTGAAAGACTGCTTTGAGGAGCTGTACTTGAATAAAGATATCCGATATGTACCACAGATAACTTGCTACAAGTACATCTTCCCAAAATCTCTAGTGTGCTCTCCTAATGAAATAAATGTATTTTTTCCACACGTGTATTTCCAGAGATGCATGTCAGGAGTATTTAGACACACGGAATCCTGAGCACACAAGTCAGCTGGGAGACCTGACACAGAGCAGCAGGGGTTGTACTCTGCTCCTCAGCACTGGCACCAGCAACTCTTCTGCTGAACTCAAGGCAGCTCTGTGTGCTTCAGGGAGAAGAGGAAAAAACTATGACCCAAAAAAAAAAAAAAAAATCTATCTGTTTGTCACTGTGGGGGCAAAACAATGGTAGGCAAATTCATCCATCTCACAAGATTCCTGTCATCATCTTCTCTACAGCTTTGGTTTTTTTCCCCTTTTCCACTACGTGTGTGTAAAGAACAGCAGAATGATGAAAGATGAAATAAGAATGAGTTGATTGACAAATTCAGTAGATATTATATAGTGAACACATTCTCCAGAATTGTTTAGCAACAAGATTTATCTTGTGTAAATAAGATGGAGGGTTTCAGCATGGCATGGAACCATTTCTGTCCATCTGGCTGTGCAAGGAAATTATGTGGGGAAAGTAGAATTACACTTCAAGCAATAAAAAAAGAACCACTGAAATTATATCAGTAAGATTAAAACAAACAAACAAAAGAGAATCCTGACTAACGCTATTTAAAAATATGGAGCTGTTCTAGGAAATATAAAAAGAAGTGAGAACTGATGGAAATGAAGAACTAAGCCTTGGATTTAGTAAACGATGCTTACTTGATTACACCCATATGCAGCCACTGATGAGCTCTTGAGGAGAACTGATGAAAAATTGGATTGTTTACATGTATCAAACCTAGCAAATGGGAATCTGAACTCAATGTGCCAAAAAAACCTTGAGAATAAAAATGCTAGCAATAATTGCTACATTTTATGTGTCAATGGCATGCCAGCAAGGATTCTGCATCAAACTCTGGCCAGTGGGGAAAGGTTGGGTGTGTGAAACTGTAATATCACTTATCTACCAAGCAGGCCACCTGATGACTGACAACTTTAATTTCAGCGTGAAATTGGCTGACTGGCTGCTGAAACATCCATCCCTTCTGACAGGGATGGTAGTCTCTGGATATTTACTACTAGAACCTTCCACAGTCATCCTCCTGTTCTACTCTTCCTCATCCCAAGCAGCGAAGAGAGCGGCCTTGACCCAAATCACAGCTCTCCATCGGGGAGTGGGGCAGTGATGGCCCCTCACGGGCTCGATGTCACATTGTCCCTGCCTCTGTGGAAAGGTCCTTGTGCTCATGAGAAAATGTAGGTACTGGGGGGCTGGGTACCCAGAGCACAAAGTGAGGTCTTTGAGGTAGGTGTGGCAGTAAAACGCAAAGAGATTTTATTTTATATGGAATGAATATGTGGATCAGGAGTGCAGACTTGGGACCAGAGTTCTTTTTGTTTTCTTCACAGGCTAAGATAGGCCCACCAGAAGAGAAAAGCTTGACTTTATTCTTGGCCTGTATGTGCATGACCTTGCATGAGAAAGATAGGAATATGATCTTGTATTGGGTTAATAGCACACGTTACCTTACGGCACAGAATGCTACCATCTGTCTTTTCAAAATAAATACTAACTGGGAGAGAAAATAGTCAAAATAACCACGAATACTGTACACTTATTATTTTACTATATACTGAATATTACAGTGCTCTCCTGCCTGGACAGAAGAGATATTTAAATATCTGATTATTATCTGTGATTTGGCAAGCTGGAAGAACAGTGTATCTCCTTTTTAAGCTGCAGTCTCATAGATAGAAAGACCTGATGTGGTCCTGAAGCTGACTGCTTCGAATGTCTTTGCTCATTTAGGATCTTCATTAGTACTTGCAATCATTTAATTATTCTGATTTTGATATTTGCCACCCACTCTGGGTTGAGGGAATGTTTACAGCTAAACAACAATTAAAACAGAAGCCAGAGAGCAGATTCCCAAATCCTTCCAAATCAGCCTTGAATTGTGAGCTCCTTCCTCCAGGGCTTTCTACCAGAGGAACCACCAACAATTCCAGGGGCTTTGCCACAGCACCACGTGCAGATTTTGCTTTGCCTCCAGTTCTGTATTTAATCATACTTAGAGTTCTCCAGAGCAGTCCAGGCTCTTCTAAAATATTTGGTTTCCCAGCAAAAAAGGTCCATGGAAGACATTCCTCCGTTAACTGCAACGAGGGGCATTCCATCAGCCTATGCCTGACCGTCCAAGGCAGCCATTCCTTGGAAAGAGGTGATTAAATAAACCCCCAAACTAGAAAACATATCTGCCTAAAGAAAAGCCTTTTTTATGATTTTCTGGCTATTAGGATCCTATTTGCCACTGTGCTCCTGCTGTTTCAGCTGCCTGGTGGCCCAGAGAAGCTGTAAACCTTTCCCACAGCAGCTCTGGAGTGACTTTGCTGTGCCAGAGCAGGACACAGGATACTGATGGTGTTTAACTCTCCCTAAAACTCCATCTCAACAAGGGCCTGAGGGAATGGGAGCGTGCATATGAAGCCTGAATGCTGCATTGACTTTTGGACTGCAACAGAAGGCTTCCACAGAATTGAAGGATTACTGCTAATTTTTGTTCAAAAAGGAAAAAATAGAACTGATGAGGATAACTTGTACACATAGAGCATGCTGAACACTGCATCAGCCCAGAGACTATTAGCACATAATTAATTGAAATGGCTTGGCACTTGGGCTTATGCTACTGACACTATGAGAGTAAATGTTGGCCCACTTTCCATGCTCATTACAATCCATGTCAGTAGGATGGACACATTTGAAACCATTTCCTTCTCTTTGTTGCAGCATTTGCCAATAGCAGGAGAAATTGATGCTGGGGAAGTGAGAAAACATCTCCAGCATTGCAATGGAGGAATAAATTATTCTCTGGTGCACATTATAATTGCAGCATAATCTGGGCAGAGAAAATTAACTCCTTCTTCTGATATGGTCCAGGGAATTGTTTTGTGATGCTATGAAAGGATGCTTTGATTTGTGGTGCTAAGTAATTGTAAACAGCCTTGGCTCTCATAAACACATGCTTGGGGGAGCTTGAGGGGCTGTCTCTCCCTAAGCCTATAAGTTTGTAAGTTTGTGAAGTCATCTCTCAGCAAGAAATCTTTCCCCCTTTTCCAGAATCAGATCTGCAGAGCAGAACTTTCATTTAATCTTTCAAGTTTTTCATTTTGTTAATTTCATTTTTTCTTAAGGAAAATGGGTCTTCTCTTAAGGATGGGTCTTAAAATTCTTGAAGATCTATTCCTGAAAAAAACCCCAAAAAACCCAGATGTGCAGACAGCCCTCAGTGCCTGGTTAATAGCAGAAGGTGGCAGTGAGCACTGCAGAGAACTGCCAGAACTTGTTGCCAGAACATCCCACCAAGATCAGCCTTGCACAGACCTGAGCGTCTCCTGCTTTGGAAAACAAAGCAGGAAAAGTAGATGTGTATAAAAATGAAGCAAGGAATTAAATAAATACCGTCAGATTTTTGTAAGCTTCACGAGATAAAGTTTCAACTTCTACTCTGGGGTGAAAATTTAGCCCCTTTCAAAATTAGGCTTTCTTCGCCAAAAAGTATTTTCTTCCCCACTACTGTAGTCAAACACTGTGGGAAAACCTAAAGGGCTGTTGCTTCTTGGGTTTAAGGACAAGGACTTGCTGTGCCATTGCAGGCCAGGGCAGATTGTCAGTGTGGGTCCTCCAAACCCAGAGGGGCTGTGCTGCTACCCCAGCTCCGGCTGCATCCACAGCACAACCATCCCGACCACAGCGGTGCCTGCACATCACACTGAATGCAGCTCCCGAGGATTTATTAATGTTGCAGTGTCACCAAGAGCCGGTTAATTATCGAGGATTTCTGCGCAGCACCTGGAGGGAGAGGAGCTTTGAAGAACAGCACCATCCACGCCAGCCGTGCAGCACAGCGCTAATTATTTCTGCCTGTGTCATCGTCGCTGCCATCAGAGGGGACAGCTGGCATTTCTCCAGCTCCTCGTACTCCTGCTAATAATGAAGAGTGTCTCAGCATGCTGCATGTTAGAAGGAGATTTAATGTGCTGGCTGAATATTGTATTGAGTTCCTGATTTGTGTCAGCAAGGCCTGCTAATTCATAAGAAGTGTCACCAGAACTGATTTCCCATACATTTAGACACAGGTAAATCACTCTGGAGAAAGCCTGGCTGTAGCCATCAGTACTTACTGCAGATCTTGGCTGACTTGAAAGGTTGCTAAGGGATCCACTGAGGTGCAGACAGGCCTCAAAGTGCAGCAGCCTGCTCAGACACACCCCTCTGGGATACCTGATTGTGTCCTCGAGGAAGGCTCTTGAATCCCATTCTTGCTGCTGCTCCTTGCAGAGAAACCTCCTGAAATTCTATCCCTACCAGCCTGCGCTTCCCACTGCTGTGGTCTCTGCACAGACTCCTGCTTCTCCAGCATCCCTGGACTTCCCAGCAGCTTTGCTGATCCCATGGTCCTGCTGAGAGCAGTCTCAAATGGCTTTTGCAATTCCCCTCACCTCTCCTGCTGGGTGTGTGAAACAAACCCCACACTCCTCACCTAAAAATCGCTCACAGAATATGGAGGAACTCCACTGATACAAAATACTGAGTTCCTATTTACCACCAGAAAGGAAAACTACTGAAACCTGATGTGAGGTGGTGCAGTTGGGTTCCCTCCTGCCCTGGGGGAAGCAGTGACCCCTGTGCTCCGTGCTGCAGCTGTGCTGGGCACTGAGGGTCAGACAGAGGGGAGGGAATGCTCGTGTGGCTCCGTGCTGGAGTCTCCAAGGCTGCGACGTGTATTTTGATACTGCAAAATCCCAGAACCCCTCATAAAATATTCATTGCTTTTTTAATGCCACATCTTCTAATTTTAAAATTCAACCCCTAAATAATTTAGCAGACTCGGAAAAAAAAAAATAAAGAAAAAAATAAACAAGTCTCCAACAAACAAAACCCCCATCTAGGCTGTGGTACAGTTACTAAACTTGTCAAATGTTCCCAACATGTTACTTATTTCTTGTGAGGGCTTTATGGCTGTGCCCACTATCTCCAGGTATTGAGCCTTTTTGCTGCCTGAAATCCAGAAGTTCGTACCAATGGCCTGATCCTGCCAAAGGCAGGGTTGTACTTAGGGGATGTGCAACATCACATTTGCAGGTTTGTGGAAAAGCAGCTGGTGAGACTCTGTCACCAGCTTTGCCCCAGCTTCCACCTTCTCAAGCTGCTACAAACCGTGGTTTGTGCCGTAAATCGTAAAATAGAGCTCCTCTCTGGATGCCCCACATCCCTCCCATCCCACACACGTCCTGGTCACAGTCCCTCAGGGCCATCTGGACCCTGTGTTACAGACCTGAGGACACAGAGATGGAGAGTCCAGACCTTTCCTCAGCACTTGGTTGCATAATTAAAGCACCTAATTTGGTTTGAATCTGTGTGCTGTCAGCTTCCAGTTCTTCAGCCTTGTTTCTCTATGCTAAATTAAAAGGCTACTGCACCCCAAACTTTCCCTTTTTCCTTGTACAGGAAATGCTGTCCCACAGAAACAACCCCAAGTGGCTTTTTTGTACCTATTTATCAACACGCAAAGGGGCTCAGTAGTCTCAAAGATGAAATAAAGCTATAAACCTCACTAGCCATGTAGCTGTTTCTCAGTAACCAGATTTTGCCCCCGTGGTTTGTTGCTGTTCAGGGCTGACTTTGGACAGGTTACTCTTCTGAATGCAAACCCATTTCACCTCTCACTGCAAAAATACAGCATGGCCCCTGAAATGGTAAATATGCCAGCTAGCTTTCCCAATTTAATTAACTTTTCCCCAATGGCCTTGCTTAAATAGACTTCAAAGTTCAAAGGAAAAAAAAAAAAAGAAGAATTACATTTTAATAATACTCTTGACAAAAACGAGGAGAAAGTTTTCATTATTCAGTGTTGAAGTCATGGAAACTCCTGTGCCTAGCGGCTGTTTTGCCTTTTATAACATCAATAATTTAACACTTAATTGTTGTGCATTATTTGGTTAAAGCAGATTATGACTCTAACATTTGCATTTCTTTTTCAGTAATGGTGAGATAGCTCTTCCTCAGTAAGAATATATTTGGACATTCATTTACCCTGCAAACAAAATCACAGAGTAGCTCATCTCTAATGTTACTATTTAACCGCTGAGCAATGAAGCCTCTCTGTTCTGGTGTACGATGAGAAATGTCTGTTTATTACCAAGCCATTTTGATGACTTTTCTGCAGTGCACTTTCAAACCATTTAAAACCCATATTTTTAGGGTAAACTCTGGGATTAACAACCCCATTATACTGTGTTTAAGCTAAGTGAAATTTCTTGGTGTATCTTCAAAGGGCAGGAGACGTTTCTTAATGCCTTTCATTTATCAGAAGAAATTAAACCCCCTGGAGCAGTCTGGATGCAAAGGACAGCCTTGTCATCCCTCAGGACAGCGATGGCACCCTGTCACTTGTCACATCACAGGGGACTGCACAGACTGCAAGGCTTGGCACTGCTTTCCCTTTGCATTAAGGGCAACACAGAGCCCACAGGCTTCATTTGAGACTGGTGAAGGGCAGGGTAAAACGCTGTTGAGTACCTCGAGACTTTTCCAGGACTGAGAGAACATCCACCACGAATCTGCAAACCCCAGGGGAGGCTCCCTCGTGCTTCCCAGCTGCCCTGCTCCAGGTGGTTTGCTCTGGGGACTTCTGCTCTCCCCTCTGCCCATCACACTGACGTGCTGCGATGGACAGCCCTGCACCAGGACAGTCCTCCCTGATCCTCTCAGCTCTTCAGATTATAGGTGAAAATCCCATCCACCATTAATTATGGGCGATTTCAGTGTTTTCCCCTCAGGAAAATGAAGGCTTGACTTAACTTTTTTAAAAAATACCACCTGCAGTCTTGCAAAGTCCTGCAAAGGTGGGAACTGCTGAATGCTCACTCAATGCTTAGATCACCATCACAGCAGCACGGATGATAGCAGAGATCCGAGAGGGAGAAAGGCTCTTTCAGGATTAGAAAGCAAAATGTGAACTCTGCTGGGATTAAGTGGCACAGAAAATTCACCTGCTGTTTTAAACCCAACAATCTTGTAACTTAGAGCAATCTTGAGAGCCTAATCAGAGCAAATCACTTTCAACTATTGATTTTTTTAAAAAGTGACTGTTTTACCCATATACTTCTTTTAAAAAGAAGTAAAAAAAAAAATCCCAGAGAAGGTTGGAGGTAGAGATTTCAAAGAAAGCAATTTCGCTGCTCAAATCTTATGGACCCTTTCTGTGTTCTGCCCTTTTGAACATACCCTGATGCAGAGAGGTAAGAAGTAGGGACCATGACCCCAGCGTATAGATATGAAAATTAGAAAAAGTTAATAGCTTTCAAAAGTTTACAGTTTCAAGAGGAGCACCGGTTCTGTGACACATTTGATAAGGTTTGAATATGTGAGTGTTTGCACACGGAGCAGAACATCTCCACAGCCACACTAACACAAATCCGTGTTTTGCAGAACTCCAATGAATTCAGCTCTGACAGCAATTAGTCTCACCACCTTATCATACACCACAAAAAGTCAAGTCACACCGAATACGAAACTAAAGGTTGGATTTTCTGAGGTTCCTAATGCCTGCTCAGGCATCTGTGCAGATTTTTAAAAATGTGCATTAATGAGACTCCACGGAACACTGAAGCTACTGCAGAAAAATTGACTCCCTGAACTGCAGGTTATGATCCTACTGGGAATGAGTTTGTTTGTGTGTTTTGGGTGGTAGGTACACTGCCTGCTCTCTGGAAAGAAGCAGCCTGAGCAACCTGTGCTACTCACTGAGCTAGAAGATAACATTGCAGGTTGATTACGAGCATCTGTAATAAAACTTAGAAATCCTCAGGAACAATAAATACCCGTAATACCACCTGAATCCCCTTCAGCTATAAGAATAAGCAATGACCTTCTGAACACCTCACGTTAGAAATATGTGCATGGTGGCAATCTGTCTGCGTGCAGCTGGGTGAGATGTGATTAACAGGGACTCCGTGTCAGCCTGCGAGCTCCATTCTGGATGAGGATCTCTCCTGCTGTCTTTTTACCTCTGCAAAGTGATAATACCTGCAGAGGTGTCAGGAGACGATCTTGCCCCTGGCGTGGAGCTAACAAGGATCATTAAACTCTGATGAACATCCATTTGAATTGATCTTCCTTAGTCAAAAACTTGGCTTCTGTCCAAGGCAGCCACTTCTGAGCGAGTGGCTACACTGGTTGGAGGGGCTGGGAGGGCAGCAGGGTGAGACGAGCGAAAACCACACAGGGTGCCTGTGTCCAGGAGGTATTCCATGGAAAAGGCAGTGCCATGGTCATTGCAACCGGCACAGGAGGGGTGCTCCCCAGACACTGCATGGCAGGACCAAAGCTCAGCCTCCCCAAGGAAAAGGCTGCTGCCTGCAGCTCTCAGAGGGGTTGGGTGGAAATAGAGAGATACAGGCTATTAACAGGAGCTGCTGTGTTAGAGATGGAGAACTGGCAGACATCCAAGGCTCTGACCTCAGAAGCACACACAGAAAGGGGGATTCCATCTGTGAAAGCCCATGGAAGGTGTTGCTGGGGGCCTTTGTGGAGAGCAAACCCACATTTTGCTCAACGCTTACTGTGCTTTTCCTGTGTCTGCTTGGTAGTGACACTGTGGTCCCTGAACACTGGCATTCAACAGATCTCAGGGAAGTGCTACAAAGCAGCTCTGTTCAGATGCTTCAGCCCTGAAAACAGGAAATACTAAATAAGAATCCAGTAAGTTGGTTGGCATTACCCTGCATACTGGGTGTCTGTAAAAGTACTTGCATATGTTTAGCAAAGCATTTAATTAAGTGGAGCTGGGTGGTAATATTTACTCAGCTAATGCCTCTTTATTGGCAATTGCTTTCACTTGTAAAATGGTCCTGTCTTTTGTTTTTAAAGGTCTGTGTTTTTGTCACCACAACTTGCTCTTAGAAAGTCTCCAAAATCTTTTGAAAATGACTGGTATTCCAAAACCTAGGGAAAAAATTACCTGCTTTCTAGATAGCCAGTGCTATTTTCCTGGTCGCAAAGAATACAGACTGCCCTGGAATCATAGCCAGTCTATAATCTGCTGTACTTTATCTTATATTTAAATGCTGTATTTTCACATCACTCTCACCCGGTCATTCACGGAAGAACACTTTACCATTCATTACTGCCAGCACAAATTATAACTGCAAGTGGAACATTATCTAATTATTGTTTTAGGGAAAGCAAACCAGTAAAAAAAACCCCTTGAAATCCCAGAAGGTGATCTGTGGGCAGATTTAAAGGGAGAGAATGCTTCAAGCTATCTATTATTAAGGCTCAGCTATGCTGACCTTTGACAAATAATCTTAAGTCACACACAAAGAGCACAGAAAGACCTGAAAGACCTGACCCAAATGTCATTGAAAAAGCTTACACTAGGTTTTAGTGGGATCTAGATCAAGCTCAGCACTAAATTAATTTCTGGGTTGTTATAATCTTTATACTTGACTATCTTTCATGTTGTACCATATGGTTATCAAAATGTATTGCATTTCCATCTGGGTGTATGCACGAGCTGTACATTAACTCTCAGAACTGAATCTTCATTACGAGAAGAAAGAGGGTGATTTAATAGCTGAGAAGGTCTGAAGGTACAGATTCACCACGCAGTGAAATGTTCGCCTTGGTCTGTTTTATAAATGGTTCTGTTTCTTGATTTTTCTCCTCATTTTGTTTCATGCCTCGTACTACTGGATAATATTTACTCTGTGCCACTTTGCACCCTGTAAAATGGAAGGATAGTTTTGCTGAGAGAAAAAGAAAAAAACAACAAACCCAAACCACAACCCCCCCATCAACTCAAGGCACCCTCGTGTCGCTGTCACACCCACAGGGTTTGGCTGGGGGCTGCAGAGCTCGCGGAGGGGATTAGCACTTCCCCTCCACAGGTACTCATCTGGGGAACTCTCATTTTCCTTTGGCAGAGTTTCCTGCTCAAATGGCACTCTCCTTTGACAGGGAGGATCTAAGCTCACAAGCAAGATTTTATTACGCTCTGGCTTCACAAACAGGAGCTTAAAACATCAACAGAGCCTTTTTATATATGGAGTAAACAGAAGTGCCGTGAAGGAGCTCCCTGTCTGCTGTAGATTCATGAAGTGAGAATGGGCATGATTTTCCAGCAGATAGGAAGTCATTCACTGCCTTCAAAGTTTCTGGCTCCACAAAGATCAGAGATCCAGATGCCTGGTACCGTTTTCTGCAAGTACAAACTGGGAATTGTGGAATTGCAAGAAACCTTTCCACGCAGAATTCAAGTCCTACTCTGACAAACTCTGGAGCACACAATCCTCAGCGGTTTAGATTTTTCTGACCGAGGGTTGGAAGGGAAGAGAGAAAAGTGTAAGATGTGCAATAAATTACATTTATTTACAATTCTTCTTTAGTTTAGAACCCACTCAATTTATACCAAAAGCCCTTGGCTCAGAAACACTGTGTATTTTGCATAATACACAAGTACTTGTAGAAAAATGTAGTATACAAAAAAATGGCCAACATTTTTTAAAGTGACTAATGATTTTTGAGTGTTTAAGTATAAATAACTTTAAAGGGAACATAATTTTCTTAACCCTTGAATAAACCTTTTCAACTCTTCTCACAGTAGATACCATACTGCACTGTGGAAATACCCCTAGAAAATCTGAGGCAGCTTCTCCTTTTAAAATTCATTCTTTTAAAATTATGAATTTATTTTCTTCCATGAGGACTGTCAAGATGCTGTCCCTATGTAATATAAGTCCCTTTGAGGTTTCTCCAAATAGCTTACAAAGGCATGGCATTTTCATAACATAATGTCCCAACCACTCTATTAAACAGCCAGGACATCTGAAAGCCTTTTTTTCCCCCAATTTGCTTTGTTGTTTTTCTTTAAAAATAAAACCAAGTGGATATGAAAAAAGTGTTCTGTAGAGAGCTGTTTGTGTCATTTTCCAAGTGCATCTTCTTTTGATAAAATGTCCTATTATATCTTCTAAGCTTCGTCCTTCATTTTCTACATTCCACATTTTCATGCAAATTCATGCATTTACCATTTTTCGTTCTTCCATCTTCAGTTATTCTGCCCACTGATTTTGATCCCAAATATTCTTTTTCTGTTGGTCACCTGACTGTGCTGTTCCCACATCTCTGATACCTCCTCTTACCCTGTGTCCTTCCAATTTTTCTCCTTTCCAATCCTACTAATTTAATTTCTACTTCTACTGCTCAGGTGAGTTCTGACTTTCAGCATCTTCCACTGCAATTCTTCCTCTTCTCCAGCCCCGTCTAATCAATTACCTTCCCATGTCATCTTCCCTCACAACTTCTCAAAATAATCATTAATTGATAGGTATTTCCATGCTGTTGTGTTTGTGACAAGCCCAAAATAAGCCACCTTGCTCAGCCATTAGTCCTGTCCCTCACTGGTGTTCCATTACCAACTCACCCCCTGCCATCCTCTTTGCTGTCAGTCAGCTTTTCAGGGTGTGAACAGCCTGGATTTCCTCTTTGTTTTCCTTTGCATCACCGTCCTTCCTCCCAGTTACTTCAGCATCCCCTTGCTGCTCACAGTTGTTCCCTCACAGCCTGGCTCCTAACGCACCTTTCAGCATTCCCAACATATATTCCAGCTCACACTGGAATTAGAGTTTCAGTATTCATATCGGTCCAAGATAAAAACAGGGCAGAAATTCAGGGGTTTGCTTGTGAAGCATGCAGCTTTTAGCAATCATGGGCAATGACATTTTGAGCCTGCTCTGCTCAACCAAAAGGCTGGAGGCATCTCCCCTGGGATGGTAATTGAGGAACTAATGCTGTCTTGCCAACAGACTCTTCTTTCCTCGTCTCTGCCCAACAGACACGACTTGGATATTATCCTTCCTCAGTGCCTCGAAATCTGGGCATACTAAGCAGTCATTTTCCCTCTTGCTCAGGTTTTAATTCCACCTCCCTGGCCGCAGCAGGTGGTGATGCTGGAGCAGGAGGTGTGCACTGCTGTCCTCACAGGATCTTGTATTTGTCATCCAGCAGCAGCTGCTCAGTCACACTTGTATTTCCCTCTCGTTTTAAGGGCACGGCTAGCATGAGGCATCGCTCCCCTTGCACTCTGCCATCTGCATTTCCTCATTTTTTTGTTTAATCCTGCCTGCTGAATTTGCCGTTGCTCTATGTCCTCCCAAACTCACACCTAAATTTGCACAGGTTTGTGCCTGATTCCCCCTCCAGCCACTGACACTTGCACAGAACAATTCCCATGTGAAAGGAGCACGTGGAGAGGATAGGGACAAGGAAAATGAGGAGTTTCTGTGTCTCATTTATCTTTCCTTCTGAGTAGGTAGGGGGTGATGGGCTGCAGGTTCAGTTGCATTTCTGTAGTCGTTGGCTTGGTTCAGGAAGAGTGAAAGAGCAGAGGAATAAAAGAAATGAGGATGACACCTGATGACAAATCTGTGGAATTGGAAATCTTTCCAAACCAATTTCTACAGACTGCACTCTGGGAATAATTGGTTTAATTTTTTGTTAACGGTTTGGAGCCCTCCCATCCATGTTCCTCAACAAAACAGCTTCTCCAGGCTGCAGCCCTGCTGAAAAAACATATTTTTCCTGAGCACTGGAAGAGTTGCCCGTGCAAATCCTCTGCAGGGATTGTGTGAAGGGCTGGATTTGAGTGCCTGCACAGGTCAGAAGGGTTGACACAGCCAACAGGGAGAACAGTCAGAGCTGTCCTGCGGCTGTGTGTCAGAGGGACCCCCACCTCACCCTGCCAGTTGTGAGAGACAGGTCCTACTCAAAGGAAACAGCAAAAAGAATGGCAACAGCCACGTTGGGAGCATGCCTAAAGCTGGGAAAGGTGTTGCTGTGGTCCTCACTTACCTTGTAGACCTGCTGCTTGAGCATCGTTTGTGTGTTGGCTTATATATTCAAACATGGAGATGGATCTCCTTTATTTGGTTGTTTTTCCTTGCGTTTTGGTTGTAGATTTATATTTAATTAATTTCACTGACCAGTTTTGTAGGGGGAGGAGAAATTACATGAGTCAATTCAATAAATTGGGCAGAGTAAGTAACTCGTTATACCATGGAAAATTGTTCTTCCTTTGCTGAAAGTCTTAAGTACATATACATATGCCGTGCAATTCCAGAGTTTAAAACTGGAACAGAATTATCTGATATTCCTGGCAGGACAAAAGTTTTATACCTTTTACCTCTGCCAAGTCAACACAGCAGAAAGAGAAAGAGAGGGATTTTGCAGTGCCTCTCTCAGCCATGAGGTCCATTGGCTTGATTTTAAAATTTCCCAATTTGATTAGAAGTGCTGGCAATTGGGGAAAAATTGTCCTTGGACTAATAAACAGCAAATTTGATAAGAGAGCAACAGAAAGACACTTGCTACACTGCCTCACAAATAGCACTTCCAGAGATGATGATATTGTTTGTTTCAGCCTCCACAGTAATATGTGAAATATGATTAATCTTTAGTTCTTCATGATGACACTGGGAACCTGGACTGTCTGAAATAACTGAGCCTCTGAAGCAGGCATGGGAATTTCTTTGGTTGACCCATTTTGGGGTTTTTGGGGGAAGTGTGAGGTGTGCTCTAGTTTGCTGCTTTTTTTTTTTCTTGGAAGAAAGATTGATAAGAACATAACCTTGGAGACAGCAATATAAATTCTGTGTCTTGGCTCAATAACTGCAGTGCCAGGAGACAGAGAAGTCAGTGGGAGACCTGAGCATGGTCTGAGGGCACTATATAGCCCATGGATATTTTTTGACCTCCTCTTTACTTCTCCTTGCCTGCATGACTGCTGTTGAAATGAAAAGTGAAACCAGCCCGAAATACGACCCTTACATTTACATTTTTTGAAAATGTTCCAGCACTTGGTTCCATCTGTGCGAATCAAAACCCGTGGCTGAATAACACACAAAGCCTTATTAAAAAATACTAAGTGGAATTATATGCAAATTAGGGTTTCATTGTCTTTCATCTCATAAAGGCTAATAACGCTACAGAGGACAACCTTCTTATCAAAAATAGTTTCTAATACAAATTGCCTTTGACTGTATTTACAATGTCACTTTTAATCAAGGAAATTGTCAGGCTACTGCACTTCTGCCATCTACATGACACAGAAAATATAATGAAGAGGGAAGCGGGTACGAGTGCTTTCAGCTTTAACTGGCTGCCCACTTCATACCAATTACTACCTATTTAGTAAGCTTGCTCTTCTGTTCTTAGAAAAACACTAGAAATAAATGTATGAGTTCCTCTGAAGGAGACACCATGCAGAAAAAAAGCTTATTCCACTTACCAAGAACATTTGTCTTTGTAATTAGACCTACTTTTCTTACTCCTATGCAATTAGTAAATACAAGCTAAAAATAGCCACTTGAATGCCAATATGGTCCCTGACTGTTTCTGTACTATGTCACTTTTAGGTTAGTTCAATATTCCATTTGTTTGTAAGTTAACAGCTCTATTCAGATGGGTTTACTCCTGCAGGTGCATTTTCACTCAGGGCACACACTCCCATCTCCACATGCAATTCACACAAAGACTCAGGTACAACCAGCTGTGCTGTGCCCTGCTCTCAGCATTCAGCTGCCGTCCTGCAGCTCAGCCACACTGTGGCATGTTCCCAGGGCATATTGTGACACGTTTTTAAATACAGATGGAACTATTTCCACATTTTGTAGTTTTTTTTGTCGGCAGTGCTATTTTCTCTTTTAAGCTCTGCGCAGAAGCAGCAAGCGTTTGAAAGCAGAGACTGAATTTTTCCAGGGCAGATGATGCCCATTAGCTCACCTCAGCTGCCTGCCCTGGCTCAGGATGCCTTTCAGAGGTTGTGCTGCCCAAACCTTCTCTCTGCAGATGTTGCTGTCACCACCTTGCACAGCACAGCGAGGACAGGAGCTCCCTGCAAAGCCAGAATGGAAAGAGTTCCGCTTCCAGCCAGAAGGAGAAAGCACGGAGCATCCCTGCATAGCCACTGGAGATACTCCAGTGTTTTCCCTCATTGCTGGCTGTGTAGAAGCAGAGGGACAGCACTGTATAATATTTGCTGCCCACTACAATGGTGTGTCTGGACCTCAGCTGGTGAACAACAATGCAGTTTCACTGGGAGCAAAGGAGATGGGTTGATTCACACAGCTGTGGAATAGAAAATTCAGGAATTATGAGTCCAGACCTTCACTGGCATTGTTTAAAAGAAGAAATAGTTCTGAGGGCAGTGGAGTTAAGGTTTTAGTTGCCATGTGTGCATTCTCTGATATTTAGAAAAAGTGAATTTATAAACCATTTCCTCTCTTGTGAATTAATAGAGGTTCTTCACTGAGGCCACCTGTCTATTTTCACAAAAGGTACAAGAACTTAACACAATTCCATTGCCAAATGTAGGTGAAATATTGGGTTTAAATGTATTACTGAAGAAGTGACAGACAATGTGGATAGGCACATCTGAGAAGCTGGTCTAAAAAAAAGTCTAAGTACTAAAATGTTTTAAGTCATAAAAGGCATTTTTCTTTCTTCTTTGTTCATTCTTGTTTGCTCAAAAGACAGGTTTCTGCCATCAGAACAAAATTATTTCAGCTGGAGAACAAATACTCTCAAATATAAGCTTGTGCATAAAAAGCCCCAGAGCCTGATGGATTATTAGGCTGTGGAAAAGAGCAAAGCATAAATGCAAAGAATGAGAACAGGAGCCTAAACCTGAGGAAATCAGGAACAAATCTCACTCGGTTCATATGGATCAGGGGTCTCATTCCCAGGTTTTGAATCTCGAGCCTAATTTTCAGAGATATCTGTTAAAAGCTCCATCCATTTCTGACTCCTCAAAGCTGGACATATTGGAGAAGTTGGCTTTAATCTGGAATTTTGCTCTTGAAGTCAGGACAGTGCCAGGTAATCCTGTTCTTTTATACCTCCATGAGTTTTTGCTGAGGGCAGAGAAGAGAAGTCAAGTGGCCAAAGTCTGCAAACAGCCCTTGAAATGCGAAGGAAAGACCCAGCATTTACAGACAGTGCCATTAGGGTCTTGGAAATGGCCGGGTTTGTGATCCTTTAAATCAAGCCTACATGCCCACTTCAGCAATTTTTAGATATTTTTTGCAGGTGAACAAGTGGACTTAGAAGGAACTAGTCGAGAAACTTTCACTAAGAGTTGAACAGTGTCACTAGCTGGCTTCTTCTCTCCAGTAGGAGAGGTTCACTGTAGATTTTGGACTGACCTAAAGCCAATCAAACTTTTCCACAAGATCTTTCACGTTGAACCCAAAATGAAGCTTAATTTTTGAGGAGGGATTTTTTATTTGATGTTGTTTTACTTTCCTCTCAATATTTCCTGAAAAGGAAAGTTTCAAGGGCTTTGTGTTGAGCTAAACCATCATTCACTCACGATTTCTTCTGGCTGAAACTTCTCTGTTTAATTCAGCACAAATCTGAGTATCATTTCTGCCCACTCAGAGCTAATGTTTTGAGGGGAAAAACTGATCTGCTTGGCTGTAGTTTTGAATCGTGCGACTTTAGCTGCATAGAAAGAAGCAACGCGAATCTGCAGGGAATCAAACCTCCCTGAGTGCCAGAGGCAGTGATCAGAGGACAGGTGACAGTCCTGCTCTTGCCACCAAGGGGTGCCAGTCCCACCATTTGGTCTCTCAATGCCCAACCACTCCTGTGGTGAGACAGGCTGGAGAAAAACACGTTGCCAGGTACTAATCTGGCAGTAAGGAAGGGAGCCTCTTGACAAAATATCGCTGATCAGAGAATGTCCTCCCTCCTTCCAAGGAGTGGAAAAGGGGAATTTCTTCCATACCTTCCAAAGGCAAACTTTCAAAGCCAGGTTTGCAGAGGTCACTTCATGAGCAGAGCTGCCATCCTCCTCCTGACAGCTCTGGTCATAAATCCAGAGCTCCAAAATGAGGAAATAAAAGTTTTGATTATGTGCACTAAATTTCTATGATACTTTTCATCTCTTTCCTATCGCTGTGAACTGTTTCCTGAAAACTGCCTCGTAAAAGTAGTGGTCCTATCAAGTCTGGTGTATTGTCTCCAAGACATGCTGATTTGGCTCAATACCTTTTTGGTGACAGGGCCTGCAGCAACCCCCAGCCCAGTGCCCTGGCTGTGTCCTGTCTCAGGCCACCCCACTGCCATGTCAAACAGCCAAGCTCTTCTCTAGCAGGTCATGTCCTTTTTATTTAGTGACCTGTTCTCCTCCAGCAACAGCCCCTCTTTCACTGGAGGTACCCACAGTCACTATTATCTCTTTCAGCACTCCTAATGTTGAAGGTATCCACAAAAAGTCCTGGCTACAGGACGCGTCACCACCTTTGTGTTCACCCTGAAGAGGTTTCTGTTGCTTTGTTAAGGTCATTAATTCTCCTGGCCCCCTTCACCTCTCTACCAAGGGCTGATGCAACAGCTTAACTGCCCTTCCTCACTCCTCCTCACCTTCCAGAGATCTCAGCCCACGGAAATAAAGCCAATTGGGGTACTTGGGGAGAAAGGTTTCTCCAGCTCTGTCTCTCTGAGGAAGCAACTACAAGAATTGTTTACGCGCTGTGCTGCTCCTGGTGGTTGCTGCTCACCCCTGCAGCAGAGACATCAGTTCTGGCCCTAGGAGAACGGGCTTTGAGCTTCAGCTTTTGGGCAAGTCCTTTAATTTGCCAGTGTGTCTGCTTGCTGGCAGCTGAGTGGGGATAACCATTGCTTTTCCTACTCCCTTTCCATGCAGGTTTAGCTCCCCAGGACCGCTGCACGCAGAGATGCCTCAGCCAGGGGCAGCAGCCCAGATGCTCCAGGAGCTCTTGCATCCCACTCTTGCAAAGCCAAGTGTTGTAGTTCTGTATTCTCTATATAATAAACATTAAAATCTCCCTGAATGAAAGAGCTAGAAAACACACAACAGAGAGGAATCACCATTTTTAAAACCCACAGTCCTAAAATTCCGTTTTATGTTTAACCACCCCAACACTCAGGAATCTGAACCTTTACCCTTTTTAGGGAATAGTTTTATCAGCCAAAAAATCTGAAAAAAAGTTTGCAGCTACCAATACTAAGTAGTAACCTCATTAGAATGTTCAAATGTAGTTCCTTTGCGAAAATATACACACATGCACACCTCCACCTATCACACATGTGAAGGTTCTTCACACAAGTTAGTTGTGCGCTAGTTCTGTTGTTTTTTATAGAACAATTAATTTTATCTATACGAAAATGGCTTTGCTTATTGAGAAAATATTCTTCAGAACAAAGAATATGCATTAAAATGCTATAATGTGAGAAGTAAAGTATCAGTTTAATGCTCAGATTGCAGCATTTCTTTTCCTAAATACAAAGAATTTAGAACATTGAGAGGAAAGGAGAAAAGAATGAAGTTAATATATCTAATATTCCTTTTCTTCAGGAAAAAAATACTACAGGACTAATTTTCTCAAATCCCAAAAGAGTGAAAGCTCCTTTTTCTCCCCTTCTTTCTCAATGCAATTTTCATTCTTTTGTTAAATTAGAAAGGCTTTAATTTCCTTTTTCATTATAGTTTGAGTTATAAACACAAGCAGAAGCTTCTGGGGATTACACATTAAACAGAAAGTCACACAAACCATACATGGCAACTGCAGAGTCCCTGCCCGGCGAGAGGGGACAGCACGGCAGTGCAGAGCTTGGCCAGTGGCCCCAGCTCGGCCGCTGCCTCCTCCTGCCCGGGGCTCCCCGGGCTCAGCGTCCCTCATTTGTGATTTCTCAGACTGCCTAGCAAGTGACACTGTCTCCTTTCGGTGCTGCCATCCCTTGTGAGCTCTGCCTGTGTGAGCCCTGCGATGTTTATCCACCCCTCCAGCCCTGGAGGTTGGAATTCTGCCCGTGCAGAGCTCTGGTTTCTGTCACTGCTCCGAGTTCACAGACCCTGTCCTCGTGCAGTGGAAAAGTTTCTCCTTCTCGAGCACATTAAATTAGACCTTTTCACCCTCAAATGCTTCTAAAGCCTTGAAAGCAGGTCTGGAAGTACCACGCTGCAGAGTATTCTCTTTGCCAAATTATAACTGCTGGCTGTAATAGCGGGACTGACCCTCATCATATCAAAACTCTCGTTATTTTTGTATTACACCACAAAAAAACCATTAGGAGTAACAGCAGAAATGTGCTGACCTCTTCAGGGGCAAAGCCACCAGCTTTCTCTTGAGTCAGGTTTCTGCCTTCAGGTCAAACCCTCAGTATTTGTCTTGTGGGCACTTTCAGCACAGGAGAGGTGTCCAGGGTGCTCCGAGCCCTGTCCAACCTGCCCCCAGCACTGCCAAGGGTGGGGCCACAGCTTCTGTGGGCTCACAGCAGGGTGGAGGAAAGCTCCCTAAGCATCTTCACCGACACCCATCACTGCCCACATCTGCCCTCTCTAACAGGTCCTACACTTCATATCACACTTTTATAAATACTGCCAAGAAAAAGACACCTTTTTTAGCACCAGAACACTCATGCTTTCTAACATTCTTTCTGTATTTGCAAGCAAAAAGATCAATTTGTTCTTCTTCTCTCTCCATTCAGCTGCCAAAAAGGTCATCTTAGGATGATGTGTGCCAAACAACAGAGAGTATTTTGGGGGAGAAAACCCATGTGCCTATAGAAATAGCCATGTGTGCTTGCCCGCCTTGAGCCTTTCAACTTACAAAAATCTAATTAGGGAAGACTTAATGTACAGCATGCATAAGGATGCCAAAACTTCTAACAAAATATTCCCAGTACCATTTTCTTCATGCTTCATTAATAAGGAACAAAATGTCTCTAGACTTTCTGTAACATATGCACAGAGTGATTTCAAACCAGACTGAGATTCTTTTCAAATGAGGGTTATAATATACTCAAGCAATAACAATGCATTTTTTTTATTGCTTTGCTTGTAAAGTTGTTTCCATGTACTGTGAGGACAAAGTTATTTGTCATTTTTGCAAAATATAACTTGTTACTTTGATGGTTTTTAGGACCTTTCTATTTCAGCTATCAATTCAAGGTTGAGTGTAGCCTACAGCAGAGCTGAGCTTGGGGAATCAGAGTGCAAGAGCAAGACTTGGATTTTTCTACAGAAATTACATAGTTTCATACAAATTAGAGCCACAGGAAAACAAAGTTTTGATTCATCTTCTAAATCATATATGAAGCGTAGGGCTTTGTGCCACCGGATCACAGGGGAGCAAAAGGCATTTCTAGCTCTTCCTCATTTGCTTATCTTGCTCAGCCTGCAAACAGAAGAATTTGTTCATTGGATAGATTCTGGAACAAACAACCTCCAAGAAACAAATGCAACCTTTAAGATCTCTGCCAAGGACTGTAGCAAAAAAAACCCAATGCTGAGTCCTGTTTTGTCTTCTGAGGCAAAGATGCTGGTCTCTTCCTCAGCTCTCTGCATTGTAGGCAGGGCTGGAGCAGTTTGGGCAGGAGACAAGTCTGCCCTGATAGTGATAAACGGGGCAAGTGTATCTGCACTACCAAAGAATTTGTCTTTTCATATCCACTTCCAGAAGGAATCAGATAGAGGCACTTCCCCGTGTGATCTTTCCCTGAACATGATCTTTCCGTGTGTAGGCAAAGCGAGTCAAAGTGATCTCATGGGTATAAAATATTTGATTGTAAGGCAATGTGGGGGAGAATATTTGCCCAGGAGATTTTAAAAAAAAAAAAATTCAACTGTCTTTGGATATGTGTGTATGCTCCCACAGTGAGGTGTTAAATTGCATTATAACTATTGAGACATCAACGTTTAGCAGCATTTGTGATTCCAATACAAGCACAGAGTGCAAAACTGTGAAACTATTTAGAGTTGTCAGGGTATGGATCTGTAAGCAGAGGTTCGTATATCATTTGATAGCTATTTATTTCTTGTTAATGTTTATGTAATGTTATGATGTTTATGATGGCCTGACTTTCCATGTGATGGGGATCATTTCTGATGGGTAACTGGCATCAAATCACTGTTTTGCAAATACAGAATATTTTCATATTTGGCTGGTGAAACAAAAAGACTTCCTAGTGTGAGTCTGCTATTAAAATGCTAATAGACCCTATTTGAGAAAGCTTACTCAGACCTCAGCAGGAAACATATACAGCATTTACAAAGATTTAGATATGTGTTTTTAACATAAAAGGGCCTCCCTTCCCATGGAACTGTAAGAACCTTTAGACAAGAGTGAGGATAAAGTGATAAGCCCCAGGCAAATGAAGAAGAAAGAAAAATATATGGAGGGCTAGTGAACTTAATTATGGTGAAATACAGATATAATTGTGAGCATGAAATATGTGGATATAATGTGATAGCAACCTTTTATATTTGATGTCCTAAACCAAAATCTAAATGTGAA
The DNA here is from genome assembly GCA_013397755.1 of Cnemophilus loriae. Classification (NCBI taxonomy): domain Eukaryota; kingdom Metazoa; phylum Chordata; class Aves; order Passeriformes; family Corvidae; genus Cnemophilus; species Cnemophilus loriae. The sequence continues at coordinate 2,573,426 of VZTF01004912.1, read as the reverse complement.
GATCGCTGACTTTAGCTTTTTTTTTCCCTCCCAAATTTACTTTTGGCTATTTCTGCAGATCAGCCCTCCAAATTATTCCATGCCAAGGAACTGTTCAGGTGCTGGTGGGGACTTTTTCCTTGACCTGCCACACTCTGCATGAGAGCAGGGAAAGGCACGAAGGGATGTGCTCGCTCTGTATTGCACTTCGAGTGACGAGTAGCACCTTCCAGACACCAGGACGTGTGTGTCAGAAGTGCTGGGAGCTGTGACACAAAGCCCAGAATGTGAAAATAAAGAGGAAAATCTTGTTGTACCGCTCTGCCCCTGGTGAATTGAGGAGCAGAGCTGGCGGCGGCTTCATCAGGGCTGACTGGGTTTGTTCTGTATCGAATTATTGAGCTGAATAGAAGCTGCAGGGTCAAAGCAAGCAGAGAATTCGAGACGCCTATGAAAACAGAGCCCAGATTTGCTGGAGAGCTGTAACCTTCCAGAAATGTAATTAAACAAACAGGCAAGGAGTGTTTGGGATTGAAATCTCTGTTTAAACATCCGCTGTGGCTTTATTTGAATATCAGAGTGGAAGATAGAGTTCACATGTTGAAAAGGCCAGAAAACTCCTTTTGTCTTCTTTTTGTCTTTTATTTTTTTTGTATAGTCCCCCACTGAAACTGAATGTTGAGTAAACACGACATTAATATCTGATGGTCAGTAGGGTGACACAATTTGAATTCTTGCATTAGGAAACAAATTCCTCATCAAAACCAAATTCTTTTAGTCTGGCTCAATACAAATAAAATACACAAACTAAACTCACTGACAAATGGCCTGGATATTCAAAGTTATCTGTTTCAGAAACATCTAATAAGCAATTTGGATTACTTTTTTTAAGTTTTGGCTCCACTTTTACCCTGAGATGAATGTACATAAATTAGTTTATGCAAATGTCATTACAATTCATTGCCATCAGCTTAACACATTTCCTCCAAATGGTTGAACTCCCTTCCATTGTAGGGAAAGTGCAAGGCTTAAGACTTCTCCCAGTCACTTAAAAAAAAAAAAAAGGAAGAGAAAATGAGAGATTATTTAGCTCATAGATTTGTTTTGCTTTCCTAAAACAAAATAATTCTGGATTCTACTTACTGGAAATCTGCTTGGTTAAGAAATATTTAAATGAAAGCAGCACAGGACTGTTTTGCTTTGTTGGCCTTTTGTTGTCTAGGATTTTTGGAAAGGTTTACAGTGGAATTATAAAACCAAAATGGAACAGTAGGTTAGCATTTTGCAGAACCACACAGAAGAGCAAGACATCCCGATTAAGAAGGCTAATCCCAAACCCAAAGTGTATCAGGAACTTTGTGATGAGCAGTTGACTGCTAGAAAATGCCAGCTGGCCATGAAGATGTCTGTTTCTAGACACAGATCGGTAATGAGCAGTTTTTATGAGAAATGTCCTCCCACATAACCACCCTCTGAAGGACTCCCAGGACCGACGGCTGCAGACCTGGGCCCCCAGTCCCAAGCTTAGGCCAAGAGGAACAAAGCGTTCCAGAGACCCCATCAAACATCCCCACAACCCTTGGAGGAACCAGGCTCCTCCTGGGAGCCCACAAAGTCAGGTCTCAGCTACTGAATCTGGAAAAGGGGGAGAGCAGCTGTGTGAATCCAAACTGCAGGTCGGGAATGGGAAAGCTTAAATCTGATATCAGTGCTGGCTCGGAGCAGAGCTCCAGACGATTTCCCTGGTGCAGACCTGCAAGCCAGGCCCAGCTTGCCCACACTCACAAACTTCCCCAGCTCTTATGGCCATCACGGCCCTGGGCTGAACTGGTGGCCAGGTGTCCACCTCAGAATCTCCAGCCCTTATCTTGACACCATCTCCACAGGACCTTTTTTTCCATCTCCATTCTTGTTGTTATTTCCATCTCATCCTTATTCTTCCTACCCTTTTGCTGTGACTATTTATCTTTAGGGGGAAATATAATAATAATAATAATAATAATAATAATAATAATAATAATAATAATAATAATAATAATAATAATATTTCTCTTACGTGGCCCCTGCAGAGACGAACATAATGAAGCCCTGATCTCATCTGAGGCCTTCAGGCAAATGCTCCTTTAATGTCAGTATCTCTTAGAAAATACACAACAATTAGACCAGAGAAAAACTAATTTTCTGCTTTCTTTCTGTTTAAATATACTGCCAATTGAACAGACAGGATCCTTTCATCATCTAAATGTCTCTCCCATGTACGGTGTTCCAACAATTAAAGGCAGGAAAAAGCTGAAGTTGGGCCATGGTTTCAGCTTCAGTGAGCCAGTCAGTGGTTCTGGAAATCAAAACAAATGGCTACAAAATTTTTCCAGAACCTGGAAATCCCAAAGTTTCAGAGGTTCAGATGTGCGTGCTGCTGGCTGGCATGGTCAGCTCATACATGTGTGTTCTGAAAAATTCGTCGGTCTGAATGACAGTAAATAGAATTATTTCCCCATTCTGCAGTATTTGTTTATCGAATAAATTCATGCACTTGAATAACCTGGAAACCTTGACTGGTAAAAGCCACGTGTTGATCTGAGTAGGAGCAACATGTTTGGTGATTTTTTTAAAAGGCCCATATTATACTGCACGATGAAGGTGCCCATTTCACCTATATCAGTATCACAGTACCTTGAATATTATGTTTTCAATTATAGCAGTACTGAACACAGAAAATATGAAGCACATCATATTAACCAGAAGGCATCCCTCTAATTCAGATATTTGTTCTACAGAGAAAATCACTTAAGAAATAGATCCAATTAATTGTGTTGCTAAGATGTCAGTACAATCTGCTACACACACGTAGCAAATGTGAGTAAGTCTCAGTTTATACCTTCTGGGCTTTTCTGGAATGTGTAGAATCACAGCAATTAATTGCTGCTGTTTAAAGAATACGTGAAGAATTATTTTGACACATACTCTGGGTAGCTGGGAGTTAAACACACAGAGGAGAATAAGTAGTGGATGGGAGTTTCAGATGAGTGGTAAATAACAGAAGTGTAGTGATTTGCAGTCTTTTAACAATCAGAGAACAGATTATTGACTTGCATAAGAGATGGCAAGGGAAAAGGAGGAGAATGAACCTAATACTGCAAGACAAAATCAGTTAAGAGCTGATTTAGTAAAATAATGCTGACTTCTTGTAGATAAGTTACCCTCCTCATTGCATCCAAATGACAATAAGAAAAAAAAAAAGCTAATTCCAGTACTGCCTTTGTGTAGCTGCAACTCTCATACCTGCCTTTTTTTTTTTACTCTTTAGAACACAGGCTACCAGAGAAGTCAAAAAGGAGACCAGCTTCCAGTGGGATCCGGATGGTGCCTTGAAGATGTCACAACTGTGAGTAGCACACAAACAACCCATCACTCGGTGCTGCTACTTAAAAGGTGGGTCTGTTATCAGAGGTTATCCTTGTGCTCGTCCTGAGGAAAGGCTGAGATTAACTGGCTCTTACCCCTGCTCAGAAATGTGGGAAAACAAAGTGCACAGCCTGGCTTCTCTCAGTGTGATAATACCTCACTAACTACTTGAAATTCACTGTTTTGAAAACAGCTTGGATTTGAGCTCTTTTTCTTTTTCTTTTGAGTTTCCAGATCGTAATGGCATTACCCTTTAGAAGAGAATTTGCTTTTTATATGTCCTTCCACACATTCCTCATTCAAGAAACACACAGTGAAAGAAAACTAGTATTTCATCTCAGTCATAACTGGTCCCAGTTTACCCGACTCAGTACTTCATGTGCCACCAGTAGGTACTGTATGGGTCAGAGAAAAAGCCATCTGCTAACACAGTAAAACTTAATCCTCACTTTATAGAGGAGTACAGAGGCTTCTTCAAACCACACCGGATAAACTATGGACTCGAGACAAGAACTGTGTAATTTTTCTCACACGTTAAAAGCAATTTTCATGTGGCCTGTCCTTTTTAGTAGGGTCCAGATGTCTTCGGCCCTTTCTTAAGCAGGCATAAAACGAACCCACTGGTTTCAGTAAATTGTTTTTTCAGGCATTTCACTGGTGAGCTGCTCTGTTGTCACACAGAGTGGCCCGACAGCATCCCTGTGCCAGGCTCAGGTCTCAGATCCCCTACACGTATTCCAGGATGTATGCATGCACACACATGCATTTATATGGATTTATAGGTGACAGTTTCGGTTAGAGCTGCAAAAGAGAAGTGCTAACTTTAAACAATTACTGTTTTTGTTAACATACTTTGCTGTATGTGAATTTATTACTTTTTTTTTTTTTTAACTGCAGTTAGTGGTTTCTAGATGAAATCATAACAACCACTAATCACTGCCAAGCAGGTTGTGTTCACAAAGGAAAATAAAAGCTTCAGAATACATATGAGCTTCTGGGCTACAGTGTTTACAGAGCCTCCAGGATTTTGATCTGTGCACGTCCCTAACGTACCAAATGTTGAAAATCCGAAACAACTGCCAAAACTCACATTTGGCCCTGATTATTTCCTTGTTTATCATGGTTAGCATTCCCCAGATAAGAGATAATGTTGCAAGTTCAATAACCACAGAAAGTTGTGAAGACATGCTTAAAGAGGAACATAACTATTATTTTTTAGTGTAAAACTTGGTAGATTTTAATTGAACAACACACGGCGATGTTCAGGTCTCCCTTGTGAAAAATTCTAGGTAACAAGATAGATGAAAAACTGGAATGTTTCTGTCAAATATGCATTTGTCTTTCATCTACTAAAATTGCTTTTTTAATCAGCTTTTTCAGCTGCTTTTTTTATGTACTGCTGTAAAACAATCCCTGAAACTCCACCAGAAGGTCATTCTGCTATATAGTCAAAAAGATCTCAGTGATGGAAGTTTCTTGTCCGTTTGCTCCTAAATCTAGGTTATGGATACAAAAATAGCAATTATTGCATTGCTGTTTCAAGTTACCCCATGAAGACACAAACATGGAACTTTCTGTCACGAGCCCTCATTAGGCTCAAGAGCAGCTTCTAACAGATTACTCTTCAGCTTGCTCAACGAGAATTTGCAGATATAAGCACAAATTTTTATATTTTTTTGAGAAAAAAAGCCAGCCATCATCCTTCACACCAAGACAGCACCACATGGCTGAGACTTAGAAGGAAATTATGAAGCAGGGACAGAGTCATAAGGGTCCATTGCAAGGTTTTGTCTCCTTTAAAACACTTTTCCCAAGCCCTTGCTAGCTCTTGGATGGATTGGATGGCTGCTCTGCACAAAGAGAGCAATCTCCAGATTCGTGGAGAGCCTTATTGTTCCCCATCACTCTTGGCAGGGTGCATCTGGCACGTCTGCTCTTGGGTAGCACTCAATAAACAGGTGAACCAGGCATGAGAAAAGCTAATATTCTGCTGTTTTGACAGTATAATTGTCTCTAATAATAAAGGAAAACAGCTGCTTGAAAGAGTCTTTCACTTAGAAAGTGTTTGGATCCTTATACTTTGACTTTTATGTGGTTTACGGTTCTGCAAAATGGTAACATCTCATTTTATGAATGACAGACAGATGGAGTTTGCTGCAAGGTTTATTGATAGTAAAGCGCATAATATCATTCAAGATACTTAACTGCAAGAAATACTGGAGGTAATAAAATACTTCCTTCTCTCACTTTTTAAGACTCTTGTTATTTATTTTCAACGGCTCCAAGTTTTCTCTTTTTTTTTGGGTGAGTTTTCAGTACTATCACCTGGTAAGTCTAAAACTTCGTGATCTTTTGTCCAAGTGCACAGGGAGAGAGGAGCAGCTGTTCTACAATTAATTGAAAGCCAGCAGAGATGTAGTCCAGATTTCAGAATAAGGTCTGTTTGCAGCAGAGCCACGTACCATCCATCTCTTTCTCTCCCTGTCTCCCTCCCACCCCCTGCATTCATCTAACTGGATTTTCATGTCCAAACCCCATTCTCTCAATCAAAAGGCAAAGAAAATCAATCTTTTGGTTTCCCAAAATTTGAGCAAAGCATTTAGTCCAAAAGCACTGAGAGGCTTACTCTGCAAAGCTCTGTCAGACCCAGATTACTAAACTGGTTAACCCTTGTCACTAAAACCATGGTAATCATCCATGAGATCTGCAGCTCCAAGGCTGCTCTTTGTTATTTTAGGAAAGGTTTTATTTTTCCAAACCTTTGCAAAAATATGTAAAATTTATAAGGGACAAATGGATTGGGTTTTTTCCAGTTGTTTTTTAAACTATTTGTTATCAAAACATAACATTTTGGAAGCAGATACTTCAAACACGTGGTGATATTATGCAACATTTGACCTGGAAAGAAAAGCATCTGAAATGCATTTTTATGAATTGCTAGATATTTACTGTGATGCACTAAATCCTTGAAAACAGAAATTCAGCTCTGCTCCTGTCTTTCTCTGCAGAGATTTATGTCTCAGGACACAGAGCAAGGGCTGGATGCTTCATGCTTTGCTTTTTCTGGGCTGCATCCTTCCAGCACTGCAGAGATGCTGCACCTCTGTTCAAGGACCCTCCAGAGTGATGCAGAAGATGTGCAGAGCTGAGCCCTGTGATTTCCAGGCAGGAAAGTCTGGGATGAGAATTGAAATCACAACCTCAGCTGCCAGCCCAGCTTTCTGAGTCTGAGAGTCTGGAAGATGGAGGGTCCCCATATCCATCACCACAAGAAAAGACACAAACCCAGAACGAATCTTGCTCAGCTTTTGTGCTGAGCAGGAGGAGGAGAAGGGCTGCTATTCCCTGTTTATCCACTGCAGCTTCCCCACGCCCTCTGTACTGCCAGGCAGGATATTCAGTGCAGTGTTCACCCCATAGCTGAGGTGGCTTGAAAGAATGAATTTGTAAAGCAAAGCTTTAGGCTGGTGGACACACTTTTTCGTGGGGATGCTTCCCTATGCCTCCTATTTGACATAACAAGAGTTGGCACAGGGCAGGCATTTAAAATAAACAGGGAGAAAATTAAGTGGCTACGAGACACAATTCACCAGGCCTGCTAAATTCTGTGATAGCTGAGAAATAGCTCCATTTTACAATTCCATTGCTGCATTAAAAATCTGCATATCCATACGATGAGCTATGTCTATGCTGCAAAGGAAATAATGAGAGATTGTGCTATCCCCAGTAATGCTTAGTCAAAACAGTATATTGAATTTTAATATCAACGATTTCATGACAATTATTGCACAGGAAAGTAATCAGGCATATATACCATTGATGTTTTACTGAAATGTGTAATAGCAGCATGGAAAGTATGCTTTAATTTCCTCTTTCATTTTTATGGGGAAAGAAACAAGCTTCTTTTCTGCTCATCCAAACCTATGAATATTCAAGTTGCTTAACTGAAAATGCTTGGAAGGAATAGACAGCAAAGAAAATTATATTGTATAGGTCTTTTAACAGGAGGGCTTGGAAGAACGCAAAGTTAAATTTTCAACACCTTACCAGCACCTAATTTAGAGAGAAATGTTTGTCTACAACAATGTCAGTGCTTCTGTTCTTCTCAAAAGGAACAAGCACAGTCAGGAGCACAAACAGGGCAAGCTACAATTTCGCATGACTCCTGCCATCAACATGCAGCATGAGCTCTGTCCCACGCTCTCCCATTATTATGCAGGTAAGAATTTGAAAACTGCACAATTCAAAGAATATAGCCAAAGTGAGCACAGAAACAATCCAACACAGGGTCTGCAGCCAGCTGCAGGTTGCAGATCTTTAGTGAAACCTCCACAGTCGGTGTTCTCTGCAGCCCTGCAAATTTCTCACAGTTGCTCAAACAAGGGCTTCCAGCAGAAAAGATGAAAAAACCCTAGAATCATACCTTTATATGGTCATCTTACAACAGGATCCCCCTGCAACTGAGACCCACTGGTACTGCTCATCCTAGCACCTCACTAGTTAGGGTCTGAGGGAGTTCTGCTTTCCTTTGGGTGTCTCTATCTGACTCATCCTGAGGCTCTACTGCCATCTGAGCAATGAAGAAAATAATCTCTTCGCACATATTTTTGGTTGCTTTCCGACAGTGGCTGCCCACATGCTGCCTTTCTCAGCTTTCCCACTGAGAGAATCCCTCAAGAGGAAGATCCCTCTGATATTCACTCCCTCTCAAAGAGGTAGCTGCCTGATGTTCAACCTCCCCAGTGCTCAGCCCAAATCAGGGCACTGCTACACTGAACTGGGCTGGAGATCCTTTATAACCTAAGCAGGAACCTCAGAGTCACTAGAAGCACTTTTATCCTTATCTGTCTCACAAGAAAGAGTTTCTAAAGACACCACAGTGGTCTCTGCTTGGGCTTTCCAGCTCTTGTGAGGTCCCTACTCACCGCCAGGAACGAGGGGAGACCTCTGGTCCTGGAGACAAGCCTCCAACCGAGCAATTTAGAGCTCCTTGTCTCAGATGTTTCAGTGGGTTATAGCACAGTCTGCTGGAGAAAAAGCAAAGAAAATGACTTTTAAAAAGAAACAGAGGAAAGACGTGGATTGCTTATGTCTCATGATAGACACATAAAGTAGCTGTATCAGGTGTCAGTGCTGACTGCTGGTTGCAGTTCGACATTACAAGATAAATTCCCAGCTGACAAAACACAACTCGATCCCCAAACAATTGTTTCACAATAATATTTGCTGGAAAGTCACTGCATAGCTTTGGGAACCCTGTAAAAATTCCTCCAGGGAAGAATTTCCCTCATGCTGCAGTGGAGCCAGTGTTCCTACCAGCATTTATCACACACCTAGCAGCTTTATAACCTTTTAAAATGCGCAATAGCTGGGCTTGTGACAAACTTCCTGATCTTTTACAGGAGACATGCAATGTTTCCCATCCGTTATGCAAATCCAGGAATATGGATTTGCCTGAATAAATCAGCTTCTCCAGGAATTGCCTGAATAAATGAAGCAAAGCCAGTTGGGAAGAAGTTAAAGCCAACAGACCGGGTCAATAAGGACAGGGTTGGCCTAATCCGTGAGGTAATTAAAGACATAAGTAGGAGGTTTGAACATTTATTTATACAGTTGAGTTATGAATTCCTCAGTGGGGAGGTGTGGGGTTGGACCTGAAGAAAGAAAAACGAGCAGAGATGCAAAATCTTTGGTGTATTTGATTGCCTCTCATAGATTATTTTTATTAAATTTCTATTAGATTATTTCTATTCAGACAAGTCAACAGATTGTCTTGTTTTTGCCACCTGTGTGTGGCAAACCTGGGGGTCTCCTGTGCTCAGGGCAGAGCCAGCACTCGTGGGAACAGCTGCTGGAAATATTTAAGTTCAGAAGCGAGGGAGGCAGGACATGCAACAACTTGCAGTACTGGAAAATGCAGCTTAGCATAAAGAGCAACAGAAATTGAAAAGCCTCATCTGAACTGGAGCCAGTAGCCCATGGATCTTCCTCTTTGGCAACTCCTCTGCATGCATCGGAGTGGGAAAACATTAATTACACCGCAGCAATCCACGTCTTCCAAAAGACAAAGTCTGTGCTGTTTTCCCATGCCACCGTCAGCCATCCCCCCTGTCCTGCAGGCATTGCTGTATCCAAAAACACATCCTGCATTGCAGCTGCCGCTCATGGAAACACCCCCCTCACGTGGAACACAGCCCAGCAGCCCCCTGAGTAAGGAAAGGAGACAACTGCAGACCTCTGCCTGATCTCCTGACTCCCACCAGGTCCTCTGCACCTCCAGCCTCTCTCCCCAAGCCCAAGATGAAACAAGGTGACACCCTCTCCCAGGTTCGTACCAGACTCTGAGCCTTTGCAAGATGAATTGAGCACTTCAGACTCTGAAGATGTGAAAACAAGACCTACTGCAAGTATTATTCAGAGTTCAGTGATCCATGTCCTCCTAAGGGCAACCATCAGCTTTCTGCTCCTGCCAGCATCACCCCTGACAATTTCTCAATGAAAATTTCCTCCAAGCAGTTGTTCAAATGGAAAAAATGCAAGTAAAATAGAAATCTTAAAACCCGCCATATAGACTGCTGATGAACTCTATCATCTAACCTTGAGCCACTGGAAAAGAAGCAGGAGGTGAAAAGACAAGTCCAAATGGTCTGAGTTAGAAGTGGAGCTAGTTATCCATATCCTGACTGAAATACATTCATAGGACTCCTGGAGAAGATGTATTTTTAAAATGTAATATGCAAAAGCAAATGTAAAGTGTTGGTGGCTTGGAACCATGTCTAAAGTGTGAAAGATGAAAGACTCAGAGACACATCCATTCAGCTGTCCGACAATTTCAGGGGCTGCTGTCTACAGAATGAGCCCTGACGTACCCAGGCATAAATGAGATTCAAAAATTGACAGCTGTGAATAAGTCTCTTCTCTTAAAATAAAAATACATGGAGTAACCTGCATTCAAAACTGAGAACCTCTTGCTGGCTCTCCCCTCAAAACACATCCAGTTTTATTTATGTTTAGTAGGAAGATTTGTGTCAATTTTGCATTTTACATAAACAACATCTGCCTGGTGATAAGATGCACTGGCACTCATGATCTCAAATGTTAACGTCCACAAAAGAGAACTATAAGTTCTATAAGAACTTAATATATTGGCCTTGTTTTTCATCAGTCTTGACCTGTTTTACAGGGGCATAAATCAGAACAAATTACATTTAGGTGGTAGTAAAACCAGAACAATTTCAGTGGACATTAACTTTTAAGGCTTTTGCAGCTGACAATGGGGAAGAATGCACAGGAACAGCTCTGCCTCTTGGACACCTCATACAACACTGCTACAGCTCTGAACTGTTGCACAAGCACAGAAAGAATAAATGAAATAAGAGGGATATTTCAATTCCACATGAACTTACTGTTTCAAATGCAGATTAAATATCTCTGTGTAAAAACAGACCTCGCTCAAGACATTCCTCAGATGAAGACACATACTTGCAGCTTTCATTGACAAGTTGTGAGATTTTATTGTTCTCATTTTGGTCCCCAATTTGGATGGTTTTAGAAGGTTGCCTAATTATCAAGGTTGAGCTTCCCCTATCTCACAAATTTGCTGCAGTAAAAATTTTTAATTTACAAAAATTTGGAGTAATTCAAAAGAAATAGAGAAAAAATATTCATGGAGTTGATGAAAACTATAAAGGAAATTATTATTAGCTGCTTCTGGGAAAAGAAACTACTGCAATGCTATTCTGATCCTCGTTTCTAGGAATCAAAAATCATTTCAGTAAATTGTATCAACCAAGTGTCAAACTAGGGATTGATCTCTCTGCCTCAGCATTCCCAATCTTGACAATTTGCTGATGCCTTTTCAGCCAGTCTTTGATTACATTCCCAACACTATTTCTGAGGTATATTGTACAATAGTTCTTGAACATACACTGTTGCTGAAATCCCCATAAAATGACAGTAGGGCCTTAGAGGGTTCAATGGTATCTGCAATGTTCTAAAATATACATGGCCAAAACCAATTCTTTACATGGCATTGAGGCTGAAACAGATAACATAGCTCATTGTGCAAATATAAAAATTAATTATTGAAAAAGTTAAGTGGTTTGTCCAAGGTCACCCGAAAAATTGTTTCCTTGAGAGCTATTCCTACACCTTAGGAAAAGTCCAAGGGAAGGAATCAGTCAGTGTTTCTGTACCCAAAGATGTGATGAAGTGACAACTCGCTATAAACCACTATTTTCCTCCATTTCCCATTTCTTTACGAAGACATGTGGCAGTGCAGGGCAGGGATTTGTGTGCTGTACCCTGCACACTCAGGCTGCAAGGGCAAAGGATGAACGCAGGTCACTGTGGGCTGGAGAGCAGAGGGCAAAATGGGCAGGAATAGGTGGCAAAATTTTGTTTAGGGCTTTGCGAGGCTCGGGAACAAGGTTTGAAAGTGCTGAGAGAGAGGGTGGTGTAGGGCTGAAGGAAAAGATCAATCTGATAAAGACCTTTAAAAAATCAGGGTGCAGGATTAGAGACTGAGAGGAGCACGAAGAAATATTATGATACTAAAATCACATACAGCATGAAGGAGGAGTAATGTTGAAACACACAGCAATATTTTACGCACTTTATTTATTAAAAATCCTCACTCAGAAATAACTATCTTGCCTTTACAGCAACTGCTCTTCTCCAGAGAACAAATGTGGTCTATTAGTTTTCCTTTATATATCCTGCATTGTTGCAATATTGAGCAATGCTTGAATCTAATTCTTCTGACACAGTTATGAAAAATGTAATTTTTAGACCTTAAAATATTTACACAGCTAGTGAGACTTACACAATTAGAGCCTGAATCAAATTGTCATTTATATGTGGTATACAATGAAACATTTGTTAAATTCAATCAGTTAAAATAAAAGCAGCAATAAAGCATCACCAGACAAGAGGAACCCATTTTTGCCTGCATCCAGCTGTTTGTTTATTTATGTATTCATCTGCTTAATAAATTTTCACCAGCCTTGCAAATATGCACATTTTAATGACAGTTTTGGAGAGGCAAGGGATGGGATTGGGATGGGGAGGACACGAGTTTTCTTCTCAGCCAGGAACATGGAATACTTCAGTTTCCATCTGTTCTATTGTAGACTTGGCTATGGTAACATTTGGCTGCTGAAATACCCTTTTTGTACTTGCACACCCACCTTGAAACCCACTACAAGGAGCATTTTACCACCCTAAACTCTCTCAGTGGAAGCCAGTGGCATCAGCATCCAGGTCAGCAACACATTCACTGCTAAAAGGGACCCTGGGAAGTTTGGGTACACGCTGAGGATGTTAAACTTGCCTTTCTGACAGCCAGGAACACGCTAGGGTCAACACCTGCCCTTGTACAACACCTTCCACGAGTGGATTCTGTCCCATGAGTAAAGCGCATGAGAATTTGGGATCAATATTAGGAATGCTATTATTTATCACTAGTAATAGTTTGCCAAACTAATTAATTTCACTTTTCTCACTTAGATTGGTCTTTACAGGTTGTAGGAGCTCCTGTTAGACACGATCATGCAAACAGCCTTGAGTGCCACTGAGCATCTAATCTTGTCCAACAATTTGTTTTCATTAGTGGGATAAAGGCACTCTGCTGCATTTAGAGCTCCACTCTGTGCTCTTGGAGTATTCGGCTTAACCCTTTAAATATGATTAAAACAAACAAAGATCAACACAGCCAGCGTTCCTCAGAGTGACACAGACAAGCCTAATTGCTATTGAAACTTCATAAAGGAGACAAAAAAAGCTAAAACTTTTTCCCTTTTTACTTTAAGTAGGGTGGAAAAAATCTAATTGATTGTGATCGGTAAAGCCAATACTTTGAGATGTTGTCAGGGTTACTGGATTTATTGTCCTTTTTCAGCAGTCTTGGCCATTACTTAACTGTTGGATTAATTGTATATAGAACAAATCATCTGCCATTTCATTTTATGACTCATTAAGCAAGTATAGCAGATAACCATTACTACATTTTGGTGTAAGAAGATTTAAAAACTTATGCACTGCTAATGACGCTAGAATTAGGAAAAGCAAATACCTTGCTGTGTGCAAAGGTCAGAGTAAGCACTAATGCAATACTTGTCTGCCCCAAAAGTAAAATAAATCAATTTCCTGAGCCTTGTGAGAGGTATAAAGCTGAGACAGGAGGCTGAAGGATGAAGAAATTGCAGCTCACTTGCAGGTGGCTCTCAGTGACACTGTAATATAGAGCACTGCTTCCCACAGAACTCTGAATATCTGCAGGAGACTGTTCTGGAAGGAGGGATCTGCCTTGGACAGAGTGGGGGCCAGCCAGGAACACGCCTGGATCTTGGGGAGACTGATGTAAAATGAGAGAGGCTTTACAGAGGGTCACACATGTGGCATACTTTGGAAGGACAAAAAAGGAGTGGAAGGGGCTGATCTTGCCAGGATGGGAAGAGTACAAGCCTACGCTGGGATGAGCTTTCTGGAGGTGTCTCAAGCCCTTTCACTCTCAGCCTGTGCTCTCCCCCAAAGCCCATCACCACCTGTACAATCTCCTGGGGTACAACACCTCCCTCTGCTCCTCTAACAGGGGACAGCTTTGCAACCTGTTTATGAAGCATCACATAGGATGCTGATCACACACTGCAGTGCCTCCTGCAGATTTGGAGGGAAATAGGGAGAAAAAAGCAGAGCATGGAGTGACAAAAGTGGAAAATGATAGTTTGTGTACTAATAAACTCTTGTTTCTTTGCAAGTAGGGTGTGGATTTGTGCACTTTGGGGTGCGGGGCACAAGATCAATTAAACTAAACTGCAGATGTGTCTTCTCTCTGTTCTGGATTTCTCTCTCTTTTTTTTATTCCTGGAGATTAAGTGCTTATACTGTTCTTTTTCAGGGAACTAATAATAAGAACAGCAGTAATCTCTCACTAGTGACATTAAAAGTATCTTTTATTTTAATACTCATCCCATATATTTGTTGCAATCTGACCTTTAAAGCTGTGAATAATGTCAATCAAAGCATATTCATTTATCCTCAACATTTTAATTACTCTTCTCAATATTGATCCCATTTTACCCATTTTCTACACTTATTGTATTACAAATATAACATTTACTTCCCTTCTCATTCTTCAAATATTAAAAATATGTGAAGTTAGATCCTGGTGATACCTGCCAGAGATAAAATGTTTTTAGGAGATGGAAAGAGGCAAGTAAAGTGTGTAAGAAGGCAGTACAAAGCCCTCTAAGTCTTGCTGAGTTAGGAAAAGTCTGTGCATGTGGGGTGATTTCCCCCAGGTTGAAATCTGGAAAAGGGGAGAGGACACCTTAAGTGTTCACTAAGAAAAATCAAAGTGCCTCTGTGGAACCTGCAGTAGATGGCCTGTGGCAAGGAAACCCACATTACAAAGGCATTACAGATTCCCAGGATAATGAGAGGGACACTTTTGGGCTGGGAATAGGAGGGAGAAATGCAGAAACTGGCCCTCAGTTCCTTGGTGATTGTGTTGCTGCCCCGCCTCTCCGCTGCCCCGGTCCAAAGGCTGGATGCCAACTGAGAGACCCACAGCATCAGAGCAGGAGGGGAGTTAAAAACACTCTGATCCTTTTCTTTTGAGCAAATCTCATTTCTTATCTCCTCCCTGCCTGGAGCTGTCATTTCAGATGGAAAATCCGGGTGATCGAACAGCAGGGAGGCATCGGGCTGGTGTGACACCAAGGTAACCCCAGCACTGCACAGATGAAGTCTCTGAAATGACTTTCTGTCCGTGCTTACAGCATGTTCTCAGCGCTTGCATGATGTTTGTGAGTCGTTTGGCTTAATCCTCTCCCTGATGAATGAGTTTTCATAGATCCAGGACAAACTCGTCATTTTTCTTTTCCTTTTAATAGAACTCCACTGTGCAGCTCCTCTGGAGCTGGCACCTTGTAGGGCTGTTTCGTCATTACCCAAGTTGCTGCACTGTTCTCCTTTGAGTAAATGCTAAATTTCCCCCCCCCCCACCTCCAATTTACTTTTCTCCCATCATTCTGTGTAACTGCATTAGATAGGAAAGATGTCTCAGATGTTTAGCAAGAGACAGGATTGCTTTGTTGTGCTTAGGAATAGAAACATTTCCTTGTTCTGCCAGCTTTCCTCACTTAAAACTAAGAAAACAAATAACTATGGACTGTCTGAAGGTCTCAGTGCAAGTTGTCCCCACAGCACAGCAGTCCAAACCTTTACTTGCTAGCTTCATCAGCTACTGCTTGCAAAACATCCTATACTGAAAAGAGTCCCTGAAATTGGTATTATTATTATTAATTTAATATTGTATATATATTTGTCCATAAAATACATTTCTCTGCCTTAATACCACAGACTCATTCATCACATCAGAGCTTCTCACCCTTCCTTTGTTTGATACTGTCCAAAGAGTACCATGGAGAGCACTATTATTTCCTCAGATACCTTCTTTTCTTCCCCCTTTTCTATTTCACCTCATTTAACATACTAAGTACATGCTAGGAGTGCAGAAAGAAGAATTGCCATACATTACCATCTGAATGCAACGAGAACCCATTTTATGCTGCCTTAACTTTGGATTTCTAGTGCTTTGAATGCAACTGGGGTAAGCATTTTGCTTAACAATGGGGTGCTATTATTAAGAAAATAACAGTTAATGGCCATATCTTCCTGCTCTAAGAACTCTCAGCTGCATTGAAACATGAGGCAAATTCACTATTTTGCTGTTCTAAATGAAAGCACCACTATAGGTGAGATGTTTAGATTGTGCTGCCGAGCACTTTCCTTCGAGCAAAATTTAAGCTTCTCTAGTAATTTAACTGCTAATAAAAATATCTAAAATAATATTATGCATTGCTTGCAGACAATTATAGTTAATCATCTCATGTACTTGCTAAACCTTCTATTTAACTCCCTTAGTGTTGCGGGTCATTTTAATTGACCTCATGAACATCTCAGGTGCCCAGTGACACATCTGTTCTTGAAATTACAGCATCCCAGGGGCTAACCAAAGGCTGGAATCCAGGCAGAGCAGTTGCAAGTGGACAGGACTGGCTGTGACAGGCGGTGGGGACCGGGGAGGGTGGCAGGAGCCCTGAGCAGGTGAGTGAGCGTGAGGTGCCAATCACGGCTGCTGGTGACAAGCGGCGAGGGAGCAGCACCGCCACAGCCCCAGCTCTGCATTCCCATCGTAATGATCCTGTGACACCTGCAGAGTCTCCCAGCTGGCCAGAGTTGTTATAGAACACACAGGCATTCATAAAGTCATGAGAGTTTGTGCCTTGCTTGCTGAATTCATCGACCCTGGCGGTTCCACGGACGGGGAAAGGCTCACTGAGTTAGCACTCAGCAGAGCGGGGCAAAGGACTCCCAGTGCTCACCCTAAAAAGATCTGGCATTAAACAGGCCAAATGAGGCTTCTCAGCAGGGAATGAACATGGATTGTCTATCAATCTGTCATGGCAAAAACGAGCTCCAAGCAGAGGCATTATTGCTCTTCTGGACAAGGATGCAGTGAGCTGCCTGGGAAGTGGGCTGCGAGAAATGTGTTAAATAAAATGACATGGGAGCAGCAAGAGCAGGGAGCGATGGAAATGAGAGCAGAGATGTTATTAAGGCAGACAACCGAGATAGCCTTGGAGCTACCAGCATATGTGTCAAATAGCTGGTTGGTCAAAGAGTTTTAGTCACTGTTCTCACAGTTCCTCATCAGCAGACCCTGACGACAGTCAGTGAATTAATTCCTTTCAACATCTCCATGAGTTACTTTTAGAAATGCAACTTTTGTACCCTTCCTTGTCTCCGCTTTACCAGCAAAGTTTAAAACACTCCACAGAAGTTTTCAAGGAGTTAAAATATATGGCCCCTCTATTCTATTTCTAATCATGTGGGGTGAAGTTTCTCATTCCTGACATATTAAGTGAAAATAATTCTTTTGTATTTTGAACTACTTCCAATGCCATCTGGAGCATTTTAACACTAGATCACTTGCTAGCAACCAGTATAAAATCCAAAGTGCTTATAAGAAAGATACATGGCTACAAGTTACCCTATTAGTATTCAATGGTTTATTTTATAACTTTTGAAGATACCAGGCTGTAATCTGCACGCAACTCCAATTAATGTTAATGGGAATTATGTGAACATCCAGAGTAGTTATATGGCCCTTAAACTCTTGGTACAACAACTCTCTTTGTCTACTAGTCTAAATTTGCATAAGCAATTAATGTCTCATTAATGTCTCATTAGGAACTCATATGGTGTGAGGGAGGAAAGAGCATAAGTGCCTCTATGGAAACTGCATTAGGTCACACACGAAAATGACTTCACTGGTTTAATCTTGTTTTGTATTTGTACGTGCAAAAAAAGACAAAATTGCAGAGAGGCACAGTTTGGCAGAGACTGGCGTGGCTGCTGTGGGGTAAGGCAGACCTGCAGTTGCAG
Organism: Cnemophilus loriae; assembly: GCA_013397755.1. Taxonomy (NCBI): domain Eukaryota; kingdom Metazoa; phylum Chordata; class Aves; order Passeriformes; family Corvidae; genus Cnemophilus; species Cnemophilus loriae. Next base: position 2,555,591 of record VZTF01004912.1, on the reverse strand, counting down.
GAGATGTTTCCAGCTGGACACAAGACATTTAGGCAGGAACCAGAAAAAGGCCACTGAGCTCCTCCGAGAGCAGAGCAAGCTCAAACCATGTGCTTTAGTGTCTGGGGTTTGGTAACTGCCGTACTTCAAACAATGGAGTAGCCCCACTGAAATCAAGTAAAGACCTTTACTTTGCTGGCCTGTAGCCATCAATGCTTCATCCTTAGAGAAATCCAAACCATTCTGGTTTGAGGTCATTCTGTTACATTCAGTAAATGTAAAAACTGAACCCATGATCTGAGGCACAGCCTCACCAGTGCCCAGTACAGGGGGGTGGTCACTGCCCCTGTCCTGCTGGCCGCACTGTGGATAACACAAGCCAGGACATTATGAAAAGCCCAAATCATCTGCAATACTCCATGATGCTGAGAAGCTTTGGTGCAGCAGCTACAGGGAGGGTTTTAAGGGCCAGCATCTGAAGGAGCGCGTGAACGACTGACATATTCAAGAGGGTCCAGTCAAAAACCAGCTGGGAGCTGGATGGAGACTCCGCACTAAGCACACACTGGAAAAGCTGATGTTGCCTGAGAGAAACCATTTCTTTCCCTAGGAAATCTAGTGGGGTTCATACTCTGAAGTCAAAAAACATCCTGACTATTAACTGAAAATATAACTAAATGTTCTTGGTGTGTTCATAAACCCTGAGAGAGCACACCCAGCACTCGGCTCCTGTTAGCTGTTACTCGGACCTTCAGCATCCTTTCGGGCTGCTCCAGCCAGTACAGCTGTAAAGAGCAGCACGGTTATTCTGGAGCATCCCAAAGGGACTCGTTCTAACCGGGCTGTGCTCTCATACGTGCAGTGCTGTTTCTCACCACGATATTCCAGCTGATGTGGGAGGAATTTTAGCGATGTACCTTTAGTTCACTGGCGTTAGACAGCTCATCTGAGCGCTGGCTCCTGTCAGCCGCAGAGCCTTGGGCCAAAGCTTACAGCTGGCACATAAAGGGAGCTACACCAAGTGCTCTAATTTTCAGTGGAAAGGGAGATGGAAGAATTGCAGTGCAGTCCGAAATGGAGAGACACGAGCAGTTAATCAGGAGAACAAGCACAGGGCTCAAATGTACCTGTGGTAATTTATGGAGAGAGCATTTTTTCTGGATGAGCTGTTTGTTATGCAAGTACATGGAGTTAATCCAATGCTGATTTGTCAGGATATGGACCATAGCACCTGAAGAATACTCCTGGCAAATATTTCAGATCCAGCTACTCTGAACTGTACCTCTGGTACCTCTCAAAGCTGCTAGAACTGATGTTACCAAGACTGAAGGAACACATGAAATCAAAAAGACTTTCAGCTGGGAAATGGTGAAGATCTAGGAAACTGAACTGGTTTGAAATGGTTGGATCCGGTTCCATCTGCTTTGAACCAGTTTGAGCCAGTTGGATCTGGTTTGAACTGGTTGAATCCAAACAGAAGGAACACAGTGGAAAAATTAATACTTCTAAGCTGTGTTTTCAAAAACATTTGAATCTTCAAGTTCAACCCATTTTTCACCTGCTGAAAACAGGGGCAGCTCCTCACATGGCTGGAAATCAAAGCTAGGGTAACCTTTTTCTCTTCAGATAATCACTAACTCAGAGTCCACCAGAAGTGAATTAAAAGTACTGAAAATAGAATAAAGGTCGCTCTTTAATTTGGTTGAGAACCTAATTCTTCTGTCTGAGGGAGGTACCTCTGTTTTCAACAATAGCTTGATCAACTAGAATTTCAAGACCAGCATCTAGAGAAAACTGAAAACCAGTGTGAGCTGGGCAACCACTAAAACTGATGCAGTTGTGCTGGCAAGAGGGACTGACCTCAGTGCAGATCATGGTGCAGTTATTCTGAGAGCTGCTTCTGCCTTTGGAAGGAAAATGGGCCAAGCTCATCCTCACCAAGAGCCTCAGAGGGTTTAGAAGAGTTTGGCTCAGCACGTGTAGGGTGATGCCCTGGATATAAGGAACTGACCTGACAATAGCTGGGCTCAAGGCAAGACAAGAAAGGCAATTTTTATTACTAAATTTTTAAAGGCAACATGCGAGTAGTTGAGAACTGTGGTTATTTGCAAGGTTCTCTTCACCTCCTAAACACTATAGACGTCCCATGGTTTTGCAGAGTGCATCTGTATTTCTCACTGAATCTCAATAAACCCTGCACTAACCCAGCTGTTCTGACTGAAATGGAATTTACTTTATGCACATCAGGAAAAGCTCTCCCAAGCACATCCTCCTATATATTTGCACATTCTTGTATAATAACTAATGTTGTTGAGATACACAAAATCTTTTTTACCAAAATTTTTTCGTCAAATAACCAAAGTAACCAATGGCTTATGGTCAGAAATACTCTGCAGTGTGTGTGAGCCTTCCACAAACGTGTGAAGCACTGCTTTTCTAGTAAATTGGGGCAGATTTAGTATATTTTCACTCCATATTCGGGATCAGAGTACCAGCATACTTAGCCTTAATTGTCTTTAAATACACTGCCAGGGAAAGGAAAACAGCACCAGTACAGAAATTATGGAATCAGAGTCACCTCCTATAATTCAAAGCCCTGGCTTCAGTGGGGCTCAGCTTCCCTGGCTGTGAGTAATGTGAGTGTTCCCACCAGCCTGCTGCCTGCCAAGCTCATGGTTTGCATACTTCAGTAGAAATAACAGACGAAACATTACCAGTGTTTATCTCCACATTTCTGTTCTGCCCTTTTGTAAGAACTGAAGTACTAATCAATATTTCCAGAAGTGAACATAGTGTTAAAAAATACTTTTGATTAAACAGTTGTACTGCTAGTGGGTTTTTTTAAACAGAGATTTAAATGTTACAGACAATCTGTTAAGTTTTAGTAGCGAGTGTGCTTTATTAGGCTATAGAAGTCACTTTGGACTTCAAAAGTAAAATTTTCCATCACCTTTTAATTAAAAGTCTTTCTGCAAGAATATAATTTATCTCCAGTTGAGGCAACAGCCTATGTGAATAGAGCCTGCCTCCATCTCAATAGATCAGCCCAAAGCACCAGATGTTTTCTGTGAGGAATAAAAGCCTTTTGGGTTGGGGATTTTTTTTTCTGTTCTTAGTTGCAGTCCCCAGGCCAACACACGCAGCCATGTTGGCATTGAACAGAACCATCAATTGGATGGTTAATAATGATGATTTCTTTGGGCTTTGATTTAGTCAAGTGAACGATCAGAAAAACATTTGCAAAATTGGGGCGGGTAATTATATTCTCCAGCATGGTTTTAATCAAACTAAACGAAGAGAAATAAGCACAATACTGAGATAGTGACGAACAGGACCGTGTAAAAATGTTAAACATAAGAAAAATTGGTTGGTCCACATGCTCTGCAGGCAGAGCACCAAAGCCTTCCTTGTAAACCCCTTGACACTGTGCTCAGCTTGGGCTGTGAACGCCAGGCTCTCGGCAAGGCTCTGTCACCACAACAGCACCACCACACTGTGACTGCAGGCTGCTGGGCCAGACAGCTTCATGCTGGACAAACCCAGGCAACCCCAGGCCCAGCAGGTTTAGCCCTGTCTTTGCTTGGCCTGCAGTGTCAGCTGGGCTGTGACACCCATCACTGAGGCTCACACCTGAGAGCCGGCTGCCAGCCCTCCCGGAGGCAGCACTGGAGGCTGCGTGGGGCGTTGGCTCCGAGGAGCTTTCCTTACAGGAGCTGGGAAACTGGCAGCATATCTGCTTCTCAGGCTCAGCACTTCCACCGCCAGCACGAGCTGAAAGCAGCAATATTTTAATTCAACAGGAGGAACCGGACAAAAGTGGCGGGCAGGGGCCCTTTGCCACTTGTGCAGCTGAAGAGGTGTCACCCAGCGGTCAGGTGTCAAAGGGCAGAGGGGGTACAAGTCAGAGCCCTCAGTCTTCTCCTTGTATCCTTAACTGTTCTCAGACTGAAATCTCAGTCTCACAACTGTCTCACTTGTTCCTAGCCGGACACTCAACCTTAAAGCAAACACGTGCGCTGCTCGTGCTGACAGACTTGGCTCTCAGGGTTCAGCAGTTCACCTTAAAATAGGAAAACTTTCTTTTGCCAAGAATTTAGACCGTCTGCATAAGCAAACTTACTGGCAGGAGTTTTCTCTCACATTCTTTCTCTCCTTTCTGCTTAAAAAATTGTCTTGTTAGCAGTAGCCCGTGTAAAAAAGATTCAGCACTCAGATCCTTGAGTATAAAACACCATAAGTAAGCAACCAAAGAAAGGGAGGATGCTGCTGTGTCCCGAGATATGCTGAGGCTCAATAGAGATGGTACAAATTTCTAACATTCTGTTTGTTTTTCTGGTATTATGGAAAAGTGTGTGTGCAATACAATTTTCAGCGTTTCACTTCTGGATGCCTTGTTAGCAACAATTGCAGTTCTCGGGAGAACTGAGCAGTGGAGTCTCTCGTACTAACTCCATATAGAGTGAATCTTTGGGGAATTTCATACTTCACACTACAAGCTATCAATACAAAAAATCATAACTGCCTCTGGTTGAACAAATATTACTGCAGTTACTGTAGAGGCAGGGCTGTTAACTCTTTAAAACCCCTTTATCTGATGTTCTCATTTCAAACCACATTTATTTCCCACTATCTGAGGTTTAGCCAGTCTTGTCTGTCAGACTGTAATTACTTTCCTTCCGCCCCTCTCCCCAGTACATATAAATAAAGGCTTTTACATCTTACCTCCCAAGCTACTATGAAATGCCTTTGTTTTTGAACACAGTAGAACAAAAACAATGTTGTATTATTCAGTAGCCGTGGGAAATAGTTCTTTATTTGGATGCAATTAAACTTAAATGGTTAGTTCTGCTTTTTATCAAAAGCCTCTATGAAATATGTATAAACACAGCAATCTTTTCCTGCTCATTTATTCACTTTGAATAAACTATGCAGAATTAAATTGAGCTTTATTTCATTCTTGCTCTTATTAAGGTGGATAACTAGCTAGTAAGTTCTCAGGACATGTTACATGTTGTATTGATCTTGTTTCTTTAATCTACTTCCAGAAAAACTAGGTGCAGCATTCTTGATGCTTCAACTGCCAGTATTTCCCCCTTACTGAAAGTATAGCTCTGTGAACCAGCTGAAACTGGTGGATTTGGGCCCATTTATTTCTCATTAAGTCAATGGGAATTTTCTCATTGATGGTGACATCTGAGAGCCTGCGGCTGATTCTCATGGCACAAATCCACAGAGCTTTGGAAATTACAGTTTAATCTACAACATTTCTTAAGCTTTCTGCCCAAGTTTCTGGAAGCTGGAGGAGTTCTAGCTGGAGTTTTCTGAGAAGCGTTACTGCAAGGAAGTTTCAGGGAAAACAGAGGGCAGCATCCATAAGAGACGGCAAGTTTGCTACCAAAATCAGCATCCATGGGTGCAAAATGCTCAGGTTGCTCTGAGGTAGAAGAAGAGCTTGCATAGTCCAGCCATGTGGCTCCAAATATCTGGGGCTCCCCCAGGCACAGAAGAAAACTCTGAACCCCCCCCATCCAGTTAAAGATCACTTCCACCAGTATTTTGCTTTCTTAACTGCTAAAATTTGATCATTTTCACCTCAAAGGAAAACCAGGTTCATTTCCATCATAGTTGTGAATGAAAACTTGTCACAACAAGGGGAGTTCTTGCAGAATGGAAACACTGAAGATTTCACAGGTTTACCTACTGGAACCATCAGATGGCTGAAGCCACAAAGTTATGAAAAAGATCAGGTTGCCTGGGCAACAATTTTTCCAGAGTCAGCAGATCAGTCTTGCAACTTATTTTTAGCTTTTCTCAAGGAGAGAAATACCATTGCAGAGGAATGCTGGCGACAAACAAATGTACTGATCCTAGAAGCAGTAAAAATATTAGTTTGATTACACTGGTATGAAAGAAAATACAACTTAGACTTCTGCAAAACAGCCAAAATCCCGAGCTTGTAAAGTGAGAAGTCAGGTTATGCACGGCAAACACTCTGATTTTGTTCCTGATTTTCATGAGCACGAAGTCAGCTACTTACATACATAAATGTCTAGTTATACACCTAAGAGATAAACACCTTTCCTCGCACGGAGCCCAAAATCTGTTGCTACATCCTGCAAAGCAGCTATAATCTTTTATTTAGCAAGTCCCTGAAATTTATATTCATATTACATGCATTTCAACGTTTGTGTAGTATAAATATATTTCAGAATTTGCCACACTTCTCAGCTGTCATGAATTTTATTCTTGAGCTTGCTTATGTAAAGTGACATTCTAAAAGAAGCGAAACAAAGGAGATAAAAACATGTACAATTAGTTATGATGTTCTAAGATAGCTTTTATTACCATTTATGCTTGTGAGCAGCAACATGTGCTCAGGAATCCAAGAGTCACACGGGCTCTAGCGCTGCGTTTTGCTCACCAACGTGACACTGTCTCTAAGGAAATAGTTCAGATATTTCAGGGGCAAGCAATGGCCAGAAAGCATTTGCTGAAGAACCTGAATCTCATGTTGGAGGGGTGTTATTTCTACCTTCGTTATAGTGAAACTTCCCAAAGATCAGTGAACCAAGTCTACAGACACTCTGGATCAGCACTCGTCCCACTTTCATGGATTATGCCATATTAAGAGGTACTCTTGAAACTGAGTTTTTAAGAAGAAATTCCCTCTGACAGCCACTTTCCAATCAGCAGCAACGGTTACCTCCCCAACCAGCAGCAGTTTAATTTCCTAGCTCAGTGCAAACTTCTACTCAGGGTTACATGTGGAGAAGATATTCAGGTACATATTTTATTCCTTGTTAAGCCACTAAGTATAGTTCTAAAGAGACTTCTTGTAAATGCAAGTCCAAGTGTTCTCTCAGACATGCATGAGTGTTGTACACAATCAAACAGTCTTGTTCTTCCCAGACAGCTTCCAAAGGCCTTGGTCTTTCTGGACCTGTTCTGCTTTGCTTGTGCTCAGGCTCTGCAGACGGAGGATGCAGGAGGCCAACAGAAGCAGAGTTTTAACGGAAAATCCCTGTTTGGAGAATTTTCTGTCTTTGGAGCGGCTGAGACAGGATGCTCTGGGCTCGGGTGGGTGCCAGTCACTAATCGTGTCCCTCTGTTTTTCAGCTGTGTTGAAAGTGAGGGTAACACATCAAGCCCCTCTCCTGTACGATAGATGCATCCAAAATAAACAGATAAATGGGAGGAAAGGGGAAGAAAGATCAATTCAAGTATCAAGTGGCTGCCTTTGGCCAAAACACATGACGTCACTTGTAGCATCTGTGCAAACTGCCCCACTTTAGGAACCCTCCGCAGCTCCCTTGCATAATTCGAGTACAGCATTAATTAATAACATGCACTAATCTGCAGTTAAACTCCCTTTGTACCCAGATGTTGATATGACCCCTAGCTAGTCGCTCCTGTCTAGGCCGATACATCATCTGTACACTTCGGCAGCTTGCCTCTGCTCAGAAACTCAGAATCTCAGGAGCACACAGCATCTACTATCTCAAATCACGAATCCCTGGGTATTTTTTTGCATCCAGCTCCTATCTGTTATTTCTCCATAACTGGGACACACAGTGACTTATACCCCCTTACCTGTCACCCTTAATTTGGATCTGAATATATGAGATTCAGCTGTGTATTTCAGATGCTACCGGCATTTCAAAACCTGGTGCAGTATGAAGGTTTCCTTAGCAACAGGCACCACAGGAAGTCCTTTAAAGATGCCTTTCCTGACTCTTGTAATTCTGCTTTTCAGAGATTTATACAGGTAAATCAAATATAAAGTTTTGACGTGAACATACAAAATAATGGCAGAAAAATAAGTATATTGAGTTTAAATGCAAATAACTTATTTCTGAATATGCTTTGGAAACATATCTCCCACTTAAGGCTCATGGTATTATGCCCAGCAAGTTGCACAAAAGCAAGCAGAAGGGATAACTTTTTTAGAAAAAGTAGTCAAAAAATATTCCTCTCTTCCGAGGAAGCTTGCTTGAGTGATCACCTTCGATAGGAATGAGCCACACTATATATTTATTATCTGTCATGTTAGGATAATTACACAGCTGGTTTATGAACCATTGAACTAGTGTGTTAGCTGATGATGCTGTAGGTTCAGTTGCAATTCGTACCCAGTCCATCTTTCATAATAATCTAATAATGAGACATCAATTAATTATCACAGGTTTGAAAGGAGAGTGTGGAAAATGCCATCGCTTCAGTAATGTCTCGAGTAATATTTTATTTTCCCTTTAATTATACCCCAAAAGCAAATCCAGCCGATACAGCAGCAGTGAAGTTACCACTTGTAAATGGCAGCCTAGCAGACCATTAATCAATAGGCTCTCTGCAAGGAGATGCCTCTTCTGTGCTGAGCAAAACATGAGTCTGATTTTGCAGGAGGCATAAGCAATAAAATACCTACTGCTAATGTCTAATGTGATGATTCCCTTTTACTTGTGCACCTGACACTGTGAAATATCACTGAAATAAGCTGTTTTCAAGCAGGATGCTTTCAGCGTCAGTAAATCAGCATTTCACCGGCAAGAAAAAAAAAACCATCCTTATTTATGCAAGACCCCTTGCAGAAATGTGCTATTTCTGGAAGAGGCAGACATCATAAAATGTTTTCTCAGAAAACATAGCTGTTGTCCATGATAAAGAATTATTCATATCTCAAAGCAAGGCAGAAGCATGGAGGGTGAAGGATTTGAAGAGAAGCCTTCAAAGCTTTGTTAAGGCAGGGACCTCGTTATAACTCTGCTCTCTTTGCTTGGGAGGCTGGCAAGCTGTTCCTGCTGCTGTGAAGAAAGGTTTCTATTCCCCAGCAGCCCATGGATAGTGCTCTCTCCCAGCCCTTCTCTTAGCACATTTGCATTTAGTAAATGGAAAAATTTATAATATTTATATATTCATTCAATAAATAAAAATTTCTAGTTGATGAGACTGTACCAATGGTAAAGCCAAGGCTGCAGACCAGAGGAGGCTTAAACTGAGAGCCTTTTTATGGGAACAGGGGCAGTGGAAATGCTGGTGCAGAAGGAAGATAGACCAAGAGCCATTGGGAGAATTGGGAAGCATGATCAGAAATGCTGCTAACATTTTTTGCACTGGGCAGTGCCAATTCTTTGTCCTTGCTGCCCACTTGCCCAGCAGAAACAAAATTTGGTCCTGTAAAGCTTGTGTGTCTAATTGGAGCCAAAATACTGGATAAGAGCCAGTGCCTTGGAAGGAGCTATCCTTTTGGAAGAGTTTGTTTTTTCTACATCTTGTAGAAAAACCAGAGGCACGCAGGCAAAAAAGTCTGTCCCCCTGCAGGCCTGTCCCACTTCCAGGGGCAGCACCTCCTTTCCTTCCTTCCTTCCACAGCTCCTGAGCTCTGCTCTCCCTTTCCATCACCTCCTCCCTTCCATCCACCACGGGGGGTTGGGGGAGCATCCAGACAGGGCTGCCACCAGGACCAGGGGACCTGAAGAAGGTCAGCCCAGGCATTTATTCCCCTCCCTACAGCTGCTGTGGGGCACCAGCAACAGCCTGGATAAAAGGAAATGTTTAAACCTCCCCAAAGCCTTTAAGAAGCCTTCAGGCACCATCAAGGCAGAATATTCAGGAACAGTCAGAATTTTTTCAAGACTGCTCAACAAATTTAATTCTCAAGATAAAGTGTTTGGGACAGGGAGCAAGGGTCTGGGAGCAAGAGGAGCAGGGCTTTGCCACACTTCCATCACCTGTGCCAATGAATGTCAGCTTCTGCACAGGACAGCCACTCCACTCTTCAGCCTGCCCATTGATAAAGAGGCTCTGCCAAAGGCCGGGTCTCTTCTGCTGTTTACACACCCTTCCTAAAGCCCACTTATCAAGAAACATGGGTGGATTATACAGATTCACTTTTTCAAAGTGGCTGGAGTAAAGGCCTGAGAGTTTTGAAAGGTCAGTCATAGTTATTGACTGCTTCATAACAGAACTAAAATCCTTTTCATAGCAGAAGCACTTGATCACTGAAAAAATATCGAATCAGGCACCAGAAAATAGCACTATGTGGGACGTGAAGAATATTGCAGACCAAAAGAACTTAAACAAACAGAAAAACGATTCACAAAAGCTTTTCACAGTTGGCTTTCAACAAAAAGGATTATTAGGATTTTTTTTTTTTTTTAATTGCTAGCTGGAAAAACCACTGCTACATTATGTTGATTTCGAGGAGAAATTTAAAAATATTCTCCATGTGATGTCCCCTCTTTGACTTTTCCTGTCTTGTGGCACTCGTGGTGTTCATGCCCAGAGAGGTGACTTCTCTCCATATCCATTCCTAAATGACACCTAACTTCTTAGCCTTTTGCATCACCTCCAAGGCATTTGGGCACACACTGGGATGAACTGGAAACACGGGACAGCACCTTCCAGCAGAACATTTTTTGGTGTGCCAGGTTATTATTGTTTGTTGCAATAAGTATTTCATTAACACATTTCAGGTGATCATACTTGGGACCAAGGGGACGAAGGTAAATTCCACAAAATATACTGCAATTGCAGAAAACTGTGCAAGCCACAGGCATCAGGGGGTTTCTTGAGTCTGCCACCGGACCCAGGGCAGCTTCAAAAAGGTGACATTTAAATGTAGTTTTGGACAATTGCACGAACAGACAGTGCCAAGTTGTCCCTCAGGGGAAAGCTCACAGAGCTCACAACTGCGCTGTGAACGTGGGATGTCATCCTAGAGATACACAGGATGTTTAATCCAGGATTAAGGGATTACAGTTCCTTCTCCCAGGTTTCCAACATGTGGTACAGACAGGTTTCTAAAGCTCAGATGGCAAACAAGGACAACCGAAGTCATGCCTCCTTTAATTCTATGCCATAAGCAGAACATAACTTGTCCCAGTATCATGAGGCATTTTCTGGGGTTAAATCTTAGAAGAGAGAATTAATTTGCCTCAAACAACATCACAGTCAAGCAGATCATACAGTTACGCACAGCAATATGTATCTACCTCAGTCTGGATTTTTGTTCTGGTTTTGGAATAAAGGCATAGATTGACTGATCCGAGCCTTTAAGCACTTCTTGTTACAAAGTCATTAATGGAATATAAACTGTGTGCATGCAGGGCTCTCAAGGTAGATGGGCTGAGACAAGGGGGAACAAGGGGTATTGCAAATTCAGTGCTTTTCTCTTGGAAAAGTCTATGAAAAACACACACACAAACAAACAAAGAAAAAAAAAAAGGCAGGGGAAAAAAAACATGGGAATTAGCTGATGTCTACAGAAACTGAATTCACCTCCCCTTGGCTCACACACATTAACACCTAGAGAACATCCCTGCAGGGAATGTGCTAAGTAAAGGATAACGTACGGGGTTTCTACTGCATTACAGAGAAATTTCCATTAACTCGAGAGTAAATGTGGACAACATGCTTTATGAATTTCTTAGTGGGTGCTTTAACTGAGCTGTAAAATACAGCAGTGTGAGATCACTTGAGATCATGCCATTACCAGGATGCAGATCATCACATTACAACTGAGCTGTGGTGACAGCTGTGAGTACCTGGAGTCAGCTCCTTCCAAAGCTTCAGTGCAAGAAATACCACAGGAAACATAATTAGGACTTTGAAAAATGTAGCTTATGATGCTGAATAAAGCATGAACTTGGCTGGTGTTTGCTTTGAAGCTTGAATAACACCTTATGTTTCAGTATTTGCTACACAAGATGTACCTTAATCAATATCACACTAAAATGCCTTTCCCCACGCAACGCTACTCCTGCACGTGCTGCTGGTGTCCATCAACAAATGCTACTCAAAAATGTCTTACCTAATCAAAAAACATGAATTTGAGAATGAATGTTGCATCAGTGTTCAGAATTCAGGTGTATTTGCCAGATGAACTCTTGGTTTCATTCCCTGATCAAAACAACACGTCCCAGGGTCTGACAGGCAGTAGAACTGCTGTTTACTACCAATGAAACATTCACTCAACGTTGTTGAAAAATAATCTCTGGGAGTGCAGCTCAGCTGATTACTGTCACATACCTCCCTCTTACACTGCTGCAAGAGGCCATTCAGGTTTCAGTCACCAGGGCCACGATGCACGAAAGCCAGAGGCTGCCCCTGCAGCCCACCTCCACTGACCACCACCAGAGTGACACAATCCCACCCCTTACAGAGCAGCAAGGTCCCTGTTCCCAGCCACAATTGTATCTATGGGGGCCGGGTGCTTCTGCGAACACTCCAATGCTTTCTCAGAGCATCGCTACAAAGGACGCGTCTGTTACTGATGGCAACACGAGCAAAAGCAACTTTAAATGCCGTGTTATCACCAGACCATTCAGTAATCAAAAGATCCTTTAAATCAATACCTAAATCCCAATGCACTCAGTGCTATACTAGCATATCAGTTAGTGCAGTCGTTCAGACCAGACAATCTAGGCTTTTTTTTTTCTCTAATGTACTTGTTTTGCTACTCTACTTCTTCCATTACTGCTGTTCCCTCTTTGCCCTTTCTCTACTCAACCTCACAACTTGGGACAATAAAGACCAGGAAAAGTGCCTTTATGCTGCAAGAGTTTCATTTCTTAAAGTGATGATCTTATATTTAATGCACTCCAGGAAAGGCAGTTTCGCTGTCAGGTTTCACCCTTGCTGGTGAAGGAGAAAGACATGTCTGAAGTTACTTACCTCTCGCCAAAATGCCCTTGCTGTGCATGTGGGAACTGAACCCTGCTTTCTCCTTGCAGAGGCAGCTAACCTACCTGGCACACATGCTTCTAGATATTATCTGGTCACATGAATGTAATGAAGATGTTTTATTCCAAGCCTCTGGGTAAAGAGGTAAATAAAGGGAACCACTTTAGAGGGGTTTTGGAGAGGACAGAAATCATGGCTTCACAGACATACTTGCAAATTATTCCCACTTATGGAAAGAGGCAAAGTTTTAAATCCCAGCAAATGAGCTTTTCACCACCAAAACAAGACAACTTGTCATTTCCCAGCTCACATGCACAGAAATAATTTGGGGACCGCTTGTGTATGGAGAATGCATTTTTCACACCAGATAGCAAATATATTCTTCTGAAAACTCAAACCATTCTCTGTGGCAATGTTTACTATATGTCCATTAGAGGAAGATTAATAATAAGGGGGTAACTTTTGAAGACAAGCTGCATAGCACTTGGTTCGCACACTATTGTACTGAGCATATGTTTTCTGCTGCAGTTGACAGGTGGTACATTTATTTTTTATTCAAAACAATTAACGTCAGGGTCAAAACGGTTGGATATCTTACTTTTCTGTTCCAGGTCTGGAAAAATGTAATTAAAAATAATAGACAGGTGCTCGCTTTTATTTTTAACTGTGTGCATAAACAGCAGTTAAACTGGAAGGAAGCCAGTTACAGTATTGATGCCTCAAAAGGCAAATCCACACGCTGGAGCTGAAAAGCACTTTTCCCTCTCAAGTGGCACAAGACAACATATATCATGCCTGGAAGTGTTAAAAACCCCCCCCCAGCATCCCTCAAGTAGATGCAGGACTTCACAAGATGGTTTAGTTGCCGTGGTGGCACTCAGTCAACAGTTGGACTTTAAGATCTTGGAAGTCTTTTCCAGCCTTAATGATTCTATGACTCCATGATATCTAGAAATTCATTAGTATATTTAGCAGCATGGGGGGAAGTGACTTGTCTTATGGACAGAAGAGGCTCATTTCCCAGGGGTGTCTCAGCAAAGCTTCCCACTGGTAACTCCTGCATTTTATGGTGTTTACTTGACCACTTACAGAGCAACGAGGAAGATTTTCACTCCTATTTAACTTTGTTTCTTGTTTTTTCTTCCGCAGAAAATACTTAAGAAGTAAGCAACGAATTATATTTTTTTCCCTGTTCTAAATACTCCTCGAGAATTCTGTGGCTTCTAAAATCCTAGGCAATATTTCCTTTTAAAATCTTCCCCTGATTTTACCAAGTCCTAGTGCCCTTTGCTTATAGGGAACAGAGCACAACCCCTGTCAGCAGGTGCCTGCCCCCTTGGCCTGCTACTTGCGGAAATAAATTAAAAAATGTGTATAAATATCTTTCAAAATTCCAAATTGTAGGAGGCTTGAAAAGCTCCAAGGTCTGCTCTTTCAAAAAAAGGGGTTTTGTCTACTTTCTCCTATAAGAGTCTGGAATTTTGTCATCTTTTTTATTTTCTGCAGTCATCAAGGATAAAGAGAAGAAATGAAAAGGAAAAAAATCTTCAAACAAAGCCATTGTGGAAATGAGTCATATGGGTAGTTCTAGAAGAATATTTTAAGTGGATTTTTATTTACAAAGATCCTTACATTCTTCCTTTTACTAAAATGAACCCTTTAAACTAATAGCTAAATAAAAAGTTAGCAAAATACGCAGTTAATTACAGATTATTCTCCAGTCTAAAGCACTTGTAGACTAAATTGAACCAGTATTTTAAGTGCAATTCTGTGATCTAGTGCAGACAGAAATGCGATTAAAGTCCCCATCAACCTAAAAACCCACCCAGTTCATTCAAGCTAATTTACTTCATTGAGAAAAATTTGTAGCCACTACAGAGAAATCTATAACATGAAACTAATCTAAGAGAATAAATCTCTAAGCAAAGCTGGTCATTGAGCTGCCATATTATGATCATTCTAACCAAAATGAATTTTAAAAGTTGTGCTGATTTATTCCTTGAACTACCTAAAACAAGAATAAAGGCTAGTGCCTTAAAAATGCACATTGCTAGGGATGTGAGAAAATAAACATCAGCGTAATATTTAGCATGAAACTTCTATTAATGCAGCTATTAGAACTATTAATTATGTCCCCAGCTATGTGATTTCTTAACCAGTTTCAATACAGTATAGCTATTACCATTGTTCAGATTTATTTCCTGGCTTAATGTCCTATTTTAAATTTTAATTTCAAGCCATTTTGAACTCAGCATATAAACTGTCTGTTCGGAAAGCATGTTCATTACGTTATAGAAATGATCAGAAATTTTGTCATTATTTGAGCTACAATCCAGCTTTTCAACCACACACCCTGATGTTCCCATTATTTAAGAAAAATTCATAAATGAAAAAAAAATAGAAGAAGCCTCTGAAGTTTACTTAAAGGTAATTTTTTTCACAGGGATTGTTTGCCTTATTTAAGTTGATGTTATTTAATTTTGGCTATTACAAGCTCCAAGGTATTCTCCATAGATGAATATTAAATGTATGTGTCTGGCTGTCTCTGTCACTGATGGCTGAGCATGACTTGGCTGATGACTCGGGGAAAAGCAGAATCAGATCATGCTGAGCTGGAAGGGACCCACAAGGATCACATGAGCCCAGCTCCTGACGCCACACAGGGCAGCCCCAACAATCCCAGCAGGGCTGAGGGCACTGCCACAGCCCCTCACAGGCACCCTGCCCTGCTCATGCCTCCAACTTGACAACGCCGCTTGCGGCTGTACCCAGGCTGAAATTACTCCCAGTGTGAGGCAGGAGTCTTCAGGACCTGTTCTCCCAATTGCAAATTCACAATTTGATCCAACATCTCAAGGGAATTCCTACGTCTGGCTGTGAGAGGCCAATGTGGCAACGAGGAGAAAACCCACCTTGATGGGCTGTTTGGGAATGACCAATTCCTGCTGCTCACAGCAGCCAGTTCTGTGCACAGAGCCCTTTGCTGGTTTACAGCACCCAAACCCCCCTGATCTTTTCCAAACTCAAAGGCACGTGGCGACAGATAATTTTTAAGAATCCCTAAAATGAAGCCAAACATTTTGCTTCAAGTAAGGCATAGGACTTCTGGCTGAGGTAAAGCCTTTCACTTTTGTGGGAACCCAGAGCTCACCAGCACACTGCAGCGTGAGGGAACTGCAGGAACACGAGTCTGCGCATAAATCACTGTGATCTGCCTCTCACCAGGCAGCTCTCCCTCACCCAGCACATGATAACACAGCTGACATTTCGTTTTTATTCCCCAGGACATTGTGAAGCCAATCAGCCTGTTGCACAGATTAATGAGATGAAGGAACATCCTGACAGGTAGAAAACCTGAAACAATGATTTTGCTGTGTCTTCGTATTTTAAATGCAAGGAGTGAACATACAGTGTTGAGAAAAATTTTATTGATAAAAGCAAAATTTTAGATAAATAATAATTGAATCCAGAAGCCCTGGTGTGATGGCACACTGCTTTTGAGAATGCACAGCTAAAATGCACTCCTGCTAATAAGACTCTCAAGAGACAAGTTTTTCTCACCCACTCACACTGTGCATCAAAAATCTGATTGTTTCACGATACCACCTCTGTTCATGGGACCTCAGGAGCTTGAGGTAGCTAATACATTATGATTTAAGCACATCAGATTAGGGATCTAATAAATTATTCTTGCATTAGAACACCCACCAGCAGGAGGAAGGACATCTCAGACCTATTGATCTCAATGGACTGGATGCATTTTATCTGTTTGAATGAGTATTTTTACGGATCATAGGATGGTGTCCAAGATGCTCTTTGCTGGTCCTCACTGAAGTGAAGTGCTCTCTTAGTTTTGCAATTGCCTTGGGGCTCCAGGAAAACAGTTTGGAGTGATTTTCTTTCAAATGGGGTGCAAGTGTGTGCGTGTAAAAACTTCATTTTCCACCTCTTACATAACAGAAGGCCACAGTCTAGCCCAAAAGAGAAAGGAAACCTCAACTGGAAAAGTAATTCTCCTACCACTCAGCAACTCATAGAAGCCTTACATTCCATTTTTGGACCTTTTACATAGTGGGTGAGAGTTTTCTCTGAAGTGGTCAAGCCGGCTGTAGGGACAGCAAACTCCACCTCCACCTCCAAAGCTTATCACTCACCAGACTCCTAATTCACAGAAATAAAAGGAATAGCCATATTAAAAAATACATTTCTTGAATACTTTCACTTGGTGCAGAAGAATCTCCATTATTTTCCCAAATTTAAAACCTGATTTGTCTCTTGCCAACTATTTCAAAGCAAGCTCCTTATTGAAAAAAGCTAGGAACTGTGAAAAAGATTTCGTAGAAACTGATCCTGCCCGTCCAAAACAGCTCAAGTAATTGAACTATTTTCTCCCTAGAATCTGCCAAGGCAAATAGTCTGTACCATAGGATAATGATCCACATCTCAGACTAGAATGAAACTGAGATGAGAGCAGAAAAGAGAGAAAATGGATATGGTCCAATTATTGCAGCTCTAAAGAATAGGAACAAATCACCATGATATTCTATTTACATCATTAAATATGCTTTAATGTAGAAAACCATGTTTTAAGAGGATCCTCTGGTCAGACCTATGTAACATGAGCCATCAAACTTCTCTTTGAATTTTTGCTTATGATCCTAGTGAAGTGCTCTGACTTAAGGGCACAACCTGTGCTAGGATAAAACCTTTTTAACTCTGTTTTGACTGGAAACCACAGAATCCTATTGTTTCACTTGAAAGCTTGTTATCAGGGATATTCCAACTCAGATTAAAAGTGTGCTTTCCTTCTTAGCATTTGCCTGGCTCCATCTTTCAGCTACTGCCTCCTGCAAACACCATTGCTTAGTTTTGGCACAGAACAAAATAGAAATAGACGAAAAATAGAAATAAATCTGTAATTTATGAACCCTTGTGTATAAAATGCACATCCACTGGCCACGTCAGAAAAAGCTTTGTTCAGTATCTCTCTCCCAGCCTGAAAACCACTTCTGGAGCCTTTGGTGCTCTCCACAGCTAAACCCCAGGCTTTTACTCCCCAGCAGAGCAGGCGTGGCTGTCAGCCCCCGTAAAGCAGCATTCTGACAACACTTGTTTTATCCACACAGGAGTACACAACGCAGCCCCCAGTGAAGTGCAGCATTACGTAAGAAGGAGACTACAAGAGTCTTGACGAGAGCACGCACCTCTCTGAGCAGGGGCGGGGGAAAACAGTGAGGCCCGAAGGGTAGTCTGGGCTCAAAAATACAGTTTTCCACACAAAATGCAGCTCAAAGACGCACAGCTCTACGCGGAATAAGAACTCCAAAGCCTTCTGCAATCACTGCACCCCAGGCCAGCAGGGAGCAAGCCCAGCTCCTCAAAGTGCCAGGCTCTGGCAGGGAGGATCCAGACTGCGCTGCCCCACTGCCCTTCCTCCTGCAAGGGAGAAAACGCTCGGGGCCTTCTGCAGGCAGAGAGCAGCTCTCCTGCTCTGCTGCAGCCCTAATCCCCCTGGAACACAGGTGCCGTGGGCTTCGCCCCGTGCCACCCTGCACTGCCCATCTCCTCGGACAGCCCTGGCCAGGCTCGCAGGCTGCGGCCTCGCTGTGACCATAAACAATCCCTCCTCCGCCCTCCCCTCGCCTTCCCCCAAGGATCTTTCCTCTTCTGCCACGCTCTGCAAGTGTTATTGCAAATAAAATTCACACAAAGACACTCCCCAACCACATCAAACCCCCTCGAACTCTTATTCTAACATTTTACACAAGAAGTGCTCTTTGGCCCAAGAATGCCACAAGTCAATAAGCACTATTTGAGCTGAGTATCTACAGTGTTTCATGTAGGCTGTAGCAACTTAAAACTGTAAAGAACGAGCTGGGGCTGTTTTGTCACCATTTATTATGCTGATTGTGTATTTATTCCTTGAAGCAGGATTCTGCTTAACGTTCTGTGCTTTGAAAAAGCCTGGCAGCTGGTCTAAATGAGTTATAGACCCATTTGCCACCAAATCAAAGCCCAGAGCCAGATCAAAGCCAGATACAAAAAAAAAAAAAATCATTTTTCTGTCACAGAGTGGATGGCTTCTTCTCTGCCCTGTAAATAAAATTGATATTATTTCATCCAACTTCTATTTTCTCCTGATCAAAATATGATTATGTCTAATGCTATCCTGTCCAGGGCACTGAAGTTATACAAGATGTGAAAGCTTATTGATGTATTCAATTACTGGATGCTGCTCCATTGTCTGCTGAGCAGAGAAGCTCAGTTATCGGTTCTTTAGAGCTGTACATTTCTGCCTAACAAAGTCATAACTCCCACAATTACCTGCCTGATGGATGGAAAACAGAAATATCTCATGAGTCCAATGCTGTTATCGGCTCCTCTCCATCTCTAAAATTGCTTTATATTAATGAGATTAGGGCTGTGAAAGAGGTGGCACAAGATTTAATTATTTATATTTTTTCCTCCCGTGGTAGCAACACGCTCATGTTTCTTGATCTGCATAATGATTTTTCTATAGTACAGCGTTTCCCCAGTAAGAGCTAGATGAAATGTGAAAAGCAATGAAACATAATCTTTCTAAAGGCTTATGTAACTAAAGCTTGCATCTGTATTTCCCCGCCATCCAAAAGTCTAACTCTTACACCACAATAGTTGCCACAAGACTCCTTAGCAGAACCTGCAAGGGAAATATAAAATAGACACCCGTGCATTTAGTTAGGCTGAAACACACAGAGCAATTCTCAGGAGCTGGGTGCATCGGCTGCAGGTAGTCACACTGTTTATAAACATCCTGAACACCAGTGACATTATTCTGCCTGTAGCTTTCCAGCAACAACTGTCCATGCTTTATAACAGTACTGAGTAATGAGTTGGCATATGCAAAATCCTGCTCTCCAAATGCCAGTGCACTCTCACCTATACTTTTTCCCCAGGAAATCTAGCTGGAGTCCATACAACTGCTGGTCGTGTATTTTTACCTCTTCCTTGGACTTGCAAGATATTTTTCATCAAATAGAGACACTTTCTCTTACTACAATTTACTGTGACAAGAGACGAGGAGAGGTATTTTCCACAGGGTTGTTCTGAGATGTTATCCCTGCAGTAAGCACTCAGATTTTAATATAAACAATATAGCTGTGGTACAGTGCAACTGCCCTAAAGGCTCCTGAGGCTGGTTCTGTGTTTATTATTTGTGCTACACAAAAAAGCATTTCAGCTTCATCATCGCTAAACACAGCAAGTTCCAATCCCACAAGGAAGAAGATACTGTGAAAGTCAAGCACGTGGAGATGACTCTGTATGTATAGCAACCAGAAAAAGTTCTGGTCCAAACTAGGCTGTTTAGAAATGCTGATGCTCCCTGAAGCAGGCAGCAAAATATTTGATCAAGTAAGAGATTAAATTTTCCCTCCTACACATTTAGCAAGAGGTGATCTCGACGTGGTCCAGCCCAGGGTGCAATTTGATGCTCAGGCTCCCTTGGCACCTCGGGAGTGATTAGACCATTCAGCAAGCCTTTCTGGCACTCCTGGCTGCCTATTCATGCAATTGGTGACATTTAATTCATCATCCTCAGCTCCCAGGAGGTGGAATTATGGAGCTCTTCAGAAGTGACTGCGCAGCCCCGCGTCCCTCCCACCTGCTTGTCTCCCTCTCCAGCGGGGCGTCTTTCAGACAAAAAGGGTTAAAGTGTCACTGCCACACAGATTATTTCCAGCAGTATCTCTCCCTCCCAGCTCATCATTCTATAGCAGTCTGACTGCTGTCACACTCCTTTATTATATATGGCAGATGACAGGAGTAATCTTCAGTTCAGAGATGACAGTTTGTTATAAAAATCTGAGAATGATGTAAGCAGTATTACTTGACATTACTGGCACACAGCTTGAGGTAACTCATACCACTGCCAGCGATAACCACACCTTCCCTTTACGCCCTATATTTATTTGGGGTATCATTTATTTTAATACAGCATTTTGTGCCAGTGTTCAGTCCGTTGAACATTTAAGGAGGGAGATCTGTTACACCTAAAAATCTATACTGCATTTCCTACTGAAAGGCAAATAGACATTTTTCGGATCAGAGTAGTTTAAAGCCAGATAAAATTATTTGTCCCAGATAAAATCCTGGGACAACAGCTTTCGACACTAAACATTGGCATTTATTTACTGATTAATCTTTACATTTACACTTTTCTCTGGATCTTAAATATTGTTTCCTTCTTTACTCAGGAACCTGTAACTCTACTGTAAGAAACTGAGAACCAAGATAACTCATCAGTATTTGTTTAGAAAGCATATGTTAGCATGTGAAGTGGAACCACTTATGACATTTTCAAAAAGCTATGAATAATCACATATCATTAAAAGTGTTGATTGAGATAGTGCTTTGCCATGACATTTTTAATCTGTGACATAAGTAAATGCAGAATCTCCCTAGTAAAAGGAAAAAATTCAGAGTATCATACCCCAAAGTTTTCTGTCTACTGTATCCTAGATGTAAAATAAAGAAAAGGAAGGAGTTGCTGGCAAATCCAATAGCAAAACTTCCATCGATTTCAGTGGGATCAGGTTTACTGCAGCTGTGGTCATTTCCTAAAAAATAAGGAGTGTATGTTGCCCTTGGAAGGGAGATCAAGGCTTCCTTTCCGTTCACACATGGAATCTTTGGGTAGTTCTACCCTCTTCACATTAAAAAGCTGCTTTATTTGCTGAATTCAGAACATCAGCCTACTCTTTGCTGAGAAAACAAAACTGTAGTTTCACGTCATGTAGATGCTGGGAATAAATCCACTTGTTTAGAGAAATTGTTAAGACTCAAGAGTGTGAGAAATAGAAAGAATAAAATTTAGCCATCACAACGCAGGGGAGAACTGGAGCACCAGAACACTGAGCAAGCTCCTCATACCCCATGTGGTGGGAGCTGATGGATTTATCCCCTCTGCAGACATCACATACCATGGAGGAACTCAGTATCCTGAGCTGCCATTTCAAACAGACCTGATGGACACTCAGACTGTACTTATTTCCAAACATGTCTACTCTAAACAGGAAACCACTACCTGGGAAGACGCAGTGATTTCTGAGCTGTTTCCTTAGTGACCAACAGGAATGAAAGAAAATACATTGTACAGAACAGTGTTTCATATCCTGAATGCCAGGCAGCACTGTTTTAAGGAAATTTAATTCCTGTAAAGCTAAACTGACCATTTGAAAATTAAAAAACTACTAACAGGGATGCTGCATGTGCTGCTAACCCTTCTGAAATTAATATGCTAAAGCATATTCCACCAGATTGTAATCTAGTTGGAAGTACTGCAGGCTGGATTTTATTGCTGAAGCTCATGTGCTCCACCACTACACTGAAAGAAATGGCCAGAAATCCCTGCCCTGTGCCCCTAAGGCTGAAAATATTTATAGTAGAATCACACACCCTTATTCTCCATGAGACTACAGCATCACTGGAATGGGGACACAATACTGGTCAAACGAAAGGGCTCCACCAGACCTTCATAGGAGCGTTCAGTTTGGACTTTAAGGAAAAAAACTGTTTCTCACTAGGATTTCTGGGTAACTTCTACAGGAAACTTTAGTCCAGGATGACAGCTAATTAACTTTCTCCAGCTGGGAAAGTCTGCCAAAATCTCAAGCAACTGCAAACAGGGTGCACGTTACTCCTTGAGGGTGACCAATATTTCCCATGCCACTCTTTTCATCCTGCCAAGGACACTAATTTATGTATTTTAAGAAACTCCCTCTAAATATTTCTCAGTATTATGCATTTACCCATCTGATGGTTCAGGCAAAAGTGCCCCAAAACAGGCACTGATATTAAGAAGCAGCCTTTCCAAATTAAATTCTGTGCTCGAAATTTTTGAGTCATTTGACTTCTCAGTTATATTTGAAAGCCGGTAGCAAAGTTTCAGATATGCCTGGTTCTGAGAAGGTGCAAGATATCACAATATCTTGAGGTGAATAAGAAATGAGAAATGCACACACTGAAATAGATTCCCGGCAATGTTTTCTATGTGCCATTTATTTCAGACCTAATGCAAAATTCACTGAATTCAGAAGAATTGTATTCATTATATTTGGATAAAGCCATTATTTGTGAAACATACTCCTGCTTCTGAGCATGCTCTGATTAAACACAAAAACACATCCACATCTCACAAGGAACAGTCAAAGCAAACAATTTACAAGCTTTATTTACAAGATCTATGCAGTCAACACCAAGCAATATATAATCCCGTTGCTGCGATCAGGGTCAACTCACACATCAGAGGGACAGAAAACGAAGACAAAATTGGGAGCGAATTAATTTTCATTGCATGGTTTAGCCAGAAACTAGCTGGACAGAAGTTCATTTGATTAGGCTTATTTTATGGCACTGCAGGAAATAGGTAAGTTTTGGACAGAGGAATCTGAGTTTTAGAAAGCTGTTCCACCTCCATTGCTAAAAAGCAAACACAGCAGAGCTTCCACTTTGACACCTGGAAGCACAGGAAGAGCATAACCCCCAAATAAACTGCCATGTTGTGTAAAACAGCATCCAGAGGGCTGTGAGCAACTAGTGCCCGGCGCTGGCAGCAAAGAATCACACTGCCTTGCCCTGCCATGTCCAAATGACTGATAATTGCCTCCCACAAAAGCATTTGAATTCCACAGAAACGCTCTCCAGGCTGCTGAGGGGGTGTGGGTGTGCGGCTGCCTGGAGCTGGAACCTCCACATGGACCCTCTCCTTTCCTCACACACTTTATGGGGTCGTTCTCCACTGGCAACTGCTTTTCAGAGCTTCTGGCTTTTGTGAGTTTGGAGCACAGTCATTAAAAACTTGGACTAAAGCTAGTGCCCTTCTGCCAAGCAGATCTGTGTGTGAGGGTAGCGATACTGGTGGAGGTATTTGTTTTGAAAAATCAACATTTCAAGCTGTTATTGCACAGCAAATTATTCAAACATCACATATCAAATAGTTCAGCAGAATACAGGTGGAACTTTATTCCTATTTGCACTAGTAGTACTCCTCTTGTAGCTTAAGCCAGACGTGAAATCTGAGACTTCTGGATTTGTTTACTGGCTGAAATGAACATTTAGATGTTGGTTTTGTCCCTAGAAAGTAGTCAGATAAAATGGTCGAGTAAACATCTCCTTTATAACTCCATTCTTACATAAATCCAGAAAGCAGCATGAATACCTGGCTTATTCAGATTAATTTTTCAAGTGTATAATTTTATTTCTGCAATAGCATGCAATGTAATATTGTTTAATGCTGTAAAATAGCATTCCCAAGATGGTGAATTGTTATCAACTACACCTTTTGCAAATTTAACCTAACTTGCTCTAGAAATTTCACTGAGAGGCAAAACTCATTAGCAATTAAATATTGTCTCAGAAGTAATTAACAATATTAATGATAACAAAAAAGAGTACAATTATACTTTCTGGATGACCAGTCTGCAGCAATAAAAACATGCCATAGAAATAGAATATGGCAAATTGCTGGTTTTCAGAAATAGCTGAAGAGATTTGTTAACACAATAATAACACTTATTTTAACTCCTTTAATATAAAAGAAAAGCTGCAGTGATTTTCAAAAACAGAGTTCAACAGCAAGCACCTGCCAATGCACGTCACTTCTGTATGCCAAATTCATAGGCAAGAAATCTTTAAACTCATTTAACTTCACAATTTTAACAAAATAAGGGCTGAACTCATGCCAGATCTGAAAAAAAAAAATCTAAATCTGGTTGAAGTTCAGAGGAACAATCACATTTGATTTGTTCGCACTGAAATATTGCCTTTGACTCAACTCTCTTGTGGTGTAGATGGTCATAAATTTTAAGCCTCGGGAGGTTTTTACGGAGTCATCCTTTTTAAACACCGATATTCTGCTTTGCAATGCGTTACCCCAAAATCTCACAAGCCATAATATTGCTAACCGCAGAGTCAGTTTGAGGGGATGCAGTTCTTAAAATGAGCCTCTATTAAAATTCCTTGCAACTGGATCACAGTCTTTGGCAGTATCAGCGATAACCTTAAACCCAGCCAAAAACACTGACAGAAATCTGGGGTTTTGACCAGAGCGAATATTTATGAGATGTGTGCAGTTTTCTTTTAAAGGAGCTTTCCTTGGAGAGAGAACTTCTCCTGATTGCTTTTGGTTTACAAAAACAAGAAGTTGACATTTTCTGCAGGAAGTACAGCATTTTCTGATTAGCTCTAATAGGCACTTTTGAGAGCTGCTGCAATTTATCCCAGCATTTGAAGTAGCTGAGTGTCATTAATTGCTATTCACCAGGGTATTCAAGGCACTTGGTACCTGGTAAAGATGGGAGCTAGAAATCAAACTGCAGGCCAGGGCTGAGCAAAACACTTCAGCACATGAATGAGGGCTGAGCTGAACACAAATTCTGCAAATTGTTGACCTGGAATTGTGTTTTACAAATGCTGAAAGATGTGTCAGACCAAGTGCTAGTTTAAGCATCTGACAGCAAAACACGTGCCCATTACTTGATTTGCTAGTTTCAAAAGCAAGAAACCATTCTCCTACATAAAATTTTCTGCTGTAAAGTTTTCCAGATTTTTTCGCCTGTGTCACTGTCTTTTCCCTCCTCATGTTTCTCAAAAATGCTCCCTCTGAACTAAATATATCTCAGTCTTTTATTAAAAACACATGATCTTGTTACGCTGATAAACCAGATCTTGATAATGCCAAAGCTACAGTAATATGTAATTCTTGTCAAAAGAGTCACTTATTTCATTTCCCTTCCTCGGAGATGCGCTCTCTAAGTCAGTTTCTGATGGAAACAAATGAAGGCAATGATTTGTCTTGAATAATAAAGCACCTGCAGCTGTTTGCAGCATTTAGAATGATGGCTTATCATTAGCAGAAACCCTTAGATATTCCGAGCACCCTACATGCGTCGCAGGTAGGACACCAGGGTCTGTGACATTTACCCCACTTTCTCATCACTTTCCAATAACAAGAACATCGAGGATGCAGCACATACATCACCTGCCTAGGAGCCTGGATTTGCTTTAGATAGTGACCTCTGAGTAAGTTCCCCTCTGCCTCCCAAATGTCAGTAGGAAAGACCTTCTTAGACTTGAATCATGTAGGATCTATGGAGCAGGTCTTCCTTCTGGATCCGTGGTGGGAGCTGCTCTGTGGCTGGGCAGAGGTAAATGGCAAATGCTCAATCCAGTGAGGATTTTAAAGGCAATTGTACACTCAGGTATTCCCCAAGCTGGCACAGCTTTGAAGACCAACTGTCAGGTTTGTCTTGGTTCTTAACAATCCCAGGGAGGTAAAACCTCCACACAAATTCCTGTGCAGACTGAGCACGAAGCAGCAATAACGCTGTGGAAATGGCTGTGGGGCTGTGCCAGCCAGCTGATATGGGAACTGGAAGCAGCTTTTACAGTGTAGTCATACAGCAAGCAACTCAACTTCATTCAAAATAGATTAACCCATTACAGAGAACAGGAGAATCAATTGCACAGGAATGAGTGAGGGATTTTCAAGGGAGCTAATGCACTCTAAATCACCACAAAGCTCCTGTATAACAAGAAAGGATGAATTTGTAGAAGTACAATTTACAATTTAGAAAGTTCAAATAATTACACATGAATCGCTAAAATATTCATTAAGGGAAAATCCCTTCACTTTATAGAATAGCTTTAGTTTTTCAGCTATTCCACAAACACAGCCAGGTGAACCAATTACTTGTCACAACCATTCAAATCACTGGTGATCTCTTAAGAAATAAAACCCCATCCAGTTATTAGTGTTTCACATGGCTGTGGCTTTGAGTCAGCATTTTCTCTAGCTGCAAACTCACAAGTTACAGCTCCAGTGCAAAGTTAATACTAGATCAGTTACTATAATTAACAAGATCAATAATAGGCTAACACTAATGCATTTTTCCTCCTGGGATAAACTGTGCTGCATTCCCATAGCCCTAAACTCCAACAGAGCCACAGCTGAACACAGCAACATTAACATCAGGATGACTCGGGGCACCAGGGCAAGCACAGAAGAGCTTTTCTGCCAATACTTACAGGATTCCCTTTCCCATCTCAGTCTGACATCCCAGTTTTGCTTAGGATGGACAGTTATCAGAGCACGAAAACTAACAGGGCCCGTGTTCCCAGCCCTCCCTGTGGCCTCACACAGCCGTGCCCTGGTCTCCAAAGTGCCACCAGCCCATCCCGGCACACATCCAGAAGGGGCTGTACCCGCTGCTGGTTTTAGCAGGATGGTAACTACACGTGGTTCCTGTGTCCCTGAGCATCCTGCACAGCTTTCACTTGCCCTGCCCTCCATTTATTTTGGCTAAGACACTGCTGTCTTTAGTTTCCTCATACCCATGAAAGGATATTCCCAATTCCTCTGCTCCCACTCATTTGTCCCTGCTCCTTGCTAGCAGCAGTACTCTGGCAGACATCACAGAGGGCATCTGACTGCCCCACCAGTCCCAGGCCTGTCCCACCTGTCTGGAGGCTCCTCAAGCCAATTTCACATTTGCTGCATGCCTGTGCATCATCATCTGAGCCCACAGCTGCTCTCTGCCAGAAGAGCTGGGGAATGAAGGAGGGCAACTGCCCAACCTCTTTTTTGGTAGGGAGAGGATCTGCTGAGGAGAGGAGCAGCTCTGGACGAACACAACCAGTTTTCCCAGACAAGATCAGGGTGACTGGGGAAGTGCCAGCAGACACAAAGGAGCAACAATGTGCAGACAGCATGACACTGCTCTCCCTGGGTGAAAGGCTGGCTTTGGTAAACAGGAGGTTGCTTGGCTTTATTTGCACCTTCAGCCAGGGCATGGGAGAAAAGCTGGGAGCTGGTGTGCAATAGGAGTAGAGGGAATGGCTCCTCTCCTTTGCACAGCAGTTGGAAACAGCCACAGTCATACAAGGAGGTGAGAGAAACCTATTTACACCACCCACACCACTGTCCTTCCTTTGTTCCCCTCTGAAGGAACAAGAAATCCTGGAACACTAGTGCTTGAGAAGTCATCTAATATATGTCCTCAATCCCCAAATCAACATCAAACCTATTCCCAGCAGATGTTTCTCCAACCCAGCCTTTAAAAGCTCTGAGGATGGAGGCATTTATCATCCTTCTTGGTTAGGCTATACATAAAAGTTTAGAGATTTTAGGTAAGAGCGTGCAAGCTGCTGCAGCAAGTTTTGCAAGCCTGTGCACAGGGCTGTTATCATATTCCAGTAATATTGGCCTTCACTTTCGCTGTGGGTTGCTGAACTAATATGAAATTCTGATTGAATATGTGCTGCCAGTGGAAAAGCTGGAAATCAGTAAACATACTAAGAGCAGGCTGTCTCTGTAAGAGCATCAGGCAAAGGACTGCCACAGGGAAAGAGAGAAAAGCTTGAAGAAAAGCATCAGATTGAACGAGCTCTGCTAAGCCCTCTGGAATTGCTGAGGGAAAGTCTGCCCTTCCTCACAGGGACCCCTGCAGTAGTTTGAAGCCAGTGGGTAACATATCATCTAATGGCTATTGCAACGAGAGCAGGAAGGAGAAGAAAGGCAGAGAGGAAGAGATTGTTTCAGAAGTTTTGCTCTCACTAGCAAGGGTTTTCCTCTTTATGGAAAGTATCGTGTCGTGCTGGGTTTCTTACACAACTGGAGCTTTCTACATAACCTTTCAGATTGCAGTTTGGGTTTATTCCCATGCAGTTTCACATGCCTTTGACACGACCCTGAGGGCTGTCATCCTGCAGCAGCCTAGTTTCGGGAATTGGCTTGGCTGAAGTTTACCATCTGCAAGGCGTTTCTCAATTTCCTTCCACAAGCCTCCCTCAGACCGTGTGCTGAGGTTAGTCACCGAACACACGCGAGTTTCACAGCCCTCACATAGCTGCCTTGGCCCCTCCAAAGGCCTTTTCTCTTGCATTAAAGCTCTCCTGAGAACATTTTCCATGGTCTGAGATGCAAAAGCATCACTTTCCTCAGGAAAAACCAGAGCTCGTGGGTAATGCCCCGAGGCTGTGCTGCCCCATCCCTGGGCAGCCACACGAGCTCAGTGTGCCAGGGCAATCAGCGCTGATTATCGGACAAGAGCAGCGGCCCTGCTCTCATCCGGGGCAGGACACCCCAACCTGTGCTGGGTTCATCCTGACAGAGAGCACCCTCCAAAGCAGTGCTGCAGGCGTGAACTGTGCATCTCCTTCCAGTCCTCCACCAGCGCCTTCTAACGGGTGTTTCATCCAAGCATAGACACATCCCTCAGGACTGCCTGTTAAAAAACCCTAATTTTTCTGAACCAGTGTAACAACAATCAGACAGAAGTAGCGGGGTGGAGAACAGCCCTGTACTTGTCTCACTGCAGCCACGACACAGCAGGGCAGATTTCCATCCTTTAAAGACAATACAACCATTATGTGGGCAGGAGTTCAGGATACACTGGAAAAAACCACATGGAGAAAACGCAGTTCGAAGGTTACATTTGTAAACATTTGCTGGCATCTAGAACCCAGTCAAACCTCATCACAATTCACACAGTCACGCCAGAAGCTAATCATCACCCTCACTATTATTTTTAGTGGTTCCCAAGTGATGACTGTGCATGAGCAACATAGAAATAAAGTTCTGAATTATTTATGGTGCTCAAAACACCTCAACAAAAATGCTGGCCTTTCTCGTGTTCATGCTGGCTCCTGGATTAGGAGCAGAGAGTGGAAATTAGGATTAGGAGCAGCAAGTGGAAAAAGTCAGGACAGAGGTTACGATCCAATTTTCTTTTTTAGCAGCCCCCTTGGCTTTGAATTATGTTTTATTTTTCACACATCAAGATTCACACAACAGGCTTCAGGAGATCTGCACTGAATTTCCAGTTCTACAAAGCTAATACAGCTGTGACCAGGACATTTTATTTCTCCATGACTCAGTTTGCCACATATGAGAAAGAAGCTAATTTTCAAAATATATCACAAATAATAAATGAATAACATTTAAATTGCCTGGATATTATTGTGCTGGTCTATGTGAGCAGAAAAATAGCTCAAGACAGTGTTCATGTAGAAAAGGGTGTAAGACAAACCAGCTTTCTAGATCAAAACAAGCAAATTTAATTTCAAATCAGAAATGATTTTTATATTTATTTAATTATCTTGCAATCAATGCTTTAACTATTTTTTTTTTCCCCAGAGAAACGATGTTCAGTTTCCTGGAGTGATTCTACAGATGCCTCTTCTAAGCCTTAATTTCTCTGAATGAACCAGCCAATTTCAGGACTAAATAATATGGTTACAATTGTCATTCATTCAGAAAAGCAATTTAATTTTGATCAGGACCTACCCCCCAGCTTTGAATTCAAATTAAGATAGGCCACAGATTCTGAACGTAGTTACTGCTCAAATGGAAGAGATCTTGCTGCCCACAAGAGACATGTGGACTCTTACTATGCCAAAAATTCGTGTCAGATAGAAAATACTTGAAACACAATTCTCATTAAAATGGATTGTAGCATTCATGTTCTGGAAACACGAAGAATAGACTAATGGATTAATCCACGGAGAGTGCCACAACGATCTTTACCTTGTCCTTGGTAGAACAGCCTTCCCACAATCCTCCTTCCTTCATTCAACTTCTAACAAACAAGATGCTCTAGCTGAAAAGAAGTCACTGAAACCCAAGCATCCAAAAATCCTAAACGTGTTTCTGTCCAGCAGTATGGTGGGATATAGGTAATGACGCTTTTGAATTTGCTCCAGCAAATCCAAAACTGCCTTATCTTTTAATACCTTCCTGGAAGAAAATCTCCATCTGAAAAATATGTTTCCAATATCTATATTAGGCATATTTTAATAAAAGAATACCATAAAAATAAAAAGCTTGCACCAATGAAAAGCTTCAGTTGCATAATATGAAACATCTGTGTATAGGTGGAATCAAATTTCATTCTTTCCAACTGTAGAGATTTTTAAAAAAATAATTTCAAGTGATAGCATTTATCATCATGTACCTTTCTAAAGAAGAATACACCGACTGGTCCACTGTATTTTAAAGCTCCTGTGATAAAGCCAGGAATTAGACATTTGCATGTGAAAAGGTCTGTGGAGGGATGCTCTTACTTATGCCAGTAATTCTGTGATTGTCAGCCCAGTGACCTCTGAATAGGCATTATACACATCTCTACTACCTCAACAATCATCTGTCTTAAATATATCCATCATAGACACTAACTGTATTTAGAGATCAGCTCTATAAAGATCACAAAAGGGATTAAATAATGCAGCGTTTCCATAGCAGGTGGCTTGACACACGGACGTAGGGGATCACTTTTGGTCCAGGGCTCTGTAATTCATTGCTCCTGACCTTGGAGGTGAAAGTCAATATCTGAGTGCTCTAAAACTGGTATTTCATCCACGTTTCTGCTTCACTGCTAGAACACAGAATTATAGGACCATAAGGAACGTGGAGAGGTCGCAGGGGTCGTACAGATACAGCATCACTCACAGGTGTCATCTGTGATCTAATGTTAACTATTTCCAAGGAGAGAGGCTCCACAACCTCACTCAGGACTTCCCCTGGCACACCCTCCCTGCAAGGGATGCTTTTCCTCTGCCTAGCTTGAACTTGCTCTAATCATTTGTAATAGCTCCAAGTTTATTCATCCTTTCTCCTTAACAACAACTCTGTGCAACTAGAGGTCTACTGGGGCAAAGCAGTACCTTTATTTTAATAAAAATTGCAGTTTTCAAACAAATATTCTGATTTCTTTTGCCCAGAAAATAGCGAGCTACAGCAGTTCATTTTCAAAATACTAAGGGCAATGAAGAACTGTTCAAAGATTGCAGCACTACAAAGGAATGGGGCCTTCCAGTGCCTTGCCCGGCAGGAGGAATACAGAATTTATCTGAGCAAATGCAGCTTCAAAAGAAGAAATAAGCCCACAAAGTCCTTGTTGATTTTTCCGTAGAGGTGGAATTAATTAATTGCATCAAAAGGAATTGGAGTTTTTACCCCTCTTTCCTTGCCAGCAGAGGCTTTTGAGAAGCCAGGCAGGAATAGCTGGGTGTAACACCACAAATCCTTCCAACCTTGGCATCACTGCCGCTGCCACCAGGAACCAGTGCTCTCGTGGGTGATGATACAGCACTTGGATCTGAGGGTGTTGTGGGGAGGAGGGCTCTGCTCCACTGTAGCATAAAGTCAAAAGGAATCTCAGTTTCTGAAGACTGAAGGTCCATCCAAATGACCCAACAAGATTTTGCCAGGAGGTTTTTTTATTACACTGCTCACACCTGTCTATATAGATGATAAATAAGATTTTACTGTGTGAGGCACCTAACATTACACCTAACATTGCTCAAAAGCAGACACTGGTTTTAAAAGAGATATTCTAGCCCATCCTCTTATATTTATTTCTGAGAGAGAGAATTTTAGTTGAAGAAACTTCTGTGTGCTGCACAAGACAAGGAATCACAGCCCCAAATAGGGATTTCATAATTTAGAACTGTTCCACATGGCTGCCCATTTAATACATATAATTTATTATCAAATCCCAGCCCTGCTTCCTCACTGTCTTGTTCCTTGTATCAGTTGTATTTAATTTGATTTTTTTTTAAATGGTCACTAGCGGCATTTAAATATGAATCTATAGAAGTTTGGTTATGCAAAGTTCAATTAATAGTCCACATGTCTGTGTAATCTAAAGACTTCATTCCATCCCAACACCTGTTTTGTATTTAACAGCCGGTCACAGCCACAAAGGTTGATGTAATACCAGCATAAAACAAAATACTGTGTGAATATTCTCCCTCCATTGAACTACTAGCAGATGAACTATTAATCCCGTGATGAAATTAATGGGGCACTTCTATGATTTTACAAAAAAAATAAATAAAAACCCAAATGGCCTTTTCTTTATGTTCATAATTTGCTTTCTTTTGCATTTCAGTAAGAGTGCAGAATTAGTATGTATCTTGACTTGATCTGATACCACTCAACCCCCAAACAACCTTTTTAACATCTGGACCATTTATTCTCCTAATAGTGAATTTTCCTGAAAAAAGTTTCCACTAGAGTTTTATAGCCCTCATAGAAACTGCTGTATAAACTTGGAGAGCCAACACCAGAGCGAGGTACAGAATGGGTGAAACTAATTCAGTTTCTGGTTACTTCAGTCACTCGTTAACTCGAGGACAGAAGAATGGTTCAGTCTCAACTAACCCTGCCCAGTGAGTGCCCCTGGTGTGTGAGGCAATGATTCTGTGGAGTTTTCTGTCCTGGCAGGTGCTGGAGCCCAAAGGATCAGCCTAACCTTGAGGTTGGACACATCTTGCAGCCCTCACTCTTCTGATACTCTGAGAAATGCTGAATCCAAGTGACTGGAAATAATTACCCCCTCAACGAAATGATAAATTCACTGAGAAAATGATGCATTGTGTTTAAAAATTATTATAGTATTTGTCTGTATACATGCAAATGAAATTATGATCCACTACGCCAGAGGAAGAACATCTAAAACAAAAACCTGATGATATTGCCCCCAACTCCTGTCCCTGTTAGTTACTGTTGCTTACACTGGAGCTGTCACACTGAATGTTTGTCCACACTCACACCTATACCAGCACTGTTACCTCAAAAAACAATGCAAGAAGTGGGTAAAACTTAACCTGAACAAAGTACCTAATCAAACCAGTGAATTTCAATGTAAATTGAAATAGCCAATCCACCTAAAATACACAAGAAGATTGAAGTGTCCTGCAAGCACAATACCTGTAAAGACTGCAGATAGATCTATATAAGGCAAAGTCAGAAAGAATAAAGCCAAGGTTCTTCTGAAATGAAAACTGAGAGAACTGGTGTAAGTCTGATGCAAGTTCTTGCCAATTTCTGTCCATCTGTGGAATTCATTATGGACAAAAATGCCTGAGATAGTCTGTGTGTGATTGTGTGATGGGATGTGGAATATATTCTGGACCAGCAGCTCCTTAACATGTCTGCATCACTGAACAATAAAGTGAAGGCTGTTTAGATTCAAGGTATCTTACTTGGTTTTGGGTACACCTGGAAACACAGGAATTACCTGACAAATCCCCACATATTTCCGTCTATTGAAATAAAGTTCCAGCGTCACATTTCTAAAATATCTGAGGAGCAGAGCAGGAGGCAGCGTTGTCTTCAGAGATGTAAAATGTCAGAGTAACAGGAACTCAGGCTGACAACTAGCTGGATTTGCTCAGTGTTCAGAACAATGTGGTGGAAACAAAAGGAATTAAGAGCCTGGAATTGCCTTTGATTGTTATTTTCCAAATAGAGCATGAAAAAATAACACAAAAGAGAAAAATCCATTGGGAAAGATGCAGCATTATCAGTTTTGGATCAAAGTCGTTGTATGGCTAAAACTAAATATATTATTTCAAACTCATGGTCAATGAAAAGGGCTCAAACACCCTTTTTGTTGTAGGCACTCTGCTCAGTTTTTTGTTCAGTAAAATTGTACTGGTTCACTGAGGATTTCCTAATAACCTAATTGAGGGGTTTTGCAAAAGTTACATCAAAGGGGTAACCTGACATCTAAATCAAAAAGATGTTGGAATATGGAAAAATAAAAGCTCTTTGACAGCTTCTGTTCTGACACACAAAAAGAAGTCAAATGTCACATACCACTCATGCCCTGCAGTCTGTTTAAGGCTTAAGCTTCAGCCTTCACCCTGCCTTGCTCACACAGCCAGGTGTGTATGAGCAGCTCCCTTTGAATCCAGCCAGGCTCAGCCTGGAGGTTTGGGGTTTAGTGTGTGCACAGCCCGTTCTGGCTCATCCCAGCACAGCAGATGCCAGTGGATCATGGCAGTCAGAACTGGAGTCTTTACAGCAAGTTTTTAACTGTTCCTTTTAATTCTATTTTAAACTTTTTTTAAAAAAATTCCTTCCACTGCAGATGGGAAGCAATTTGCACTTTTCATCAGACATCCTGGATTACCAGCTGCTTTGGTGCTCATCCCATTCCCCAATCCCTCCTGCCCAGCCACACACCCGATCCCAGCACTCACTGGGGCAGTTGTGTGAAATTCGGGTGTTCAGCCTTCCTCTCTCCACTGGAAACCCTCTTTTCTGCTGTAATGACACCATAATGCGCCTAGACTGGGGAAAAAACATTGGGAATACATTGGGAAAGTAGGAGCTCCTGGGCTGTTTAGACATTGCTCCTGACTTCTTTCCCTTTTCAAGTGGAAGCATTTCCTTTGCAGGGATGCTCAGCCCACTGCATAATTGCCCCAATCCCAAAGTCTCTTCACCAGTCACAGCCAGCTAGCTCAGATGGGAATGCACAATGGCCTCAGTACTCCTCAAGATCAGGAAAAAACCCTTCCTTTCTCCCTCAAAAAATACCAAACAAACCAAACAAACCAAAAAAACCACCAAGAATATGATACAGGCTCTCATATAGGAACACAGGAGATAAACTTCTAGTTACAGCCTGGGCTGGCAAAGAGAAATCACAGCTCTGGAGCAGAATGGGAGAAGTGAACACGAGAGTTACTATCTCAACTACACAAGGTTATAAAAGGCAACTGGCCTTTCCATTCCTTCATAAATAATAGCAACAAATATTTAGTCTTTTTAAAAACTCGGTCGGTGCCCAGCAGGAAAGCAAAAGGCAGCAGCACACAGGTTAATGTGCTGGTTTAGAGCTGACACAGCTGCACCACTTCAGTATCTATTGCTGTCCAGTTCATGCAGACATCTCAGGCCACACTGGCCATCATCACACATGAACTGGAAGATAAACTCTTCATTCCACAAGATGAGCTCTTGATTCCACTCAGCTAACTTAGATTTCAGACACCAAAAATGCGAGGCAATGAAAGCATTTCCAAAGCAAAGGAAGACATCAAGTACTTGAACTGCAGTAGCCTTGTATCATTGAGAAAGGAGGGGTTTTTTATAAGAGATAGAACAATATGACAACAGCAGAGCCAATCTGAATCTTTGCAGATCTGTAAGTAGGTAGCTATAAATTGCAATATATTCTGACATTCTTTACCAAATACAACATTAAGGTGACAAATTATACTAATACAGTATGATTTCAAGGTGTATCCACATTTGCAGCATGTGTAAATTTCTCAAATAGAATCCGATGTTTGCTAATATGGTACGATCTAAGTTAATAAGATCAAATTATGTCTGATCATACTACATTAGTAAATGTCACATCAAATTAGTCATTTTCAGAATTATAATGAAGCGCAGAAAGCAACCAAAAATAACTTTTCCAACACAAGTAAGCAGTGCTGAAATTGAAAACTGAGCTAAATACCAAGCCCTCAGAGAACGCTTTTTGAATGCAAGATCTGCCAATTTTTCTTCTCAGTCTTATTCCAGAGAGCTCTCATACAAGATGTAAATCATGGTCACAGTAGAGTCTTGTCCTAAGGTCACTAATAGGAACTGGAGATAAGGTCATGAACTAAGAAAAGATGGCACTGCCACTGAATGGCTTTTAGTTCAGGGGTAGTCACATTTCAGTGGTTTAAGCAGGCAAATCCATGAAAATCCACGGAACAGATATTTTGAAAGAGAAAGCACCTTGAACAGGAAGTTTGTTTAACAATTATTAAACTTCCCTCTTTTGAAGTGTGTTATCTGAACTACTGTAATTAGCCAGACCTTGTAAGATTTTATTTTTCTTCCCTGTTACTGAAACCTGTCAGAGGCACTGTGATATAACCCCATTTATTTGCAAGAATACCGAGTTTGGTTTCTTTGAACACAGCCAGAAAAACAAACAACTTCTTGGCTCAGGAACCCTAGAGCCTGCCCTCGGCACGTTCCTCAGCCCAAGATCCCTGGCCATATGCTGGATTCCAGAGCCACAGTCATTTTTTCCCATGTTCTTCCACCCACTTGGAAAGCTTCCTACAGATTTCCTCCCTGCCCCTTCATCTAAAGGTAGGGAATATTTATTGAAATGCCCACATTAAAGCTGACCTGTCTTGTGGCAAAGGCTACCCAAGTAGGATGCCCACAGTATGGAAGCCTACCCTAAAAATAGAAGGCTGAAGTCAGCCCTGTTGAGTCTCAGGGACATCTCACACACAACTTTTCCCAGAACCTTTATCAGGGATAAAAACCTGGCAAGTGGCAGAAGCATGAAAACAGAAATTTTAAGGAACGTCCAACAGTCCCGTATTCACTGTGAACATGTGGAACATCATTTAAGTGCGAGAGTACAAGGAAAAGAGGAAAAAAACAAACAAAAAAACCCCACCTCACAACAAAAAACACCAAACCAACAAACAACCCCTCCAAAACCAAACAAAAAAACCCGATGGAGAACGAACTTTCTCCCTATGTCAACAGTCAAAGCAGAGTCCAAGATTTCTCCAGGTCATTGTGTCAGCTCCAAGACACAATATTTTGGCCCTTTTGATGAACTAAAAGGCACTGGAAGGAAAAAAAAAACCACTTGAGAAATTTAATTTCTATCCTCCCTGAGTTAAAATATAACCCATGTGACCACAGCTATCTAAATCTTCTGGGTAAGCCACCTTTATTCCCAGCTGAATAAATCAGTGCCAGCTGCAAGCTCCAAACCAGAACCATTATTCTGTACAGTGTTATGAAAATTGAAGGCCAAAGCCGTGGTGAACCCCTAAGTTATCAGTTCAGGGCTGGGTTTTTAAGACTAAAAAGCCCACTAAACAAGATGTCCACTGCTGGAAGCAGGATTTCTAGCTACTTTCTCAGAAGGTGGAACATATGTTCAATATTGTGACCTGTAGTGTTTAATATTAATTTTCTTGATTTAGTATACACTGGCATATGCTTCAAAGAGCACTTTTTCCCCACAATGACTTTACCAGCCCCTGTTGCTCATGACTTTTGTTTATTTGCTTGATATTTGTTTCTTTTTAATCCAAGCTGTCTGCATGAATTTTAACAGAATTATGGGTGTTTACATAAGGCAGTCTGTTCAGGGACAAAGTTGTTGATCCCTAGAGAAAGCATTGTTCCTATCCTGTCTGTATTTCAGCAGATTAGGTTTAAACCAGACCTATCATCAAAATACACTCACCAGCACACAGGCTTTACATGTGTTTTAGTTTGAATGGAATAGTCATAATAGAGCAGCCTTTTGTTATTAGTAATTATGAATCCTTCTGTTGGATTCTGGTATGTCAATGCGCTAGGAACCCTTTGTTGTCTTTAAACTAATTTCTACATTATTCTGCATTTTCTTCTTCTAATCCTTCCTCTATCCTAAAGGATTTTAGCAACGTTTTACTGTCATTCTGTTATGAAACTTGTTTTCCCTTGAGCACGTGGCAAATTCATTAGGTACCTGAGGATTGTATAAAAATCAAATAACAACATAAGCTAAGCCAAAGTAAAAAAAAACCAAACCAACATTTCTACTTAGCTCAAGACAAAAATAAAAGCACATGGGAGGAGGAGGGGAAAGAAGGAGAAAATAAGGGAAGCATAAATTTTTGTGTTGTGTTTAACTCCTTGCTGGCTGTTTTGTGGTGGATCTCAGAGGGTGATGTACGGTAGCAGCAGCCAGGCAGCTCAGTCCTGTGGTGGTTCCCGAGCTGTTCTCGAGCCCAGGAGCAGTCCTTGGCCACTGACTCTGCTCTAGAACTGGCAACAGGGAATGTAACTTTCAGAGGAAAACTGCTATTTTCATATGGAGACAAAACTCTATCCTACAGTGATGTCTTTAACCCAACCTGCTCTACCCTTCTCGGCCCCTCCTCTCCAAAATCTTCCTTCAGGCTCAACTCAGCTTCAAAGGAGAGTATTACAGAAAGTCAAGTGAAATTGCACTGGACTGGAGCTGATGACCCAGAAGACTCTCTGGATCTTCTCCCAGGGTCATCATCTCAGCTAATCCCAGGAGAAAACACTTTAGAGTTGCATGTGACACACCGTTCCTATAAACTTCCCTCTCTGACCAAATCAGGCCACCTAAGGACAGCACAGCCTTTTCAATGGGACAGGAAGATTTTCACCATTTTAGACGGACAAATGACTCTCCTGCTCATTATATCATGTCAAACAAGGGGTTCCTTCTCACTGGGACCTGTTAACTACATGCTTGAGAGTTTTCTGAAAAGTTATTTGGTCAGTCATGGATATGACTGCTGAGTGTTGTCCCACTGACCATCCTGTTACAAACTGGTTCACATTCATTTGGATCAGTCACTCAGAAACCCGAGAGCTTGGACATGTGGTGTTTGCATTTCCCAGAGAAGTGATCTGAATCTAGCTACCATCATCTAAAAAAGGGTATAAACTCAGGAGCAGGCTCGAGCCATTCTGTGCAGCGTCACCGTGCAATCAGAAGTTTGCACGTACGTAGGAGTTTGGCTAATTAAGCTCAGCTCAGTGACACCAGCACAGTGAGCAGCACTGCAAAGCTGGCAGCAAGAAGTGGCTTGGCAGAGGAGCCATGTGTGCTAACGCTGCACAAACAGCATTTTAATCAAAGCCACGTTTCCACAAGTCACAAGCTCCGGTCTCTTGGCTTTGGCTTAAATCTTGGGTCATTTTCTCGTTACACCCAAAGCCATCTCACAGGATATAATGCTGCTGTGATTTTACATGCAAACACACACACACACACTGGAGAAAAGTAACATTAGGAAACAGCAACATCAGTAAACCAAGTTTTTCATACATTCATTCATGCCCACAATGCACAGATAGTACCACACTGGCCATTGCTGGGCACAGAAAGATGGGACATAAATTGGTTGTGGAGTGTGCCAGTACAACAGCTGTGATAGATCAAAAAGGATACTTTGAAGATGAAAATGGCTTAAAGAAAATTGGCTTAAAATGAATTAGTGCCAAACTAAACTAAATATTTTCTAATTTTTTTAAATAGGGTGAAAAGACAGCAGTTACCGTTTTTCTTTGTGTTTAAGGAATCAAATTCTCAAAGCAAAAGGGATTTAATTGGTCAATGATTGTTATCCCTAACTGAGTACTGGGCAAGTCCTTGAATTGCCTTTGCTAATTGCACTTTAAGACTTAGGAGTAGAAATAAGATTTCTCCTCTTGTTTATAAAAATGAGTCATGTTTATGAGCAAGAAAATTAAAACAGGTCTTTGTTCATGGCAGGAGAGTTCAAATACATTTGAAGAGGGAAACATGCAAAACATTTGCTTTTAATTCCTCCAGGGTTATACACCCTGAGTGTTTGTCCTGCCTAACCTTTCTGAGAAGAAAATCCCCTCTAAAGTTATCTACACCCCCTTGGACACGAGAGGTGCCTGCATGCAGATGGACACCTAGGAACAGAGCAGCACTCAGGGACCAGCTGGACTCACTGAAGCTCCCAGGGAATGACAGAGTTTTCTTCCCTGTCAGCACAGTTACAGCTCTGCACTGCTCTGTGTGTCCCGACCAGCCTGGGCAGACACTATGAAATCTCACCTTTATTATCTTCAGCACTATTGAACAATCGATTCCAGTCTCATCTGCTGCCCTTGAATTAAGGGATGTAGCAGCACTTTCATCTTTGCTGCCTAATGAGCAGCCCTCAGCGACCTTCATGAACCAAGGCTGGCCGAGTGTATTATTCTTTGTCTGAGCACATTGCACAGCCCAACGGGACAGGGCAGACCGGTTCTCCTGCTGCCCTGGCAGTACCAGCATCCCCAGCAGCACCCTAGGGCTTGCTTGATGATGGGCTGCTGGTTTTAAAACTCTGCAGCCACTAAAGTATCCTTCCATTTTAGCATTGGATGAAATGCAAGGCAAGGGTGGTCTTGGAATTAAAAGGCCATCCAAAGCCCAATTATCCTTCCATTTCTTTGGCAAGGCTAATCCACAGCTGGCCTGTGCCTACAGCACACCAAACAGACAGACAGACATGAGGCTCAGCCCATTCCTTGGGCATCTGCCCCAGGGTGTGATTAAACAGACACATCCAGCATCTGTTTCCTTCTGCAGAGCTGTTCTGCACAGGGCAAGGAATGTCCCTATTTCCCTCTTACACGTGTGCATCAATAATTAATGAGCCCTATGCAGTCAGTTGCTACTTCCAAGAGACAGAAGACTCAAGATCACTCACTCTTCATTCACACTGTGCAGTTGTTTTCAAGGCAGAGACCATATTTGGCCAGAGGAGTTAAAATAAAGCCCTTCTCCCAGCAATTCTGAGGATTTATCCATACCTTATAAAGCTCTGTGATTCCAGGACACTGTTGAAAATCTGCTCTCTGCTCGCAGAAACAAACAGCCAGGTGACATCGGCCTCCTTCCCTGCAGGACAGATAAAGCACACGAGGGTTGCAGTGAATCCTCACCACAGGACTGAGTCTGCTCTGGGGAAAGCAACTCTGTGCTTAAAGGTTTAGATACCAACAAGGACCACTTACTCAAATACAGAAATCTGGGGACATTTTTTGTATAAATCTTTCTATTAAGGTATCTTAACTTATATCTATTGTGCTGTTTCATCAGCATTTGTTTCTTTCCCTCCTATTCCCTTCTTTGGTTTAATCTCCTGAGACCTCTTCTCCCTACTTGATATTTTTCTTTCATGGAAAAGGCACAGACACAGTAAGAAAACAGCTTCACAGAATGAGCATCCAAATAGCATCCTCTCCTCACTCCCTCAAAAAAAAAAAACCTAGGCTTAGAGCACAGCAGAAAAGCCAACGTCCAAAAAACTCTGCTATTTAACCCAACAAGTCTTATAAGAGAAAAATAAATAGGAGAGGAAGAAAGCATGATTTTCACCCTGCCCCAAACCTGCACAAACTCCAACCTCCACACAGACCGGGTTCAGTCAAGCAAGTTTGCTGGAGCAAATTAATTTTTTATGTGAGGGAATCCCTTCACCCAGGACAGCTGTCCCTGCCCTGGCACCCCGTGTACTCAGGGCACGCAGCTGAGGCCTCTCCTCTGCTAAAGAGCAGCACTTCAACCCCTTCCCTGCCAACCCCAAACGAAGGCTAGAGAGCACACAGAAGGGGAATCAGACTGATGGCTCTTGATGAAACCTTGTGCAGTTGATAACTATCGACTTTACAGCTGAAACAAATTCGTTTTCCGAACAGAAATAGTTGCCAAACTTTGCTCCTTCCCTGCACAGTGACCACACCACATGCCATTCTGGTTTCCCCTTTTGATTTCTAATTTCTTCTTTTCTGGGATTTCATCACCTGGCAATAGAACAGTCTCCAGAGGCTCCTGAATGACTCTGAGCTCAGTGGATCTGCACCACACAGAACAGAGACAGCAGATGGTGATTTTGCATTAGTGGGATAGCTCAAATTACAGAGACTCTTCAAGGACGATGTCCCAGAGGTCCCCAGATTTGGTTCACCCCACAGGGAGGAGCAGGGGCATGTGAACTGGATTGTGTGGGTAATTTTAGAAGTATTACTCCATGTGCCAGAGGAAAATATCACCCTGACAGCACAAGTATTGCCAGTAATCATGAAATCTGGGTGGCAGAGGAAGAGGAGATAGGTATGGATGTGGAATGGACCATGCACTTTGTTCAGATTAACATGCAGGCTGGAAGATGGAAGGGACATTTGTCCATGAATGTGTATTCTCCATCTTCTGTGAAAGCATTTTGCTCCCTCAGCCCCAGTACTTCCCACAGACATGTTCACTTCTCAGCCTCCTGGCCTGAATCTCCGTTAAGAACCACGTCTCATTCTGCACCACACCCCTGGACATGGGAGGAATTCACTGGTGTACATTTTACTGAAAGGACAAAGAGGCCCATGTGGAATTACAGAAAAAGGATACTGTAAAAAAAACATTCTTACAAAAACATGGGGCCCAGCCTGCAACTTACTGTAGCCTCTGTGAATCAGAGGCAACTTGGGAAACCGGCAAGGTTCAATGGACAGTCAGAGCAGAGAAGAAATCAGACCTTTTAGCCTCAAAAACCAGTACATGGATGTGGGTTTATCCACAGGCATTAAGGAGCGGGTCTAGTGCCCCATCATTGCTACCAGCTGCCAGACACTCACTTCATGTGGCCTCAAGGCACCTTCACTGTCCCACCAAGACAGAGCTGCTCCTGCCATTAGCGCATTCCAGATCTGAGTTCGGACTCCGGTTTGCCCTGCAAGCTCCTGCGTGCCATTTGACAAGGGTATATCTCATTATTCACAATTAATCCGTAGCCTTCTCCCTCTGGACTGAGAAGAACGAGCTACAGCTCTGCTCAGCACACACCCTCCCCGGGCTGCAGCTTTTATCCTACATCTGGATCTGCTCACTGAGGAAGCCAAGCGCTGTAAATATATTTTAAAAACACCAAGACTTGTAAACGCTGCAAGAAATGATTACTGTCTCTCAGTGATCAAGAAGAAATATGTCCTTTCATAAATTTGAACCATCTGACCCCCTAAAAGAGAAAAAAAAAAGAAGAAATGAAGGCAAGAAACTGCTTTTGCTTGGAGTTGGCTTGATCCTGACTGTGCTACAGAGACCTGGCCCAGCAGGGTCATGTGGAGGGTCACAGCCTGCTGACCCCACTTAGAGATGTAAGATGTGGATGATCCCTTCAAATTTTCAACAGCTGGAATTACATGGGCTTAAATACTGTAGCCAGGTGTGTGACAATCCTAGAGACTCCCTGGTATGTGACTACATGAGAATGATTACTTTAATTAATTTCTGGGTCATTATAGGGATCAATTCTGGTGTTGTGGCCCATTAAGCAATTTGGTTTGTCCCAAAGCACTTGGTCATTATTAGCTCCGAGCCAATAAGCCACATCACACAACCACAATCAATAGATGAAAAAGAATTTTGAAGGAAAAGAAAGAAAAAGCATGGATTTTGATCTCGCTTAGATCAATAATCTCCCAGAAATTGGTGGAATTCCCTGATGTAAAATCAATGTGAGCAAGTTCAAAATTGAGTTGTTTTGCTTTGTCAAGAAGATAAAATGGAGAGCTTGGGCTGTGCCTTTAAAGAGAGACATTTATAGATTCGATTTTATTTGCAATATCTTCCTCTCCAGAGAGTTTCTCCCCATTTATAACCTTGAAATATCTGTTTGGAGTGGGGGAGGGGGCAGAGAATACAGGGATATTGCACATCTGCCTGAAAGAAACCTCTGATAGCACTTCAGGCCACTCATCATTCACAAACATATCTACCCTCTGTCCTCACCTACGACAGGGAAACCGATGCTCCATTTAAAACCAGTATTTTCACTGGGACACACCACTGAAGATGTCTGACCTTTATTCCCCGTGGTTTTAGCATTAACC
This sequence comes from Cnemophilus loriae, assembly GCA_013397755.1. Taxonomy (NCBI): domain Eukaryota; kingdom Metazoa; phylum Chordata; class Aves; order Passeriformes; family Corvidae; genus Cnemophilus; species Cnemophilus loriae. Next base: position 2,511,697 of record VZTF01004912.1, on the reverse strand, counting down.
TAATGTGTAGCCTGGCCCAAATGTCACCCGTGGGGATGTGCACACCTTCAAGCGGGCAGCCCCACGGTCCCATTGTCCCTTTGCCCCATGGATTTTGTGCAATTATCAGTGCAGGGGCACTTCTGAGTGCCTTTAGCATCACACTATCCCTCTTTGGGCTACAGCACTCCAGAGGGATAAATCCCAGCGTGACAGAGCTGCTGGCAGGCTTTAGGGACCCCTTGAGAGAAAAGCTGTTTAAGGATATCTAGATGGATCAAATCCATAAAACAGGCATTTCCAAATCACAGACTAACAGATGTACATAGATAAAACAAGCTTTTTTCGCTAGTGATCCTTTGAAAAAGTTCCAAGATGGTTTTTGATTACTCAATGGCAACTACTGAAGCACATTTCACACAGGACTCCAAAATGTGTATAAAAATACACACAGCAGGTAAATGCATGATCTGCTCAGGCTGTGCACAAGCAGAAGAGGATTCCCTTACACCTGCAAGTTGGTGAGTCATAGAAACCTCTTCTTTCAGGTGCAAGCACAACAGGGGACTGGAGAACCCAGGTTCCACCCCCAGAGTTTGGACTTGCGTTTGTCCACTCATCCAAGGAAGCCGTGAGTGACTCATTTGGTCTCACACTCCTGAATGTAATAAAACCCCTGAGTGCCACAAAGTGGTGATGTACACGTTGACGTCACCATCTGCTGCTGCTTAGAATTTCACAGGAAGATTCTGGTGAAAGGATAAGTTGTTGTGCTGACTACAGGCTCTGGGAGCCCGGTGTGCTGCTGAGCCCCTGCGTCTGTGCGGCAGGCAGAGCCTGGGATCTTCAAAGGGTTTGGCCAGGGGTTACTGAGGGATTACCCTCAGCATGAACCTCTGGGCACTCGATTATTTGACAGTAATTGCCTGTTTCTAGCTGCTACAGCATTTCCTGCATATGAGAAACCTCACTTCTTAACTGAGGCTTTGCTCATTTACTGGGTAGCTGGGAAAGGAGCAGCTCTTAGGGGTAATCAAAGAGCTGCAATCTCAACACTTTGTTCCCCCTGCAGTGACTTGTTAAACTCCTCCTTGTTCTGTAAGAAAGTTACAGCTCCAACAGAATTTGTCATCACTGATAACTGGTAATGGTGCTCCTCTGAGTCCCTCTGAAAATTCCAGCCAAAAAATGTCATCTCCTTTGGCTATCAACTACTCCATGTATATACAATGTAAGCCCAGAAGATGGAAACACTAAAAAAGTGGTTTGGGGTTTTTTGTTGTAAAATATTACATCTGTGCCTGCAGCAGTTCACTCTGGAAGCCCTCAGAAGCTCCAAGTGTTCACTAACAGCACAAGCCAAATGCTCAACAAGGGAATTGACAGCGTGACTCTGAACCCACCTCTTCAGCTAAATCTTGGCTTAGAGGGGAAAAATGCGATAGCTTAGAAAAGATGCAGGTAGAAACTTCACACCCATCCTGCCCGCCCAAGTGAATACGTGCCCCTGTCCCTGTTTCAACTCTTCGCCAGTTAATGGTTGCTTTTTAATGAATGCTGACTGTTAGGATGGGAAGCACTGTCAGCATGGAATAAAGGGCATGATTAAGAGCACAGATTTGTTTCCAAATTATCTGTAAAAAACATTGGAGTGTCATTACAAACCTCCAGGGGCTTCGGGCAATTCAATCTCCAACACCGTTTGCAGGCTGTTTTGCTACAGCTACCCAAATGATGGCAGTGACAGCAAGATGTGATGGCAAATTCTGCTCTGTGGACACTCAGGGTGGGATTCTTTGCCTCCACCCTCCCCCATGTGAGATGGAGAATATTGCTGCTGTGGATTTCATGCAGTCGAGGGTGCAACAGAAAGGTGGAGCATGTCCTGCTTTGAAGGAGGAGACAAAGTTCAGGCCTGGGCACATTCAGAACTTTTCTCAGATATTTCAAAGTGCCAAACAGTGCATGAAACCAAACTGTGCCATGAAGCAGAGCGGCAGTCTGTGGCCTTGCAGAGGCATCTGTGACTGATGGAACACATACCTGCACTTCCCAGCAGCCCTGTGAATCGGTATTGCTCGTGTTTAAATGTTTTGCTTGTTCTCCTTCCCTCCAAGAGAATAATTATGGCCTTACCTTCTCTCGTTCATTAAATCAAACCTCGTTCTCCACAATGAAGAGCATTCCCCACTGGATACGCTCGCTCTTGTGCTGAGACCTTGTCAGCTCAGCTACAGCCTAAAGCAAAATTTTCTGGCTGGGTTTATGAGCTCTTCTATACAAAGGGATTATAATGGAAACTGCAATTTTTCCACTACTCTGAGAACCTGCCTACCCTGGGATGGGACTCTCGGTACCCCCCAGCGTCTCACACATGCCCTGGGGCAGCGTGAAGTGACCACTTCCCAGTCTGACAGCCAAACCTCATGACTCAGTACAACTGTGTGCTATGTTGCTCCACTGATTTGTTTTTATAGAAGAATAATTAATTCACAGTGACTGACATTGTTTTATTTCCAGCCCATCACTGACATCTTGTCTGAGTTACATCATATCCCTCAAATTGCCCATCTTTTTTGGCTGCTAGTGCTCTTTATTCCCCCTTCTTTAGTATGATATTCATTATAATCTGCTCTCTTATACTAAGGCCAAGACTCCTGCTGTGTTTCCAGGTAATGTATTCTTTTACTGAGTGATTCATTGGGGAGGAGAGAGGGGAGAGAGAAGGAAAAGCCTTGAGATGAAAAATATCCAAGTTCCATGATTTCTGAGTCTCTGAAACAGTTCCAAAATTCCTTGTTCTGGAGGCCCTTCCCTGCACGATGAAAGCACGGAGCTTTTGTATCGTTTGCTTTATTTTGCAATATTTTATGACTCTCATATATTCTGAACTGTGTTGATTTGTGACTAGTTTTTCATCATTACCCCAGGAGGACATTTCTCTGGAAACACAAGCAAGAAACAACGCCCTGAAGTGAGACACTGCAAATGAGCAGCTGCCATCAGACGATGGATTCCATTATTTACCCCATTCTTGCAGAATACTGCAGCATCTGATCACCTCCAAAAATGACAAAGGGAAAACAAAAACATCCTTCTCCCCCTCCTTCCCCTTCCCATTTACCTCCTGCAGGCTAAAGCACAGTGAGGAAGAGCCACAGTCTTCCCCAGCCAGGGAAGCAGGTTCTGTGATTAAAGAGGTAGCCATGAATGCAAAGCATGTCAGCTCAATTCCACCCTCCCACATATATTTTCTGGAAAAAACACCTGCCTAGTACAGAGCATCTAAAGTGCCTTGATTAGTAGTGAAACCTGTAGAAATTATATATTTAAATCTTGTTAGGGAACTAGGCTCCAGTCTCCCTCTGTCTCAGATGCAGTCTGTGCAATGAGGATATTAGCATCTCCCTAGCTCACAGGCAGTAATTGATCCACGTAGATATAGAAACACTCAGCTTCTGAGGCCACGGGAGCTGTTGAAATATCTAAGAATGATGACTCCATCTCCTTGCTCTGCGGTTATTCTTGATTTACAGAAATATAAATGAGACCAATTTCTCACCATTCATATTTGAGAGCACCTCCACAAAAACAGTGATTTCGTTGAGCACCAGAATTCAGGGACCTCATTTCCTGTGGATTTGCATCTGTATGCTGGGAGTCCCTCTGGATCCTCTAATAAGCACTGAATTCATGATACAGCCATTCTCTTAACTGGGCACTAATAGGATTTCTCTTCTTTACCCAGATGCCTGCATTCATGAAATGTGTTGAGCTTATTCTCCCTACCTGTCTGTCTAAGCAGCCACCAAGGTTCATTCCCACTAAGAAACTGCCTTCACTAATTTAAAACATTCATATCCTCAGCTGCTCTAGCAGAAAGGGTATAAAGCCTAATACAATTAGTTTCAAGCCAGCTTTACTTACACTGGAAAAAAAAAAAATTACACTGCTTTCAGTTCTGATCTCCCAAAGGGCTTTCATCATTTCAAATTCTGTTTGTATATCCCTGGAACTACACTGACATCAAATCAGCATAAGTTAAGTGAGAATCAGTTAATGGAAATTTAATCTATATCATTTAAATTTTGTTTATCAAAATCTTGGCTTCACTCCAGCAGAAGGGGTAGATGCTGTGTTCTCCCTACAGCTGGTAGAACTACTCCCCATGTGCTCATGGGACTAAAAGCAAATCTGCTTTTATCTACATCTAGGGAAAGTGGGTAAAAGCCTGGTGTCAACACTGTGGTTGCATGCACAGGGCAAAATTTCCACCTTGACTTTTCTCTGGAGCAAGAAAGAATTATTCCAGCAGCTTAGAGGGCTCTTTTCATGACCCACATTTTTCCACAAAGGAAAATGAAACCAGCAAAAGCTAATTTTCATGGAATTGGCTTGACTGGGTTTATAAAGGCTTGTAATAAAGAAGCAGCAATTTCCAAACCTATATACAAGCCCACTCCTGAACAACAAGTGTCTGGTGCACTCTGCATTTTTTACCCATTCTTTTGCTTCAAAAATAGGCCTTTTTTGCAGTATATATGCAGTAATGTCTTTTGGACAGCTTTCACATTAGGTGTCATTTTATGAAGCTGAGTTTCTTATTCTTGGCTTCTCGCACTGAAGCTGCAGTTCTTATGAGCACATTTTAATGTAGCAATTTATATTCAGAACAAAGAACCTACGGTTATCCCATCATCAGAAATCCTTATGAGCTTGATTTTTTACTGTTTCCATCGTGTGGGATTATGGCTTCCATAGAAAAATAAAACAAAGTTTTCCTTTCTTTTCTCTTTTCTCTTTTCTCTTTTCTCTTTTCTCTTTTCTCTTCTCTCTTCTCTCTTCTCTCTTCTCTTCTCTTCTTCTCTTCTCTTCTCTTCCTCTTCTCTTCTCTTCTCTTCTCTTCTCTTCTCTTCTCTTCTCTTCTCTTCTCTTCTCTTCTCTTCTCTTCTCTTCTCTTCTCTTCTTTCCTCATGCGATTTATTTTTGGAATAGCAAATCTTTGTGTTTTGGGGGGTGATTTTTTGGGGTTTTTTTTTAACCAACAAGCATTTGTTGTGTATTAAAAGTTGGAATGGAACGTGCCTTTTCCCACAAATGTGTTAACCTGCTGGCCAGATGTGTAGCTTGGCACACTGAGTGCTGTTTCTCTCAAGTAAAGACCCACAGATCAGACACTTTGGGTCTGATCCCTGTTATCTAGTTGGGCAAAAATCTTGCAATATCAAGAAGTACCAGATAAGGGTTCCTTTCCTCTACACTTTTTTTTAAAGCACAGAGAAAACCCTTTAAACTCTAAATGATTTATGTGAAAGCATTGAAGTGCCTATTAAAGATGCTCAAGTAGGGAAATTTTCTCTAGTGTGAGGTAGCCAAAAAAGAATAACGTGATTCTTCTCACCAATACTCAGAGATCTCCTTCTTAGTCGCAAGGAAATGACACGTCAGTGTTGTTCCATTTGCCAGAATATATTCGTGTTTATCAAGGCACACAAGCCTGTAACTCCCAAGGCAAATTTTTTTTCCCAATTAAAACTGCAAAAAATCACCATCTCCCCCGCCTTCAGAAACTGTATTTTCTTGAGAAAAAGCATCTTGATGGAAAATTCCAACTCAGCTCTTCTTAGCTTACAGGAGCAGAAAGAGCAGCGTGAATTCTGTCGTGGTGGGTGATAACATCCCTCGAGGGCAGAACCTCTTTCTGCAGCATCTCTTGCACAGAGCTGCACCAACCCCTGGGGACTGCACACCAGCAGACAGCTCCATGTGTGTCATCTCTCTGCAGAATCAAGGCCTCACCTGGTATTTTTGAGTTTTCATTTACATAAGCATCAGTGAAAGAACATGATCCAAGCATTTTGCTCCATTTAGGCCAATAACCTCAACGGAGGAAAGAGGAGCAGAGAGAATTTATGCCAAGGCAGAAATGAGGTTGCTTTACAAATGTCTCTGTCCATCAACTTAAATTTGTTTGTCTTGTTGTTGCCTTCTATACTCTAATTCCTTTGCACAGCAAACTCCTTAGGCAGTACCTTCAGATTTTAAGTATTTGGGTGTTTTGAGCACTCTGAATTTTTGCAGGGTGTTCCACCTCTTTCCTGGATTCTTGCCATGGCTTTGCAAGTCGAAAGAGATGAGAATGGACCTGGGAGTCAATCCAGATGCATATTTGACATCAGATAATGCTGGAGAGGTTTCACCCTGAGCCTCTACTCTTCACTGAATCTGCTCAGGAAAGAAAGTATTTGCTGCATCTATGGGGAGAAAATGCATGATACAGAAAGCTGGAGGGCAGGGAAAGATTCCTGAATACCACCCATAACCCATTTTAAGAGAAATAGCACTCTAGCTCTTAAAAAAAAAACCCCAAACTACTCAAAAGTATCAAAGATCCTCAGGTCTATTTTCCAGAGTATGTTTGCTTTGGCTGCTTTCAAATCCCAGGGCTTGCTTTCCTCGCTGTGTCTCACTCTGTTAATCCTTTAGTCACTTAAACTGAGACAGAGTTTGCAAGAAGCTTCTTGAATGATGCCACCTAGAAAAGTCCACATGTGTCTTGAAGCAGTGCATTGGGAATTTATCCATCACTGATAGCAGAAACAGACACTCACAGCATTCAGTCCAAGCATGTGACACTGCAGGAGAGAGGGATGGACGTTGAGTATTCGTATTTATGAGGAAATGAAAATGGAGAAAAGCTGGGCTTTTGGCTTCTGTCCACTACTTTCCTTCACTTTAAATGTCTGCCCAGGCTTTGCTGGACCTCTGCATATTGTATTACCCTGCACTTGCAGAGCTCTGTTTTCAGTATTAACCTAGAGAGGAATTACTGGAAGGCTCTGGTGTGCTGTGTACCACATAAACCCTCACAGGGCTGCCATGGCAATAGGCTGGACACCAGCACTCATTTTTAAATGCTCTGGGGAATGGACTGGTACTTTCAGTGAGACTAAATAAGTTGTCCCAAACAAAGTTACTTAGAGCTCAATATAATTACATTTTTCCCTGCAGAGGTGGCAGCAAGAGACTTAACTCTATTCTGGGCTTCACATTCAGTAACATCCACTTTTCTGCAAAAAATAAAGTCAACTTCATTGTTTATCCTCATTTAGGATTACAAAATATGTTCAGGGTCCTGTGGAAGATGATTAATGTCTTCAGCTGGCAGTGAGGCAAATGGGAGTTAGAGATGCTCAGGTTCTCACTTTAGTTAAATGCATTTCTGCCTGGACACGGCCTCTGGGCTGTGATATCCATTCCTGGGGGACACCAGTGGCTGAGGTTGCTGTGCAATTAGGGAAAAGCTCCTGAAAGGAGCCATTCTGCACCAGAACAGCTCAGGAGTACCTGTTTCCAGCAATGCCCATCAAAAGATGCTCAGGAAAAAGCTAAAAACGAGGATCTGTGCAGCCCCACCCTTGTCAGACACACACATTCGGCCACCCCAAGCCCTATTTCTGCTTTGTGAAGGTGATGCTGTTCCCTCAAATTTCCAGTCGTGAGACAATGGCATCTCCCTGCAGACAAAGGATAACACTGACCTGTGTTAGAGTTGTCTCTCTAACCTGCACTGCCATTTGGGTCTTGTCCCACACACTCTAAAATCTGTCCCTAGCACCAGCAGCGCAGACAAATAGCATTTCCAGCCTTGCAAGAGAAAGGGAATGAAGGACAAAAATGGCCCTTCATTTTTCTTTTGCATGCTGGGCCTTACTGCAGATTTATTAATGTCTGGGCAAAATCATTAGCATTCTTTAAAAAGTCTAACTCTCTAGCCAAAACTAAAATTAATTTGATAAATTCTCCTTGACTCTCAGTTATTAGGTGAGTGCAGAAAATGTTCATAAACATGAAGGACCTTGACATTGCATTCTGAAAATTGCCCTCATAATAAATTAATTACTAATATAATTTCTCATTGCACATTTTGCCCTGCTCCTTCTACCAAAGAAGGTTTTTGTATATACTTCAAGCTCCCTCACTTTGTCACAGTTGCAAGAACTTTTATGTGACTGAGCTGTGTATTTTGAAATCTTATCTTTGCCAAATAGTTCTAACAGCAAATGTGAAATAACAACGTGAGCAGTACTGCTCAGCATCACTCCAAGACTTCACAGTGTGCTACAGTTTGGTTCAGATGTTCACAAAGATATTCTAATTAAAAATCTCAGTGGATTTGCTTTCTAAGGAAACTACCATTTACATGATAATGTTTTATGTCTCAGCAAGAAACTGCAAATAGGCACTGAAAAGAGAAATAAAAAATGCCAGTGTTGCAAGGACATTTATATATGAAAACTGGGTCAGAAATAATTTACAAAGATTACAACTATTATAAATACTGTGTTTTCAGCTGGAAAATTGGGTTTATCAAACTGCTTTTTAATTTTGATGATCTGATTGGAAATCTGACATCGTGACCTGGGAACAACATCCTTCAGTCCTTCCATTTCCATGCAAATGAGAAGAGAATTGAGCACCATGAGAGTGATGAGATGAAATGGAAGTTGTGGTCCAACATGAGACAGATTTGAGGGGGGAAAAGCAGTATCCTGTTGGGCACAGGTTTGAGATGTTGTCACTAATGAGAGATATTTTCCTGAATTTAAAACTGTAGAACCAAACTGTACTGTGTAGCCACATGCATTTTACAAGATTATGCCAAAATCCCTACAAGTGGCTTTTTTTTGTTTGTTTCTCTCTCTCTCTATTATCCTTGGTGATAGCATCCATATGTCTCAATAGTAGGATAATTTTACATACATTATTCTGTCTTTCTATAAATATTTACATTCTCTCATTGTGCTGTTTCTTTTGTGTAAGTCACACAGGCTCTGCCTCACTGTTGATCACACTTTCACTGCTTGTAAAACTACAACATTTTCACACATATGATGAAAGTGATAAAATGCCCCTTTTGCTAGTGTGGAGCACATTAATTCAAGATTTTTTTTTTCCAGATTTTAACAATTAATAGATATCCATTTTTCTTTAGAGAAACTAAACATTTTGCCTTCTCTGACAGTGCTGAGGCTCAATGCCACCCTTAATTACCACAAACCATCTGAGATCTACTGACTTAGGTGGAGCCACACCATTCTGACAACAGAAGACCTGCTCTCTAATGTGCTGTAAAAATCAAGATTTCCTAGAAATGCAGTACAGTGAACTTAAAAGCTAAACAGGGAAAATGTGATCTTTCACTGCCATTTTTACTGCACAGGCCATGCACAGGGATCCCAACATCACAGTGACCCTCAGCCTTCACGTGGCTGACTCGGCAGCTGACAAAGACACTCCAGGAAAAAGGCTTAAACTTTCAACTTGGACATCTATCACATAGTTTCACTACATTTTCAGTATTTTTTCCACAGTGAGGACCCATACTACAATGCTTTTGTCTTGTGGCATTTTAGCCACAACCACTTTAAAACAAAACTGAAAAACCAATAGAGACAGAAGTTCAACATACATATTATGTATATATATCATATATATGAGAAAGTTATTCTTTCTCCAGGCTTTGCAGTCTTCAGAGGGCCTGAATTAGTTTAGTTCAAGTGGCCAGGAATATCTTTTCAGGCACACACAGAGCCTGTACAACAGTAGGTGAAGTCTTGAGTGATGGCAGCAGGGGACTGGGACAAAAGCTGTTAAATCACCTCTGTGCTGGTGCTCCCACAGGGATTCCCCAGACAGCTGTACTGGGATGAGACCCCATACCCCACATCTCTCTTGCTCCAGCAGTTCTTTCAAATCTGCAAAAGAACTTGGAAACCAAATAGAAAAAATGACTCTGGTGACCTATTGTACGATTAATTGTTCTGGGATGGCAGTGGTGATTACACGGCTTTCACCTCAGGTGACAGCAAGCAGGATTTTCATTCTTCTGCGTGAATTTGTGATACCAAATCAGAGCAAATTCACTGCAATAGCACTGGAGAGGCCACATGCAAAGCCCCTCTGTATCATCACCAACCAAGGCTTAAAAACCATTAATCAAATGCATGGTTTATTGAAATAAGGCACTGCCTCAGTTTACGCAGTGTCTAAAGGCCAGGGGAGCTGCAGAGGAGCCCTAACCAGACTGGGATGGGTCCTCTCTGCCTGCACATCCAGAGGTCTGGAGAGCACAGGGAGTTAAACTGGTTACCCCAGTCATGTGTATGAGGCTACCAATGCAGGGAAACAAGGAGGGAGGAGGGGGAAGCCAAGCATGGGAAAGCCCAGGGGAGAAAATAAAAAATAAACCAGACTATAACTGCTTAGTAAACATAATTTTTTCTCACCCTGGGAAAACCCTGTTTTTCTGAATGTATTCTACATCATAATGGCACATGGAACAAATTAACTTGCAGCCATGACCTACATTTGGATCAGAAAAAGACTGTTCTAAAACAAAGTTGTGAGTTGATGTTGTCAAAATACTGAGCTGTTGTTTTCTTGAAGCCTTTAAGATGATCCCCTGCAGCAAAAGGCTTCAATGTATTCAACAGCAAAGCAGTCTCTTAATAGCTTTCAACCATTTAAGTCCTCAAATCCCTGGGAAGCATGGCTATCCCTCAGTCATTAGCCTCATTTGATCTAAGGACAAGCACAAACAAGAGCAAAAACCAGGAACTGCAGGAGTGGAAACAACATTTCCCAGAAACATTCAGTAGGTGTGAAATTTTTGGAGTCCCCAGCACAACCACATCAAACCAGTGAGATGTATACGTACTCGGCACACCCTTACTAGCTCTGAAATTGCTTTAGCCCTTTTGGATCACACCCAAAGTGGGGGAAAGCCAGCAGAGCCTACTCTTCTGCAGAAGAGGCAAAGCAATGTTTGTTTGTTCAAGCAGCCCGTGCTCATAATGAGCGAAGCACACACAGAATTTGCCGGCAGAAGGGCCAGATCCTGGCTTTGGAGAGGTATTTTTTGTGACCTAAAGAAGGCAGAGATGGGTTTCAACTGGGATGTTGAGATGCAAGCCCACAAGCAAGCACAGAACCTTCCCCTTCCCTCTGGCTGGTTTTAGTCTCTCTGTTTTCAGCTGTCTGGCTCCTGCCCCGTGTCCCGAGTTCAGGCTACACCCTGTATGTGGAAATGAGCCTCTTGTGAGAGGCTCTGCGGAGCTCTCCCCTGACAAAAAGCTCGAGTGTGCTGTCCCTGCCACTCCACTCTCCGAGGCTCTGGGAGCACAGGCTGACCCATGAGCAACCCTTGCCAATGAACTTCAATATCACGTTGCAATTAGGAGGCCGCAGTTGACGGCGCACGACACAGGGAAGTGTGACAAGACTGACAAGGCTGAAGGAGTGCCACAAAATGTCACCAGACATTGTCAACCCCCGTGGGGCCTGGAGCTTTCCTGGGGAAGGCTGCCAAGGAGGCAAGAGAGCACCACGGCTGCAACTCGGTGGCAAGTGGCCTCAGACAGTGTAAGAGACCCAGAGCTGTCGCGTGTAAATCTCTGAAGGGTGGTGGAAAACAGCTCATGAAAGCAAGGGAAGCAGCAGCGAGAGAACTCTGGAGGCAAATGTTGGAGCATCACCGAACCATATGCAACCCTACAAAGATAATGGCCCTAAATTACCCCTCCCTAGCCTTGGTTCATTAAGAATTTGATAGAGCTCTACTGGTGGCATTGGAAGCCTGCTCAGGGAGCCAAGTGGACTCTGGATCAGGCTCTAGGACTGGAAAATATATTAGGTCATAAAGTACTGTTACATATTTTATAAGGGAACAGCTATCAATGTCTGCTCCACCCGGAGAATATACAAAAAGCAGCTGGAAGCACAAACAGCTGTGCACATCCCAGCCTCTCTTCAGCTGCAGCTTCTTTCAGATGCTCCTAAACTCATGTTAGAAAGACATTTCCACATCTCCCTATCTCTAGAAGGACTCCTAAAACACCGAGAAAACAATTATGTTTGGTGACATATGTGAGTAAAGATAATTATAGCATAAATAAGATATGCTTGACATTATTGTCAGTCATTTGAGCTAACCTCTGGGTATGCAAAATGGGGATGATGAGAGATATGTTTGCAGGCAGCTTTAAGTGCTTCTCATATCACAACTTTTCAGTCAAGATTTTGGCATTTGTTAGCCACATTTAAAACGATGCTATGGATACAGCCCAAACCAGAGCATCCAGTGCTTGTGCATAAGATTCTTCCCAGAGCAACAGGCAACAGGGATATGTAGTGGTTGGAGGTACTGCTAATGAGACTACTACTTAGTCCCGACACAGAGATTTTTAAACTTGTTCTAAATTACCAGATTCTTTGACTAAATTCTTCACTCTCACTCACAAATTTGGTTTTGATCATACATTCTGTGCCATAGATCCATTTTCAATTCTACCACAATGTCATCAGCACTTCCAAGAAGGAAGAGAATCTGTAGATGGATGGTTCTGTGGTGAATCTGGACAATTTTGCATTTAATTTCTTTTTTGGTTGGGCCCAAATTGTTCTTCTGGCATGATTTTCCTTCTCCTTCAGCCGTATAAACAAGAATATGTGTTTCGTTAAACTGTCTTCTTGATCACTGAATCTAAATACCCAACAACTGATGAAAAGATTGGTTTACTTTTCTGGCATTATACCCCTGGCTTCCTGAGAGTAACAGATGGGTATTTAATTGTTACAAGGACTTCTATTTATTTTCCTAGAGATAAATGATAAAAAAAGAATGCTGTACTTCACAGAGTGCCCTTAAAATATAATGCCTCTGAGTGGAAAACTTGCCCAGAGTTTTCCATAACACACCAAATTAAATAGAAGCTCTGTTTGAAAGACTCGCAGAGTGCCTGGGGCTGTTTTTAGTGCTGCTCACATGGAAACGTCACAGCACAAGTCTCCACTGCAGCCCACGCAAGGCCGATATTGCTCCCCAGGAACGCAGCCGTGGCCTGTGCTGGTGGAGGAATGGATGTAAGCCTGCATGGATCATTGGGAGATTCCTGCTGGTTGAGCTCTCTGGAGTAACGCTAGCCTCAGTCTAGGACAGATTCGAGTGATTCACTGCCTCTGACTATGGCAGAGCTACAGAAATCTACACACGAGAGAAGACCTTTGGAGACTGGTGGTTGCTGAAGCTTGTATATCTCACGTATCTGTCCTGAAGTTTTAGGTGAAATGCTTCTACCGTCTGATTTTATCCACACGACAAGAAGGAGAACTAAAACAATCGCTCAGTAATGACAGAAAAGCCCAAAGGTGATAACATCTGCCAATTTAACATGGAAGTTGCCACGACGATGTAGAGGAATTCCTGGGTGACAGGGCTGTGACGACAGTCCCCCTCCCAACACTTACTAGGAAAGCTATCGCCTCTGGAGAGGAAGGGCACAGAGAATACCAGTGCCATGAAGTGTCTGAGCCACGAAGATCCAGCCTGCTGAAATTAGTTTTTAATAAATGTGCTAACACAGAGGAAATTCCTGAAAAGTGGACGACAGCTCGTGTGGTGCCAAGAGTCAAGTGGAGCTCAAGTGTGAGCCAGCTGGCCAGCATCAATGCCAGCCGAGGCAAAGCTGATAAAAACACCAATTAATAAAGATAATTAATTAAAATAATCAAGTATAGAAATACAATTAACGCCAGTAATCATGGCTTTATGATAAACAGGCCTCGTCATATAAATCTGATGTCACTCTCTGATGAGATTACAAATTTGCTTGATAAGGACAACCACAGAGATGCAACACACGGAGTTTGGTGAGTCACAGGACGTGCTGGTTATAAAAACATTATGAAACATCTGTAGAAGAGAGGTTGCTCGTAGCATGACACGGTTGCAAGGCAACCACAGCCAATGGTTGCAAAGCCTCAGCAATCCAACATGCAGGATCAAGATCAGAAAATAAGGGGTTAATCACGGAGATCAATATGAATGATTTATCAGTTTTAGGCACTGAAAACAAGGTGTGTTTAATTCAACCAAATGCAAAGTTTCACAGCTCTCAGTGAGGAATGTAGGTCACACAGGCAGCAAGGAGGACTACATGAAGCAGAGGGCTGGGAAAGAGTTAAACAACTGAATGCGAGCCCTCATTCTAGGAAAGAGAAAAAAAAAGCAAATAAGCAAATTTGACCTTTGGATATTCTAAAAGAAGAGAATTGGGGGTGGATTCTTACCTCTGCACACAGTACCAGCAAAACTGTCCTGTTTTAGCACTTGCATTTTTTAAGGCTGCTGAAAACTTGAATAAGGAACGAGTCTAAAATAATTTAGTAAAATGTCTTATATATTTTTTATGGAATTCAATCAATCTGGTTAAGCAGCAAAACAATGGAAAGGTGATTGCAGTTTTATGCAGATTTGTGTTTATGCACAAAAAAGGAGAAAAAGCTGGAGGACCCTTTTGTCTAAAGCAGCAAAGCATGACAAGAAGCAAGGTCTGAAATGTGAAGACAGAATTTTAAGGGAGCAATCAATTATACATTTTAATTGGGAAAGGTATAAATTGCTTGTAGAAAATACAGAGGAAATGGTTGGTTCTGCAGTTCTCAGTATATACAAGTCAAAACTAGACGCTATTTGCATTTCTGGAAAAAAAGTTAACCAAATACAAGTTTTCAGGCTAAATATAGGGGTAACTGGCCTTCATTAAACAAAATGCCAGAGTAAATGATCTAAAGGTCCTTTCTGGCCTTAAGCCAAATGAATCTGAAGAAACAGAGACTGCCTTTTCTTTAAAAAAAATCACATGATGACTTCTGGTTTTCAGCCAGCTGAGAACACGCTCTAAATTTTTCAGAGTTTTGACTGTTTTTTCCATTCTGCCTTTAGTATTTCAAGCAGAGCAGCATAAATATTGATAAAACATTTCCCACCAAAAAGGAGATTGTTCAGTCAATAATTTCCATTGGCATTCATATATTCTTATATGTTTATGACTGGCTTTACAAAGTGCTGGATTCCTCTCAGCATTTCTTGGTGCAAAACAGAACATTTTGTCATTTAAACATGCACACAATTTTGGTTTGTACTGTTTTTCTTACCTACTAGCTATTAGTCTTACAACTCTTCTCTTTATCTTTCTAGCACTACAGTCACAAAGTAAAAAAATATTTAATATTTTGTGAGTAATCAACAAAGTGAATGAACTTGACATATGAAGTTGTTTATTCCTGTCTTTGCAGCAGAGTTACATCAGTGCCATCTGCTAAAGTTTTTATTTTCTGTGGCACATGATAGGATCATGTTAAAGTGGAGCAGTTTCTCACTGCAGTCCTGTATGTGGTGGGACATCATTTGCACACCTCCATTGCTGCATGAGACATTGGATTAACAGACAACTACATGGGTTTGTGCAAACTTTGGATCCAAAAATAACAGAAAATATACAGATTTAATCGACCTAATGGGATGAGACCTCCAGGGCCAGTTTTTCCCAGCATTTCTTATGGTGTGTCCTAGTCTTTCCCACTGTTTTCCCACCACGCTGGGAAGGCCCTCCTGTGCTGCTGGGCCTCGTGGTGCTGATTCACTTGGTCCAAAGGGCTCAGCACAGCTCACACCCACGCAGCAAAAAGCTGAAGAAACAACATCCTTCTGTCGCACCAGCAAGATCAAGGCTGGTTATTAATTTTTTTTTAAGTGATGCAGCCAAATATGAGTTGGTTTATCTCACTGGGGAATTCCACTTGGGGAAAACAAAGGATGAAGTGGCGTGTTCTAATGAAAAGCATACACTGCTGCAACCTACAGGCCACAGCCAGAATGCATCTGCCAAGAAATACATTTTTTTGGGTGGGAAGACATTTTTCGCTCTGTTTTCCTCTCAATGCTGTACTGACTGTCATGGAGTTATCCCTAAATTGTACAATATGAATGAAAGGAGAATTAGAACTCTGTCTCCAAAACTCATCTCTAGCAAGTACCAACATGTCTTCCATCCGTCTCCAACCCATTCCAGCTGTTTACAGCTATTCCCTTTCTCTTTCTAGCACTATAGTCACGAAGTAAAAAAATTAAATCCTGCTCTACACATTTTTTTAAGGTATATTTGAAGCAAGCACATGGCAGAGTCTCCATCAGAGCTGCCCACTGCACACCAGCCTCCCTCCAAGTGAAGTGAAGGACTCAGGGGACTCAGTTTGGAGCAAACTTGGGCACCTTCCCTAGATTTTCCCCATCTACCAACTTTGAGACCATAGTTTGTCAAGCAGCTACGTCTAATTCAGACATGTGAACTACAGACATGTGAAGAAGCACTGAAAACACTTGGAGACATCTCCTTGTCCACACATGGGGAGCTCACGGCCCCTTGGTTCTGCTGCTGACAGCCAAAACTCCTTCCACATTCCTGACTAAAGCATCAGCTGTAATTATGGGGAAAGTCAGTCTGGGACTCCAAGGAGCAAGACGCAGGCTTTGCCTGGCTCGTGGTGGTCGGACTCGCCATCTGATCTTCCCTTCACATCATTTTCCTGCTGTAACCATCAAGTTACAAAGTCAAAACCAAGGTGGCTGATTGCACTCCACAAATAGTAAATAACCAAGTCCCCTACAAGGCTGTACATATAGGACACGGAAGCTGAGCTCTTCCAGTCTTTCAGTGCTCTTCTGTCACTCAGGTAGCACCTGTGTGCTTTAGAACATCTCGCTTTGTACAGGAACACTTCGTGTGCTGTCAATGATTTGCTCGAATTATACACATTTCCAAATAACCACACGGTCCAGAAACTAATGGTAAGCTCAGAAACCAGCAGCAGTTTGTAAATCATTCACAGATCAACCAGGGAACAGAGCCTTGAAAGTACTATTCAAACAGCTATAATGTACTTAACAATATTGCAATAAAATTTTGACACTTGGAAATCAATAGGGTCTGACAGACTAAGTATAACTCTGTGGTCACAAACAGGAGTGTAACTAACTTCAGAAATATTGCCTAGGCTGGATGAAGATGAAAATTGGCCTTTCCTTTATTGAGGGAAGAAAACAAGGCTTTCCTGTGCTGTGATCATGTAGAGATTTCAACTCCCTGCCGCCGTGCTGCTCTCCTGATAAGAAGCTGTTTAATCTCCCTGACCCAGGGAACACCAATTCTGCTGATTCTCCGAAGGGAGTCAAGACATACAACACGCCTTCATCTCATCTCAGACGTGTCTGGGGCCCTGAATGAGCAGCGTGACAGGACATGCACCAGAGCTGCAGTGAGCCATGAGTCAGCCTCCTCCGGCCATAAACCCGAGTCATTGCAAAACTCCTTCCCATTTATTCCATCTGATCCTCTCCCCTGATTAATTTGGCAACGGCGCTGTTTTAAAAGCACAGTTATGCTCCCTGAAGAAGGTACAGAGTCTCTGGGGAGTGTTGGAGCAGTATTGCCAACTCACGTGATTTTTATCTTGAGTCTTATGATTTCTGAGTGTTCTCCAGCCTTGGCTGCCAGAAGCGTGCAATGACATGAGAAACTCCGCGAGCTCCTCTCTTAATTTTTATTAACAGTAATTTTCTAGACTTTATGGTTATACCCTAAAGACCCAGAAATCAGAACACAAAATGAAAAAGGGACCAATTTAGTCATTTTAACTGTGATTTTTAAGATTACTGTGTAATTCATGAAGACCTGACTCAATATATTTTTCTATTGAAATTGGCAGCACTGTTTGCTTTTCATCCTTGCTAAACTGCCCTTTAATATTATTCTAATTTAACTGTCTAGATTATTAAAGAAATTGGGAATACAAACTCTGTGTATCTGGAGGCAGAACAGCAACCTGAGCAATTTTTTTCAAGTGGAAAGGACTTGTTGGCACTGGATGAGAAACAGCCACGGGGATGGTGGGCAGGAGGAGGGAAGGAGATAGGTCCTAACTGGAAAGGCAGAGAAAAGAAAGAGGAGTTTTCTTCCCCTAAGGAAATGCCCCTCCATGGAGCCACCCCAGAGGAAGAACAGCCTTTTTGGCTGCTCTCCTCAGGATAAGATGGGCTGGCAAGAAGCAAAGACATCTTCTGCAAAGCAGGTCCCCAAGCACATGGCTCATCTGCTTCTCCTCTGCTTTCCACGGGCCTGCAGCCAGAGCCAGCTCTGAGTCAAGGAAATGCTGTTCTTGGGGCAAAGAGCAGCCTGTGTTTAACCAGCCTTGAACCCAGAGGGGCAAATGATACACATACATGATGCAATTCCTGCAGTTACCCAGCTCCCAAGCTGGGCTTCTCCTTTGCCTGTCCAGGTGCCAGGGGCTGTGCACGCAGTGGGTGCATCCACAGTGTCACTGCTCTTCAACGCAGCCAGGCTTGCAAATGAACAGAGGGTTCCAGTTTCCTCCTCGAGCATTCAGAAAGGGTTTGCTGAAGTCTGCTGTGGGCAAATGATGCTGCTGACAGTGCCAAAATCTCTCTGTTGCTAATAGAGCAGCCAAGCTCCCATAAAGGGGAGCTTTGTTAGGGACAACTGTTGTGACGCTGGGGAGGCACATGACCATCAGAGCCGCTGTGTTTCAGGGGGCAGGCAGGAGGTTGTGCACAAGTTGTCTTTGCCTCTCTAAGAAGAGCAGTCAGACAACGGCTACCACTGCTCCTGGAGGAAGTGCCTCTGCCCAAAACCATCGTGGCAGGTACCCTGTGGGTGTGTGTTCCCTCGCTGAGCCGTGGCATGGTCACTCAGTGGTGGCCACAACACGCCTCCTGTGATGCTTGGCATCTTTATAAAAGTGTTACCTACTGGAAGCATTTAATTAACTGATAATTTTAACCATCAAAACAAACAAAACAGAACAAAACTGTTTAGCTCTGATGACTTAGGAGAAAACCTTGAAAACATAACCCGGGCATTCCCTGTAGGCACCAAAGGCAAGTGCAAAGGTTGCCAGACTTCACATTTTGCTTTCAGATACTGTGGTTGTAAAGTCAACCTCTTTCTTTTAGAGAACCTGACATAATTTTTGCATGGGAGGAGGCATTAACAGCTTCTCTGGGCATTATCTTTGAGAGAAAAATCATTTAGCAGATATTAACTATCTCTGGATAGTAATGGGCCAGTGAAGAAAAATGTGTTTTGCTTAAGTGTTCATTACCACTGCAAGTTTCACTTGCTTTGAAACAACTTGCATATTAAGTAGCAATAATGTAAGCCTCATTAGGGGCTTCCCATATGTCTGGCAGCAAAAGGATACACAGCCCTGGTACTGTGAAAGAATCAAAGCTATTCCCAGCCTCTGGCAACCCCACCCTGCCACACTCCTGCTCCTGGGCTGACCTGCAGTCATTCCTCCTCCCCTTTATGAATAGCTACTCACACATCTTCCCATCTGTTAAGAACTGCATTACCCTGTAAGTGCAAAAGAGATGACTGGTATGCCCATTACTCCACTGGACTGCTCGTAAAATAAAGAGATATTCAAGGGAGATGAGTAAATGTATCAAAATGCAGCACTAAGGAAGCATTCATCCCACCACAAATGGAGAATTATGCTCAGCTGCGCTGAGCTTTGCCCCAGAGAGAGGAGGGAAGAGACCCGAAGCACTGAGCCTGATAATATATATGTTAATATAAATGGGAGAAGGGTTTTGACAAATTGAACATTTAAATATGCAAATATGCACTTGTAAATCTACAAATGTAAATTTGCACACAAAGACGTAGATTTCTAAGTGTACTGAATACTTTGGAAATGTGGAGATTTGACGCTGTCTGCATAAAAAAAAAAATAATTTGAAAAAAATCAAGATTTGATGTATTAATAGCCAGACTCAACCAGTAATGAAAGAATTTCACCCAAAACTGTATTTTGTATCTTGTATTTTCAATCTATAAAACAAAATAACTTTAATTTCTTTGAAGCATGCATTTTTATGAAGTTAGAGGAATAAAAATTCTGACCTTGAAACACAATTATATTTATAGTAACGAACGACAAAATACGTACAATTCAGTTTCTCATTAAGCCTCAGTTAGATGAGATTAGCTAATCAGGCAGTTTATTTTCCAAACACCTATATGCTGCTATTGTTTGCTTGTTTGTAGTTCTGGCAGACAAGCTTTACAAGGATGCACTACATGATTAAGGATTTATTTACATTTTCTTTAGCTATCAGCAGCATTATATTATAAATAACACTTCTAATCACCAACCCAATTCTGTGTTTATAATGCCCATAAATTCAGAGCACTGATTTGGTTTTTTTGGCGAAACTTCGCTGCCTTTATGTACAGACCTCTGGAGCCTGATCTAACTCTCATTAAAGGATCAATGGCTCTCACAGACATCCGGGCATTCAACCAGGTCCCATCAGGACTTTTTCAATCACTGGCAATAACACAAGAGCAACAGAGAACTTGCAGCTTCACCTCAAAATATGAAGTGTGTGGTTTTAAAGCCAGTCCTGGGAGAGGCAGAGGTGAATGCACTCGCTTTTGCAAAGAGCAGATCTCCTCCTTGTGGGGTGGCGTTTTAGCAGTAGCTCTGAAATCCATGTGCATTTTATCCCTCAGTTTCAGATAGGCAAACATAGCGAGATGTTACATGGTGCACCTGAGCAGCTCCCTGGCTGCCATTGGTAAGTGTGGGAACCCTGCTCCCTCCTTCCCTCCTTCCCTGCTCCTGCCTGCACTGCTCCAACCTCCTCCCTGCACAGCCTGGCCCCTGTGAGACATCCCACTGAGCCACTCCCACCCACTAATCCAGCAGAAAACCGTCCACATTTTCCACCCAGTTAGCAAGTTTGCCACAGTTACCCTAAACCCACACTTCTGCACCCCCAAAGACAACTTACTGCCAAGGCCTGCCACGATATTAGCACAGCATTACGTAAAATTATCAGCGTCAAATGCCTCGAGCCTGATCTTAACCCCACACAAATCAAAAGGAACCCCACTGGAGCATGAAAGAGCCATAAGTGAGGGGAGATTCAAGGCTTCAGCATCCCTGGGTACCCCAAATTGCTCCTGCCTTTGTGGGCTGCCCCCAGGCTGTCCACTCAGCACCTTGGATGCTGCCTCTGAGAGGGGAGGGAAAAAAATCAAAGGCTGAGAACAAAGAAGGTCATTCAGCAGCTGTTTCAATCCTATATTTTGACCACAGCTGCCAAAAACTAAGAGCTGGAAAGATTCAATAGGTCACCCTAGTCAACACTCCGTAGTATTTTCTTGAGGGCTTTTATCCAGTTTATATTTAAATGATTCAAGCAATGGGGATTCCACAATCGACCAGACTTTGCTGTTTGGAAAAAACACACTGACAGCCAGCTAACATTTCCTTCTGCTCATTTTTCCTGCCATTCCTACTCGCTGTGCCTCCTTCTAACAACCAACACAATTTTTCCTGTGCTTGCCCCGTCCCTGCCGTGCTACACTCAGGTTGGGATGAAGCAAAGGGAAAGGCTGACTTGCATAAAACGCAGCTTGAAGGACAAATTTTTCCTCAAGATCTCGGGAATATTTGCTCCTTGGCTGCTGGCATAAAGCACAGCAGTCCTGGAAATATCCTGAGAGATTTAAGGCACAAACTGGTGATCTTAACAAACTAGATACCCTGCCCTGCTGGGTGTCTCCAGTGTCACTATTGATATTTGAATTACAGCCCTCCCCTGAGCTTTCATGTGAGCCATTCAGGGTTCTTCTGAGCATCTCTCCATGTAAAGCCCTCCCACCCCACTGACATCCTTCCAACCCGTCCAAGGGAGCCTTTGTTCTCCCGACCCACTCCAGAGAAACAAGGCCCTTTACAAATTGCAGACCATCCCTTCAATTATATTTCTATAGTAATGCTGGCACATTAGTTCCACTTATCCTTGGTTAATAGTTCAGCTTATATTCAAAAAGCCATTAACATAAAATCAACACAGCAATTTTGTATGAATTCTCATATCATTAATCCATTTAAAATGAATACACAGTTCACACTCCAAATTCACTTAATTATTGACTTAATAACATTTAAAGAGACCATGGTCTTTGCCTCCACTGGAATGCAATATGTTTTTTATTCCTCTCTCCCTATTTTTATAGGTTTCCTGCAGAAGTTAGTTCTGCAAGGTTCGGGTAATGCTTGGAGGTGTCTCACCTCACCTCACCTCACCTCACCTTTCTGTGAGAACTCCCCCTGCAATCACAGATAGTTTCAATCACATTAGGAAGAGCCTGGTGGCTGGTTTACCGGGGCAAAGAGGGAAAATGTCCACGATGGGCTGCACAAAATGGGCCCCATTTGCCCAAACCCCTCTCAGATGGCAGCCCTGGGCATCCCAGCCTTGAGCATCTTGGGGGAATTCCTTTCAACCTTCTCCTGGCATGGACTACAGGAAGCCCTCAGGTTGCCCTGCTCCAGTGGCAGCCACGAGCCCTGCTGAGGAAGGGAAGAGAATTCCTCCTTCCTCTGTAACTGATATAATGATCTTTCTAGCTCTGGCATGGGCAGTGAATATATCACGATAACGTCTAAGCATACACACAAAATTAATAGTTTCACCAAAACTGTCTATGAAGAAGCTGGTTTTCCTCCAAAATTTGATTCAATATTCCTTTGTTCTCACTTCTTCCCCATTCCTCTCCTTTCTCTCCTTGTCATCATCCATGGCAAATGATATTGTTTGTGCTTCAGCTGCTGTTACAGGCCAAAAGCAATCAGCGAGCGGCAGGTCCTGCATTTCACTTTGACAAATATCGGGTTAGGGCTTGTTTCAATCCTCACATAATTTGTGTCACTGTTGGAGGCCCTTCCCTGAGACTTGTTTTCCTCCAGTGGCTCCGGCGGGATTTTGGAGCATGAACAAAGATCTGGGGAGGGTCAGAAAAACATCTGAGAGCCGGTGGGGAAAACATGTTCATGGCTCACACGGACCATTGCCCCTTCCAGCCTCCCCATGTGGCACTTCCCTGGGTGCCCCTGGTGCAGAGGAAGGTCCCAGCACCACTCTGTGCCCCAGCTGGATTTCACCTTGCTGTCACACAAGGCAGGGCTATCACACTCAAGCCATAGGTAAGGAAGTCCACGCTGGGCGTGCTGTTTGCCAAAAGTCCTTGAAAACTACTTTGAGCCGTCCATGTGAGTACAGCAACTAATTCGATTACCTTAAAGCCACTTCTGTTTGCCCTGGCCATGTGGGACGCTGCATCCCACAGCACAGACGCATCCTGAACACCCTTTGTCCTCTCCAAGTCAGCAGGACAAGCCAGACACCCCCACTGCCTATAGTACACTCACAGCACAACACTGGCAGGAAAATTCCACTGTAATAGACTCAAGTAGAGCCTAATTGCATCAGGTTTGGTGCTGGAAATGGCCACTGGAGCCTATGAGGCTACTCTGCTTCTCCCTGCCTTTCACAGAGAAGTGAATGCTTGGAAGATCACACCAGTGGAAAGGAGCCAAATTTTACTAATGTACTCTTGCCACCAACATCAGCAAGAGCAGAATCAGATGCACAGTGCTGCAGGTCATAAGCAAACATTTGAATCTGGATAGTGTAGTAAAAAAAGAGCAGAACCTCCCAGCACAGACAATAACCATAGTGTGTGGTTTCTCCTTGGGAGAATTGGGCCCTAGGGTGTTTCCCACATCTTCACCAATACTTAACACTGTTCCCTCTTAATTTAGGCACATGGAAATTCCCAGGTAGCATTTGCTTGGGACTGCCTTTAAAAGACTGCATTGGTACTTGATAAAACTAAGTGCAACTTCGCACCCATAGTGCTTGCTGGTTATAGCTGTGAGAATGAATATTGTTCGCTGTTTGAGATCCAAGACATAGCCGCATCAGTGAAAACAGTCCTTTCCTTAATATCTACTGATGCATCTATTTGTTTCAGAAACTAACACTGTAACCCTGCTTTTACTATGAAATGCAATCAAAACATTGAAAGGAGTCATGAAACTGCCCCTGAAACTCTGTGACATTTCGCAAACCCTGGCAGACATCTCCACGATGCTCTTCCTCAATTTGTCACAGATTTTCTAAACACTGTGTTTAGCAAACACAGCCCTCAAAATCTTCTCTGAACAAGATCCAGAGCCTGGTTCTGGGCGTTGTGCAGATCAGTGCTCTCACTGCAGGCACCGACGTGTTCTTTGGGATCACGGCTGCCCCTGGGATTGCTGGGGAGATGCAGCAACTCAGCCCTTGCCTGTCCCTACCTGCGCACCCAGCAGCGATCGCCGCTGCTGGCAGTTTGAAGGATATGACAGGACAGGAGGAATCTACTAACACAGCTCCCAGACAGCTGGATTCAGGTCGGAATATCCATTGTACCAGCCAGGTGGTGCACAGCAGTGTGTGACCACAGCCGGGGCTGGACCCTGCAGTGGCCTCCCAGCTCAGCTGAGCCCACTGCCTGTGGCACACGGGACACCTGGGAGAGCCACGGGCTTTGGAACCACAACGGCTGTACTCCCACACAGCATTTCTGAGAGAAAAACACCCTAACAAACTCATGGTGGTTGGGCACAGCACATGAGCGGGTCAGGGTGCAGAGGGCACCCACAACCCACACCAGGCCAATCCCCGCGGTGACAGAAGGGTCGCTGTGTCCGCTGCTGGCACAGGCAGCTCCCGGGCAGGCAGCCCTGCCAGCACTGATGGTCTCCCTGTGCTGCTGCTCACACTCAAACACCCAGCCTGGGACGTGTCTGGACTAACAGGGCTGCTGAGCTCTCGCCTCGAGCCAGCCCGGGCTCAGCAGCAGGAGTGGAAAAATACCTCTTTTCTGTGTGTACCCATCCACGCCTCCCAGCTGCTGCCCCCCTGTTCCACTCCATGGGACGCACGAGTTAATCCAAACCACCTTGGAGGGCTGCCCTGCTTTGGAGATTCACGTCATGCTCCCTGTTGGGCGCCTCGCCACCCTCATAAATATGTACTGAAATGATGGTCCTCGTTCCCAGAATAGATCACATCAGAACCAAATCTGCAGCAATGTGGTTAAATGTTATCTCTGGCTTACTGCGTCCAGATATTTGCTGTGGAAAATCACCATCGGAAGGGACAATTTAAGATTAAGCAATCACAAATTTAACGCACACACACCATTTCACGAAGAAACTTCAGAGAAAGCAAGGAACTGAGTCACTGCTGGGCTCCTCCGGGGCATGTGCCAGCAATCCTCAGCGAGAGGGATGTACCTGTGGATGTCTCAGCTGGAGCCAACTCCCAGACACAGCTTCCCTCTTCCAAGGAGAACGGAGATGCTCAAAAACACTAGTCTCAGAAATAAAGCAAATTTCCAGCTGTCTACATTCCCATTGACTTTGGGAGGGATGAAGGCTCAGAGCCCAATCGTGGGCCTGGGGATCATAAGAAGCTCCAGTGAGACACAGCTCTAAATCACAGAATAAACACCAAGAACTGCCTTTACCTGTGGAAGTGATGGAGACACATTCACACACCTGCCAAGAGCATTTGCACATGGCAGGAACCACACAGAAGATCTTACAGCTGGATCTGCTTTGTCTTACTTGCAGAAACAGGACAAAGAAGAGACAAAGAAGAGCAATACTTTAATTTCCATACTTGTAAGAAAACAACATAATCCTGATTACTGTATATGCTTGTTGAAGGGTAGGATGCTTCTAATGCTTACGTCTTTTTTCAATACAGATGAAAGAAAAATAAGAAAACATGTTCATACCAATCAACAAGGCAGATTAGGATTTTATTCAGTGTATGTTTTAGACAGATGGGCTTTTCTTAATGCCCTGCACTTTCCATCTCCACAATTTTTGCAATTAAGATAAAGACACTCAGAAAACTATGGAGTATTTTTCTATCTGTGCTGAAGGATGCCCACTCCACAGAAAAAAATCTCACCCAAAAAGCAGTCCAGCCCTGCTTCCCAGAGCAGAGAATTCACCCTACATTTTGTAGAACTGTGTCTCTTTGGTAATTCAGCTCTACCTGAAATCTTTAGATCCTCTCATGATTTTCATCTACAGCTCTACAATCTTCAGAGTCCTAATAATTTCTGCATAGATAAGAGGTGCAGAAAGACTGAACTATTTAAATATAACGTAAAGTCTATGATAATGAAAGGATGTAAGGCCACATCCACCAAATCCTTGATGGTACTCAGACGACTGGAATTTTATCAGTAAGAGCATTTTATTGCAGCCCTGGGTCACAACTGGACATCTTGTTTCATGGAAGATATGTTCAAGTGAATTTCTCTTCCACATTAGAACAGACCAACATTTCAAAATTCCTGGCAACAGTAATTTTTTGAGGAAATAGTTGCTTTGCATTTATCAAAACATTTGGTTTCTACATGAATTACTTCTTATTTTTGACAGTTTCTGTGACAGTAGGAAAAATATAATTTGAAATTCTCCAAAGGGAAATTGAAGTTTCTTGTTTTACTAATGCAGACATGGACCATACTCATACTGCTGTAATTTCCTTGTCTTTTCTTTTCTTTTCTTGTTTCCTCTACAACAACAGCAACAACAAAATGACTAAACAACGTGATTTCACAAACAGTTTTGTTTCTGGTAGAATTCAGTCCCAAACAGAAAGAGACTCAATGAACATCCCTACGAACAGTTTGTTTGTGTTGTCAGAGGTACCAATCAATGCCTGCAGCTGAACAAGCAGGTTTTGCTCTGCCTTTTTTGCTTGCAGATGTGCCTGTACTGCCCCAGCACTGCCTTTTCCCCACTATTTTTTTTCTCCTTCCTTTGCTCCATCAACACAACCCTTCTGCAGCAGGGTGGGATGTAAAGTTTGAGTTGGCCAAGCTGCAGCTCAGCACAGGACTCCAGAAGTGCTGGGGTTCTCTCATCCTGAACGAGGATTTCAAATGAGAGATATTTGCTGTCACATGAGGCACTTATAACTTAAACTGACTTTTTGGAGACGAGCAGGAACTTCTGCAGCTCTTCAGGAAAAAAGGCCCATCTAAATTGGAACATCATTTGCGCAAGCGGGTTTCACAGAAGTCATGAACTACCTTGGGGAGGGTGGGGTGATTTTTTTTGCTCTGCATCTGCTGTTCATGTGGGGTTTTGCTTTAGGCTGCTACATATTTCGCTATTGTCTCTTCCTTCCCCCAAAGACATTGAGAATTCCTCCGCCTCATGTTCTATTTACAAGTTTTTGTGGTTTTGTGCTTTATCAGCTGGACTGAGTGGGAGAAGCTCAGTTTTATAGACTTTTAATAGAAAAGTAGAGAATAGCTCACCTCAAAATCTTACATTAATGGTTTGTAATGTGTCAGGCACTATCCTACTTTCTGGAAGAGAGAATATATTTCTCTGGTTTGTGTCCTGAACTGAAACAAACTTTCCTCTGAGGAGGCTCAAGTCTGAACACCACACAAAACAAAAGAGCACTGCAGTTCTGGTCCCACAGTAATTTGAAGCTGACAGCTTTTTTTCCACTGTTGGTTTTGCTGTATTTACTGGATCAGGGTAAAGCTTCTCCTGTCTTACTCAGGCGTCAAAGACTGGAGGCAGATTTCTTCCCTCAGAGGATCAGGATCCAAGGAAACAACAACCATGTAAAAAAACATTGCACATGAAGGGCTTAGGAAACACAGGAGTGTGCACAACTCTGCTCTTTTTCTGGAGTAAAGATTGTATATATGATGATTATTTCCTTCCTTGGTCCAATCCTTTTTATCAGAGACCACGGCTCCACCTCAGCACATGGCACACCAGCATCTCTGAGTGATTCTTCCAAGATCCTGGCATGGAACAGCCCTCCCTCATCAACACATGGAACAAAGCAGCTGTTTGACCCCTCAGATGCTGGGAAAAAGCAACCCTCAGGACAGAAACTTTCACCTCTTGGAGAAGGGGAAGGGGTCTGCATGAAATATTCTCTTTGTGCAGGTGAAAAAAAAAAAAAAAAAGCCTTGCTCTAGCTGAGAAACCACCAGTATTTTTTCAGCTGCATTCAATACAGTTTTATAATTGCATTTAAATCAGCACCCTTGGAGCAGGGTGGAGCCTAGGTTTGAAAGCCAAGAGTCGTTTGAAAACATCTTTCTCTGGGAGCCAAAAACTTTTCTTATTTGATACAGCCAGAAGGATGGGAAAAGCTTTAAGGGGGCCTTGGCAAGGTGCTCGCTGTGAAGTGTCCTGGGAGCCAGAGTTCACACAGAGCTGTTTCTGCTCAGCACCCCCTGCCTCTCTGGGTGTCCTCCCCAGCAGAACGGTCCCTGTCCCTCTGCAGCTTCTTGCCCCAAGCCTGGGACTGGCTTGCATTAGCAAGGATGTGCTGGTACAACTTGACTACACACACCCCTAAGGGAAATACAGCTCACACCCATAACAGAATTCATCTGTCAGGATAGCTCGGGCTGGCCCTCTGAGCAAACCAGCTCTTACAGCAAAAGGATGGTGTTGCTGTGTGAGCATGTCTCCATTAAGGCTTTTCTCCAAAATTAAAACAAAAGGGTATGTAGGAAAACCATGCTTCTGTGAAGTGGTAAAGTGAGGGNAATTCACTGAATTCACAAAATAATTAAAGGAGCTAACCAAGCCAGTAAAAAAAAAAAAAAAAAAAAAAAAAAGACTGGTTTTGCAAAAGCAAAAGTCTATAATCCTGATCATTTTTCATTTCATTGAAAGAAATCATGGGTGGATACTGTTATGAAACAGGTTTAAAGAGAGGTCACAAAAAGGTGATGGAAACTGGCTATTTAGAATTAGAGAGAAAAACTCATGGTTTTAAGTACAGTACGATTTTACTCAAGCAACTAAGATGGGTAATGACTATTAAATAAATCATAATATCATTTTATTATTTATAATGCTTACTGCAAACATGAGGATTTGAAATAGAAAATTGAGCCAATTTCCTAATTAGTAGTGATAAAATGCTTTAACCTCTGCATTAGCTGCTACCCATACTGTACCTTTGATTCCGCTAATCGATCTTAATTGATTAAATGAAAGCACTTCATCTTTGGATTTTATTGCCAGCATATTCTGCCACTTTCTATTACAATCCATTTTGGAAGATACCTGGTGATCATACTCTTCTCTTTCATTCTCACTTTCATCCTCTCATTAATTATCTGCTGCCAGCCCAGCTTTCTTGCAGCAAGGGACTCTAGCACGCAGACACACCTAAAATGCAGCACGTCCAACACAACCAAGAGCAAATAATCTTTTCTGCTCAAGTCTCTGCCTCAGTTAAGCACTGCCCAGCACAGAAGACTCCTTTGGTTCATGAGTTCTTTTTCCTTAAAAGTTCTTTGGGCATTTTTTCACAAGGATTCAATGTAGAGCTGCTTAATAGAGAGTTTTGTATGTGCTCCAACATTCTGTTTAAATCTAGTTAAGATGTTTTTCCTCTGAAATTTACCCCAGGTTTCAGGGTACAATTCTCCCCTAGAGAATCTGCAGTGTACCTAAAAGAAGGTGAGGGTGGTGGAGAAAACCCCACAAACTTGGATAACATGAAAACTGTAACTGCATTATTCAAGCTAAGGAATTTATTCACCTAGAAGGGAAATATTCCCTGAGAAAGCAGACAGTGGAACACCTAAATTATATTTTGCATATCTTTAATCATGACAGGATAGGTACTCAAGGACTCACATAATGAGCAGCGTACTACAACCAAGTTACTAGAGGAATACAGGCCTGTATTTGGGTTATTTGTCCCTAGGTGCTTCAGTCAGAGCTCATCATGCAAACTCAGAACGTAATATATAATCTGACCCATATATGCTATTAGAGCAGTGCACAGAGCACTGGGAAAGCGCAGGGCAAGGGGAAATGTGTTAGCACAGTCCCTGGAATCTTTATTCATGAGAGCCAGGGAGGTAGATAACGTGCTGCCGTGGTTTAACCCCAGATAGAAACTCATCCCCAGGCAGCTGCTCGCTCCCTCTCCCCTTGTGGGCTGGGGAGAGAAGCAAGAAGCGTAAAATTGAAAAAAAAAACAACCTCAGAGAGTTAATAGGTAAAGCAAAGTCTATACCCACAAGAAAAGCAAAACAAGGAATCCATTCACCACTTCCCATGGGCAGGCAGGGGTTCAGCCACCCCAGCAAAGCAGAGCTCCGTCACATGGAACAGTGACTTGGGAAGGCAAATGCCATCATTCTGATTGTGTCCCCCCTTTCTTTATTTCTTACCCCAGCTTTAAACATGGAGCATTATCCATATAGTCTGGAACATCTCTTGGGTCAGTTGGGGTCACCTGGCCTGGCTGTGTCCCCTCCCAGCTCCTTGTGCACCCCCACCCTCCTGGCTGGTGTGTGAGGTGAGGAGCAGAAAAGGCCTTGACTCTGTGTGAGCTCTGCTCAGCAATAACAAAAACATCCCTGACTTACCAACACTGTTTCCAGCACAAATCCAAAACACAGCCTCAGACCAGCTACTGTGATGAAAATTAACTCTACCCCAGCCAAAACCAGCACATAGGCAGAAACCAGTGGTGCAGATAATTAAGACAAAATGGAAATAAGTTCTTCAAGGGAAAAAAATGGACAATTCCTCTTGCTCTGTCACTGCTTTGAAAAGGCAGTGTTCCCAGAAAAGAAAAAACCCTGCTTGGTTTTGAGTTCTCCTAATGACTGGGAATGCTGCCACCACAGTGACTAGGTAAGGCTCAGGAATGATAAACCCGTAAAAGGTCTTTTTGACCTCACTATAAAATGGAAAATCAAGAAATACTCATCCACATAAGACACAAGCCTTGCAGCCTGCTAAGGTCAGCAGTTTTTGCAAATGATTGCCACACATGTTAACATGGCATGAAGGCTGTCTCAGAGCAAACTGAACTTCCCCAGCTCCAAAAGCTCCAGAGGGGAGAATCACAACCTGCAGATGATGCCTTGGTTACAATCCAGTCTCCAACAGAAAATACACTGAGCCAACAACTGGGCTTTGCTTTTACCAGAACACAGGACAAATCCATGCCTTTTTTAGTTTTTATAAACTGATGCCTTGCTAAGCTTTTTTCTCCTAGAAAATGGCTCTTCCAAGTTCCTGCTGCACTTAAGTTTTATCTCATATATAGATATTTATCTTATCTACTGCATGAGCCAAGTAGGGGAGGAGGCTTTCTTATCTATCTTAGCCAACGGGGAAGAGCTTAATGCAAAAACCCTGTTGTTCTTCAGTAACAGTGTGCTCCCAGCTCCCAGCCAGGCACTGATACCCGATGGAGATACACTGATACCCATCACACTGCTACAAACATTCCTTTAGATCCAAATCACACATCTGAGTTATTCTACAAGAGCCCAGACAGCATTTCACCAGATTTCCCCCCTCTCCTTCGTCTGGACTTCTGAGCATGCAGGTGTTATTGGATTCCTCAGCTGGAAACTTGCTTCATGAATGTTAAAGATTGTTAAGTGTGATAAAGTTCACCGTGTCTATACACGAAAGGTGATTCACATTGAAACAGCAGTCTGTAATGGTTGTTTCTCACTAACTCCTTGTGCAGACAGCTGTCATTCCAAAACATCATCTCCAGGGCAGACCTTTATTTGGAGCATGCATTAATTCAGAAGTGACTATCTCCACTCTTTCAGGAGAACTTGGAGACCACTTTATCTTTCTAAAGAAATGCACTAATGAGTGCAACACCTAAACGAGAACCAACAAAAGTCTCTTCTGCTGAAGCATCAGAAAATATTTTGACTTTGCTAATTTATTCCTGCAAGGGAAGGCAAATAAACGAACCCAGCATACGTTAGTTTTTATGTTTTTAAAAGTTTCACACAGGCATTAATGCAGATATAAGTTTCTCTTACTGTGAGTCAGGAACACCAGAGACTCAATTCATCAGGTGTACAAAGGGCCAAAGCCCTGACTGGTTTTGTTTTTCCTTACCAAAATGCAATTAAAATATAAATTCCATCTTCTCCTTGCATCAAAGTTGTGAAAAGGAGCCATTTTCTTGCAATAAATTCCTAAAGATTTCATTACATGAGCAGCAGAGCATAGTAGAAGTGCATAATAAATCAGTCCAAATTCTAGCTGTGTCTAAAAGGTTTAGAGAAAGCTCTCTATCCGTTTTTCACACTCCAAAATCTGAATTATAATTAACTTCAGGAACCAACCAACCTACCCCTTACGTTAAAAATGTCAAGCTGAGGAGTGCATTATGAGAGATTACAATTAATCAGAAGTGGAGGCGCGCGCACACACACACACACGTCTTCCCACTTAAATTCTTTGGCCAAAAAAATATTACAGCAGCCTTGACAGATACTAAATGATCTTTTCAAATAATACTCCCTGGTGATGAATGTTGCAGCTCCGCAGCCTTGTGCTAATACAGAGCTTTTCGGCAGCGAACAGGCATCATTTGACAACTCCTGCATTAACTCTAATGACATGCTGATGGCCCTGACACTCCTCGCTCTCTTGGATGCACTACCCCATCTGGAAAGAACTCCAGGGATGGAAGAGCCCAGCATGCTAAATTATATAATAAGAATTATCAACGTTCGCAAAACATTAATGAAACATTAAACATAACTGTTTCGTAGGACAGTGTTGTTATTTACTCATTTTCTTGCACAGATTAAAGGAATTATTTATAGCTGCTGTCTTTGGCCCTAATAGTGCCTTCTAGTCTAATATTGCCCTGCTGAAAGACAATGGGGCTTTCTCTGCCTAATACCCTTAAAAATATTGGGTAACCTGGGCTGCAGTCACAATGTCCTCAAAAAACCCAACTTCACACTTAGAGCAGAGCACTGGTATCTTTTTACACCCGTGGCAGGAGCACACACACGGGAGGGGCTGTGTGGGCAGGGTCCTCCCTGGGCAGGGTCCTGCCCACGCCCTGTCTCTGCCCTGCAGTGGGTGACCAGCCCTCGTGCTGGGAGAGAGGACATCCAGGTCATGAACACCACCCAGAGTTAAAGCTAACCAAAATATATGAGCTTCCCCTCCCCTCCTCTGCAGCAGTGCCCGACCTTCCCTCCTCTCCTGCCTGACAATTCCACCAAGGGAAGGCAGCTCCTTTCCCTGCCTCAGCTCCTGAGGTGCTAATGAAGAGGCTGGGCAGAGCCTGTCCAAGGCAATATCCCAAAAATACCATTTTGTTTCACTGTCAGCTGCAAGCGGTGAGGAACAAAAATAACAGTTCCCTAATTTAATGTGGACATCAAATAAAAGCACTTCGCCTTCCATTTTTCTACCTGTGGAGCTATTTCTGTCCAGTTCACTGGGGGAATTGCTACATTCTGTTATGCCTAAAATATTTTGCTTCTTTAATCACTGCACAGGTTTCCTACCTGCAGTAAGTGGAATGAGCATACAAGAGAAATTTATTACAGCCACCAGCAAGAGATCAAATTCATCTCTCATCCATTATTTGGGACACTATTGTTTCCAGCAGTTTCTCCTCTTAATAAAACTGATCACAGCTGAACGTTTGGCTGCTTCTGTAGAAAATGCCAAGACTTGTTACTTTGTTATACATGTATTCTTCTTACCTGTATATTCTCTGGAAGGATTTTATATGTAAGTGATGAGCACTGTCTGGTTGACAAAGTGTGACTAAAGTACAAGCCAAAGAGCTGGAAGATAAATTCATCCTTGCAGTGCTGCAGCTGATTTTCTATGCAACAATTAATAAAAAGCACTTTTCCTTCGCCCCTCTATCAGAGGCAGAGCTGGCAGTTCGGTGTTTTGGGGACAGGAAAAATAATAATAATGCAGAAAAAATCTGGGCAAAGCCATCCCCTATGTTAGCACTGAAAGGACGACAGAACTTTTGTACAAGCCTCAAGAGAAGGGCTGACAGAGCGCAGGATAGCCTTGTCCCTAAGAAAGCTCTTCCATGCAATGGGAACCAAATACAGGCATCAAGTGATACAGACTTAGAGTCTACATTGCTTTTGTCTCTCTTGTAGGGCACAAGAGATGGTCTCTCCCAAAACCAAAAAAAAATATCTCTTTGCATATCCCAGCCCACCTCTACAACAGCTGCAGGGCACGGGAAAGCAGAGTCAGATGTTGCAGAGTCAAGGAGCAAAGAGGAGAGACCAAGAGTGATCCAAAACTAACCTGGGAAGGACTGGAAACACGGCAGCATCTTCTGTCAGCTCAGGAGGGGCAGCAAACCCCATCAGGAGCCACAGCCCTGCAGTGACATGACCCACAGGGCTGGGGAGGAGCAAACTGCAGGCAGCCCCTGCCCAGCGCCCGCAGGGGCTCTGGCACAGGGCACTGTCTGGAGAGGGGCTCTGCCACCCCAAGGAGCAGCCAGCCTGTTCCCAGCACCCGCCAGCTGCTGGAAGGCGAGGATGGATCCCAGGATTTATCACTGGAAACACAGATGATTCTCCTGGAGGAGCCATCCTGCCAGCTTCCCAGAAACCGGAGATCACAGTGGCACGCGGGGGCACGAGCAAGGCCTCCCTGCCACCGCGAGCTCGGCACTGGCGGAAAGGCAGCGGCGAGGGAGCTGCTGGGAACAGGCCTATTTCCATATGTCTCTCTTTGAGCACGGCACTGCCTCAGGAGGGATTAGAGTGAGAAGCCAGGGCTCCTCCCCAGGCTAACAGGAGCTGGGCATCTCATAAAAGAGACACTGGCAGCTTTGGGGACCCTCGGCACGCAGGTCCAAAGCAAAAACACTTCTTGTCCTTGAATAAAGGGCTTTCGACTGTTGCTGTGCACACAGGCAGGATGCTCGTGCTGGAGGACTAAAACCGTGCTCTCATTCCCCAGAATGAGAAAGCAGTGAGAAGGAACTGAGAGCCCATAGAAGCACTGGAGAACAGAGCAAATTCCTGAGGGTTTTAAGCCTTCACATTAGTGAAAATACCATGAGGAATCCCTGCGAGGGATGGACACAGCGTAAATGAAATCAGGAGAGAGAGGCCTGGTTGTATCTCAAGGACTTTCCTCACTCAGCCTTCAAGATCTATTCAATGAGTCTCATTTGCTCTGATTCAGAAGATCAGCTCCAAAACCACTGAAATGAGTGGAGTCTTGCCGTTCACCATGAGGACTTCTGGATTACCTCTTTTATCTTGCACAAGTCATTTCACCTTCCTTTTCACTCACTTTATTACTTTGGAAAGCAAGAATAAATTTTGCTCCTTGAGTGAATTACCTTTGAGACCTCCCAGTTTACCTCTGAGGCCTCCCAGTGGGGATTGCCAGGCTGTGTTATCACAGCCAGAGGAGTCTGAGACCAGCACTGGCAAAGCACATCAGAAGACCTCAGCCTTGGAGGTCTAATTAGAGCTCCAGATTCTAATGGGAACATGGTGCTTACTCCAGAATATGAAGAAATTGTCTTGATTCCACCAAAAAAATTGATTAAAGAGATAGATGAAAAATTAAATGGTATAATTACAAAGGTTAACAAACTCGAGGGAGTCATTAGACAAACCGTGAGAAGATCATCAGTTTTAAAAAAGAGCAGAATCAAAGATACTGGAATTCAACTGTTTCAACTCAGTTTTTCTCATTTTACTCAGCTGAGAAAACATCATAAACCCATGTCAAACACAAGTGTTAAATGGCAATTTCTACGGCATTTCTCTTTGAGCATTAGGTTTAAATGAGGTTTTATAAGGTAAAGGCTGGTGACTATTTAACCTGCTGTAGTGGAAAAGTATTTAAGGTATTAAACATGATTTAAAATTATTGTTATAACCCATCATTTTCTAATCCCTTAACTCTTCGGGAGGATTTAAAATAAATTATATAAGCTTTAGTAAACAAATAAATATACCAGATAGGAAACTAAAACTGAAGAAATTACCTGGGAAGGAGACAGACACACTGCAAGTGTGATTTAAGGGAGAGTTTTCCAAAGTATCTCGATGAATTAATAACCTAATTCTTATTTATGGAAACACTTAGGAGCTATGATAAAGGACAGATTTTCTCCAGCAAAATTTTTAACTAAAAATGCATGACAGAAGTACTTACTTCGTGATTTTTATGACAACAAAAATACACAGTGCCAAAAGGCTCCTGGAGCTCCTGATTGCTTTCATTTCATTTCTCACCACAAAAGTGAAACAAGAGAACGAAGGGGAGATTATATTGCCAGCTTTCTCATTATTAATGGTGAAGGAAATAGCTGCCTTAATGCATTTGATTACATCTTAATAATCACAGTCACCCAGTTCCTTTTTAAACACGCCAGGTTCTGTAACAGAAAAATATCTTTACGCCGACCACAAACCGTTCGGGCCCGACCACTGACGAGTTGTGACAACTGCACTGAGCCTTCTGGGAGAGTGTAAATATAACTGGCTTTGCACCCACGTGAGGATCATCTGTCACCAGGGGAGCATTATCAGAGCTCAGGGAAGGCAGGGCTGGGTGCTGCACAAGTTTCCTGAGGTGCTTTGGGGATCCTAAAAAGAGCAGCAGCACGTGGAAGGAAGGACTGCTCAGTAAGCCTGGTCAATGCAAGAGCTGCCCTCTGAGTTCCTGATGTTTCCAGGCTGTCCTCAGGGAAAAAAAAAGTTTAATACTGATAGAGCTGTCTGAGGAAAAAATTCTGCACCTAAAGTGTGCCCAAATGCTGAGACAGGGTTATCAAAGGTGCCACGCTGTTCAGAAAAACTGATCTTTAGCAGAGAAATAAAAATCCATCACTGGAATGTAACTGAAACTTCCCAAGCCTGAAATAGTCTTTCTTGGATTTGAGCTAAAGTGCAGAAGGCTTTCAGGAGTTGCTTGACTTCTTTTTTCCTGTTTCACACCTCCCCTCAAGGTCTTGGTCTCTTTCTAAAAGCTGACCCGCAAAAACTTGCAGAAATTGCAGTGTGGCTCATAAACTGCACCAGCCCTGGCCTTTTGTCTGGTGCCCAACAGAACCAAAAGTCAGAACTGAGCCTCCCTTGTGAGGAGCGAGTCAGCAGTCACCCCCAAAGAGCGGGAATGCAAATCCACCACCCAGCTTCCCAGGGAGAGCACAGACCTGTCAGTGACAGCTGCCTCTGACTGCAGATTTGTGTCCTCCTTCGCTTGCTGTGAAGTGAAAGAAATTAGAAGTTTGATAATTAGATGTTTCTCTAATTAAAAAGCCATCTAAATAAAGTCGCACGCACCAGCTCGTGCAGTGGGACTGCACTCGGATAGGCTGGTGAGATCCAGCAAGGCAGAGATGCGCAATTTCTTCTACCCACCAGACCTTCCTGTTGCCTGAAGCCCCAGGAGCATAGTCTCAGCTCCTTTCTTAGTCCCTCACAGATGGTTGTCCAGAGCAAGGTCCTAGAGGGATGGAAATGAGAGAAGTGCAAAAATGGAAAAAAATAAAGCAATCAGGAAGAATCACAGGAGGAGCAGTTCAGCACTGCCCTGAGACTGCTGTAAAAGGATGCTGCATATGGGAAGGGAATAATCTATTCTTCATGTGCGTGGTAGGTTAGACAAGAAATAATGAGATAAAATTACAGCTAGGGAAATTCAATTCAGACATCAGGAAATACTTTCTAACGGTAAAGACTGTTGTGTCCTGCAACAGATAGCTTAGGGACACTGGGGAATAGATGGTGTTGGTGGTTTTAAGAGGCAGATGAACTAAGTGAACTCCTCAGGTCTCCTCCAGGCCCATTTTCTTTAATTTAGGGTAAATCAGCTTAAATTTCTCCATACAGTCTTGCACCTGTATGACCTCTAAGTTTCCAGACTTGGTGGATGTGCTTAATTCTGGATTAACAGTGCCTTGGGATTTTTTTTAAGGACAGCATATAAACCTCATGATTATAATTATAGTATTTTATGATATACTTTTATCACAATTATACACAGACTATAGCTCCATTTAATCCAAGAATGTCATTAGACATCTGGCTACATGGCTTTCACTCCGTCAAGAACATCAGCCATTTCAAATAATGGTCTTCAACTGCTCCCAAAAAAACATTCACTGGTTACAAGGCATCAGGTCTCTGGATTTAACTACCTCGAACACTTCAGTGTTGGTCACTGGAATGGCTCAGTTTAGCAGTAGTCCAGCTGGACAGTTTTTGATAGAGTGTATTGTAAAAATTCTGTGAGAGAAGCACTTTTTGAGGGTGATTTATTTAGTGTTGCCACTTATTTTTATCAAAATCACAACCTAACCAAAAGCACGACCTAAAGAGGCAATAAAGGAAACCTTACAGTTCCCCTGCATGCAAAAACCAAGGCAAGACTGTGGTGGTGGTGGTCACTAAAAATCTGATCTTGCCACCCATTGCACACACTGGCATCAACCCAGCAAAGCACTTAAGTGCATGCTTAATTTTAAGCGTACAGGTAGAGCCATTTAAACTAATGGAATCATTTAAGTGCTTTGCTGGATCAGGGCCAGCCTCCTCAGCATCTTGCAGTGTCAAGTACGCAGAGCAAGGGCTTCATCTAATTGCATCAGGCTTTAATTGACAAAAATCAAAGTAATGCAGCATTCAGACTGAGCCCATCTCTCTCAGGCTGCTATTCTAATCACAGTGAGTAGCACAGGGTTTGTTCATGCTGTCCCAGTGCCTCAAGTGTCCTGTTGGATTTGATCCACCATGCCTCATCTCTGGCATAAGCTCTTTCCCAGCAACTCTTGTCTAAGTTTTCCATCCAGCACGCTCTCATCAAAACACCCGATTTGTTCACCTGCCCCAGTGATCACACTACATAATTAGGCAGTCTTTCATACTAAGTGTGTTCCATCACCTGCTATTTTCTCCTCCTGATATACATTCAAGCTTAGGCTGTGCACTCTTTTAGAAAGTGTTTTTACTTTTTGCAATTTTTCATACATCTGTGGAAGCACAAAAAAAAATTAATTGGGAGAAATGTTTGGATGCTGCAGCAGCTGAAGAGAGCAGATCACACAATGGACAAGCCTAAAACCTCTATAACCTGAACCATCCCCCTCCTTAGATATTTAACTTATTATTCACCTGCCAAGAAAAAGGAATACTGTGCCCACAATGACACAGCAGTCTCACCTCTAGATAAGCTCTTACTTTGCAGTTCTGAAACAGAACATTTGAGGGGGAAAAAAAGCGAACCAACACAACTAATTTGGTGTGGATGTAGAATTAACTTCTCACTGCAGTGTGTTCCTATAAACACAGTTATGAAAGGGAAAAAAAATGGCACGTCTGGGAATTTATCAGGCTATTGCATCGAGTTAATGCAATTACTGAAAAGGGGTGACTGAGAGCTGGGGGAGGAGTGTGGGCAGAGTACAGTGACAGTGAACTGAGAGTGCTCTGCATCTGTACAGCCCCACTCACATGAGCAAGGCCTTTGCCTTAATTGCTTTTATCCAAGCATGAAGCAAGTGCAAGGCTGAGCCACAAGCCAGAAACAGAAGATACAGCAAACAAAACAGCAACTAGAAAGGAGGGGAAGAAGTTTCCACAAATGCAAGGGGAGTTTTTAACATCTTTTGTCATTATATTTTTCCATGGTCACCATTAGAAAATAATCATCTTTAATCTACATTTTATGAGCAGATCTAGGTCTGAAAGGCAAATTTCCCTAGCAAATAGGGAAATAGTAAGAAATACTAAAGAAATATTAAGAGGGAGGTGAGAATGGTCATACAGTTGAACCTTTCAATGGCAGTATTTCTGTAGTAGCTCTCTGAAATGTAACTGCGCCCTTGCAAATGAAACCACGTTTTCCTGTGCCTTCTGCAGGAAGCAAAATTCTGCAGTTAACTGCTCAGGAAACAGCTTTTCGCAACACCTAGAAACAAAATGCCACTGAAGAGTGACCAACCTCCCAGCAGCTGAAGGAGGCAAAGTCCTCCAGGTCCGTTTGTCTCATCTCTTCGTGCTCTGGTAAAACCCGTGCTGAAACCATCCCATAACAGGCAGGGAGGCTGGAATAATTCAAACACAGATAATATTTAACATAACAACACATTTTAGCTTGCAAACAGGATTCACCATCTTGCAATCTGAAGAAACGTAAGTACAGCAGAAATCGTGTTGAGTTTCTAAGCTCTTACTTTCAAAAGGAGTCTGGAGTGTGTAAGTCACACGCAGCAATTTCAGTGATGCAAAATTTCAAAACCAACCTGAAACGGGTCTTTCTGAAGAAAGACTTCATCTGCCAGCAACTCTCTA
The DNA here is from genome assembly GCA_013397755.1 of Cnemophilus loriae. Taxonomy (NCBI): domain Eukaryota; kingdom Metazoa; phylum Chordata; class Aves; order Passeriformes; family Corvidae; genus Cnemophilus; species Cnemophilus loriae. The sequence continues at coordinate 2,471,771 of VZTF01004912.1, read as the reverse complement.
AATCTTTGTGTTCTGTGATGCCCTTTTAGAATTTGAGCTTTTGTACACACTTATAAAACAGGTAAAAATGAGTGAGCCTCAGTGCAGACACTGAACTGCACATGAATTTGGATACAGCAGCAATTTTGAAACTCTGTATTGCAGGTACACCCCCACATCTCACTGATAACACAGAAAGTCATCAGCACACTTCTGGACTGAGTTACTCATGGGGGTGAACCCTGAATGAACACATGAGGTTTCCAATTGCCCTTTGCAGCTACCTCACATGGAAGGCTCACTTTCTAAAATGACAAATGTGAAGACATAAAAATCAATTCAAGGAAAAACTAATTTTAAAATGTCAACAAGACCATCTCTTAGCATTTACTCAGATGTCATATCAAGCCCTACAACTCCATAGTGCCTGTCTCTACCAGGGTGTTTTCCCTAAAAAAGCCCACATTTTAGCTGCAAAAGAAATCAAACACCTTTTTTTTTTTTTTTTTGTGACTGTCCCACAGAAAAGGACTTTTAGTTATTAAGTCAAAATTTAGCCTTTAATCATATCTGCTCAGAACAGGGCTGAAGCTGTGATGCAATGCACAGCTTTCCTGCACAGCATATGGTATTCGAAAAGCGAGTGGAAGGGAAAAACGACAGACAGGAAAAGGCTCAGACTTCTGTAGCCTTGGTTTTGCACTGCGTGGTAATTACACTGAAGAATTCATGACTCACTTTGGTGCACTACTGTGCGCTGCTAAATTAGAAGTTTGGCAAGGACACCAGACAAATGATGAAATATATAATATTGGTTTCTCTAGCATAGCTCATCACTATAGTCTCATGGTGTTTCAAAGGGCTTTTTTTAGCACTCTGGGAAAACAAAGTCTTTTTTAAACAAGAAAAACATGTTGAATCAAAAATGTGCTGTACGGAAGTCAGCAGAAATAGGTAAAATTCCTCTTTAAAAAAATCAGCCTTTCAAGTAGTTTGGGTAATTGCTCTCTAAGACCTATTTCTGAGTCTACACAGAGCATCTGACACGGAGACTACTAAAAGCTGTTGTGCATCGAAGCATAAGTGTGATGTGGAGATGAAGCTCTTCCACTATATAACATTCATAAGAAAATGTTTTCTTTACACCAGCTTACAAATCTGTATTATCAAAATGATTTACATAAAGGCTCCCCAGTCATTTGACAACTGCAATGAGGCCGGGCAGACTGGAAGATGTACACAACGGAACAGCACTTACGTTAACTCTTGAAGACAAAACCTTTTCTCCCAAGGACTGCAGTCAGTCTGGAGTTATGCAGCATGTTGGAATTAATCCAGTTTTGCCAGATGCAGCCAATCCCCCATGTAATGCTGCACTAGTTATTCTGATTTGTAATGAGAAAGAAGTGGCACCAGTTGTAAGAACGAGGCACCAGCATTAACAGTGTTTTGCTGTGTGACCCAGAATTAACATCTCAATTTACCCACATACAAACCAAATAAAAATACCCAGCTCCCCGGCAGGGCAGGGATGGAAACCAACTTCTGTTGGGCTTTCAATATCTTTTCACAAATTTACTGCAGCATGCGAGTGGTCATGAAGAGTTTCACAGCAGCCAGAGGCTTTGACCATGGAGAGAGATAAGATGTTAGCAGAAATCCTGTCTACGAAACTTGCCATTAACTTCAAGACCTCCCTGCACAAACCTGGCAAACTCTCAGAAATATCGGATGTTAAAGCCTCCATATGCTAAACCACCACTGCTCTATATCATGTATTTTGTTTAAAGGCAAGCACAGAGATTGCAAACAGCTATTTTTAACTCTTTTCCATGTACAGTACATCTGTTGTGTTTCTGATTTCCATTAAAAATGAGAGTCATTTACCGATCTGGCCGTTGTCCAGATTTCTACATGAAACACATGGACTAAGCACAAAATAACACTGTTTTATGTGCATGGGTGCATGTATTGTATTTATTATCTACTACAACGATCAGAAACACAGTTAAAAGTGCTGTGAGGACTTTGAAGGAACAGACTATCACACTTATCTTATTTCCTCAAAGTCCCTGGACTCAAAACCATCAAGAACAAGGTCGTGAAACGTTTCTTTATGTTTACATGCTGCTGCTGGGACAAAAAATCCCGTTGACTTCGCTTACTGGAGAAGAGGATCCTGAGGCTGGGGACACAGCTCGGGGTGTACCAGATACCTTCAGCACAGCTGCAAAGAACACCCATCGAGAAAAGCCTCCAACAATAACGAGCTACTGAAGGATCTGCCAACATGGACCTCGGCCAGTCAGTCAAGCAAATTAAAAGCTGCAATCACTTCTCTGACAATTCTCCAGCAAAACTTGTCCCAAGCTTTGCTTCCCTGGTGAAAAACAGGAGACGATCAGCATGCACCAGAGGTCAGTAGGTTCACACTATCTGAGACCAGCAAAGGGAGGAAATTAAAACACTGCAAGGGCACCACTGAGTGCCCTGCCAGCAGCCTTTTATGAGCTCACTCCAAAGCCTGCTGAAGTCAACTGCACTCGCTTTGTAGATGCCACCAGCTTTAGGTCACATCTCATTGCAGGGCTCCACTGCCCTTCCCTCTGCTGATTTCAAAGGCAGCAATGCAGCATTAGAGAAAAGAGGGACTCTTTCAAATAAGCATCGAGCTGGGGCTCGAGAGGTCACACACCACAGCACTGCTTTTATGGAAACTTTGAGTGGAGAAAATATAAAGATAGTCACTCGAATTTGAAAATTAATTCCAAAGTCACTGACTGGGCAACTTTTCAGCATTTGTTTTCCATGCTTGCATGCACAGAAACCTATTTCTAACCAGGATCCCTATGAAATCAGCAGGCCTAAAACGTGAACGGCCAGATGTTCAGAAAAAGGTGAAATCCAAATTGTATATTTGATTTCTGATGTGATTACATAACCTGTCCTGGAGGAGAGGAGCCGATACCCCGAGCTTACACAAGTGACCCAGATGGAGCTTTGCTCGTAGGGCAATTCCTGTTATTATTAGCAGAGGCACATCTGGCTGGCCAGGCCAGCCCAGACACAGCCAGCCCCCAGCACTCACAGGTCCCAGACCATCACCATAATGGAACTGTCAGCAACTGGGGGGGCTACAGGGCTCATCTACCTTCTGTGGCAGATCATGTCTGAGATTCCACTGGGCTCCCTCACCTCAAGCAGGGCAAGCACTCACCACGTGCCCACTCACCCACCAGGCAAATGACAAAGTACAGTTGCTTCAGATGTGCACATTCCCAAAGTTCTCCTCTTTAAGGACAATGTGATCTTCTCTCACTCTGATTTATTCCCCTGGCCTTTATGTGCTGGCTACATATGGTACTAATTTCACAGCCATTTTCAGATGATGCAATGAGATTAAATGACATGGCCATAGTCACAAAGGGGTGGCAACATTAATGCAGGCTCTGGGAAAAGCTCCTTGTTTTTAGCTCTAAATAAGGGTGTACCATTTCTTTCATATTGTGTTACTCCTCCATGGCTGCCAGACTTGCCAGACTGACAATAGCGTCTTATGTTACAAAATCTACAGTTTAATTTCACTTCAGTGTCCTTCAGAGGTTAAATTTCCATGGGAAATTACTTCTAGAGAAATATGGCTTGCATATGTTTGTGCCAAAAAGCCATTTCTGCTGCTTTTCTTCACAACTGTGATCTATGCATATTTTATTTTTTGAATCTTGACTCAGACTAAATGAAAGTTCAGCTTGGGTTTCAAGGATGCAAATGTGAATATTCAGCATCCTGGGTAAGTTTTCCCACTACTGGCATTAACCTGCCCAAGCTGAAAGAATGGCACTTCTGGAGGATCCAGCTGGCAGCAGTCGGAGTTGCCCCTGCCCTTTGAACGCTGGGCCTGGAGAGCAAAGAAAAGGGGAAAATGATTTTTCACAGACCTTTCTATTAAAAGACTTCAGAAGCGCTTGCCACTGCTGTGTCTCTCACCTCTTTAGGGCTCAATTCTTCTTTCTCTCCTCACTCTCCTTTACTGCAGTTTGTTCCTCAGCCCTTCCTGGCTGTCAGGTGCCAGCAAGTGAAGAACAAAATTACTTCAGATGGCACTTCCTGTGGGGTGCAACCAGGAGCGCATTTGCAGTCTTCACCCATTTCCTGCTGCCACGGCAGGAGCAGATGAGCTGCTGCACCAGAGCACGGCCTCGATAAATTTAATGGTGGAAAAGAGGCTCCAGGGCATACAAACTGCCAATATCTCCCTCTGGGGTAGGGTTATATATTCATTTTGCATGGCAAGGTTTGGGAAGGGGGGGGACTACAGGGGTGGCTTCAGTGAGAAGCTGCCAGAAGCTTCCCCTGTGCCCAGTGGAGCCAATGCCAGCCAGCTCCAAGAAGGACCTGCCACTGAGCCCATCAGCAATGGTGCATCTCTGGGATATGTGTTTAAGAAGGGGAAAAACCCCACAAAACTTCACAACTGCAGCCAGGAGAGAAGAAGCTATGCAAGAGCAACAACCCTGCAGACACCCAGGTCGGGGAGGGAGGGGTAAGGGGTGCTCCAAATGTCAGAGCAGAGACTTCCCTGCAGTCTGTGGCGAAGGACCTGTCCCCCTGTGCCACTTTGGGGGCAGCAGGTAGAGAAAATACCAGTGAAATTGAGCCTGGGAAGAAAGGAAGCAGAAGGCATTTTTAAGATTTGATTTTATTTCTCATTATCCTCCTCTGATTTGATTGGCAAAAAATTAAACTTGTTTACCCAAGTTGAGATTACTTTGCCTGTAACAGTAATTGTTGATTAATCTCTCCTTGCCCTTATTTCAACCCTCAAGCCTTTTGTTATATTTTGCCTCACCTGTCCAGCTGAGGAGGGGAGCGATAGAGCTTTAGTGGGTATCTGGTGTCCATCCAGGGTCATTTCACCACAGACTATTTGTATTTTAGTGCCTTCCAGCACCTTTACGCCTCCTGAACTGTTTTGCAGCAATGCCAATGTCTCTCTTCTGAGAATAAACCAAAATGCCAGAGCAAGTGTGGAGGGGAAGGTTCCCTTATGAGGAAAATGGTTTGGACCTGGCTGGACCCATGAGATACAATGGCCACTTCACTCCCATTTTGCCAAAGGTTTGTAATACCAAACAGGTGGAAAATAGAGTGATTAAGCTCTGTGACTTTTGTGCTGCCTCTGTAATGGGATCACCCTAGAGTGTGCTTGGGCATCTGCTATAACCCCTAGAGCAGCCTCAGCCCTCACTCACCCAGTGCTGTGTGCCCTGAGCACCAGTGCAGGGGGGCACATGGGGACCTTTTGACCCTAATTTATATACTGATCTCCACATCAAGTTTTCAACTAACAGCTACAAGACAAGACTCTGGAAAATGGCATCTTCCTGAGTGCATAAAGTACCCTGCGGACTGCAGAAGTACTTCGTGTTCCTGTGCACCGCTCCATAGGCAGCAGATGGGACCAGTCACACATTGTCAGACCTCCATCAAAGACTCCTCCCCATCCTCCACAAGCCTTCACCCGACTGTCGTGAACACCCCCAAGTCCTACCCAAACTCCAGCACTTTCCAGTGCTCTGCCCTTTGCCATCTGCAGCCCCCACCCACTTCTGCCAGGGGTACGGAGCAGAGCATCCAAGCAGGTCTTGACTACCCACAGCGCTATTTCTGCAAGATCCTAGAGGCAGGAGGCACAGCCTACCTGTAATTATAATTAGAAGGAACTCATAATTATCTTTTCTGGGTTGAGAAACAATGAAAGAAAAGAAAATCAAAATTATAAAGGAAGAGTTTGTATTGCACTATGAACACCTACGCAAAAGATACTCAAAGCTTCATCTCACCATTTGTTATTCCCTTGTTTCATTATTTTTCTGTGTCCTTCATTTTCAGTCTTTCTGTACAAGACATTTTGCTCTTTTGCTTCATAATTTTGTTCTTTAATTTATTTGTCCCTATTTCCTTTTGTTCTTCCTTTGATCTTTATCCTTTTAACTTTGGCGTTGTTTCAAAAGCTTTTTTTGTAAACTCTGCCAGTTTCAACGTGCTGTCTTTGATGCATTTTTGAATTTGCTGCTACTTTGCTCTTCATGCAACTTTTATTTTTCTTTCTGGCTTATTTGTTATCTGTGGGACAGAAGCAATCAGATGCCAGGAACCTTATTGCATCACTGCACACTGTAACTACTAAATTTAACTTTCACTTTATTACCCCTGGAACTTGATTTGCCCACCTCAACTCTATTTGTAGACTGGAATTCTAAAGTGGACCTTATGGATAACAAGAAAATACATCTGTGGCCTTACATGAAGGTCTCCAATATCATTAATTTGAGTCCTGCAGAACTTAGTCCAGCAAAGTGGTGATCATTAGTGAGTTGGGCAGGAACTCTGCTCACATTTATGGGGTTATTCACCAAGAGCTGAGCAGGACCTCTGCTCCTGGTGATGGAATTATGTGTAAAGGCTTCATTGGCCTCTCACTTCAATCTGTTCAGTCCTTGAATATCAAACTTCTGTTGGTTTCAGTGAGCAGATGAGGAGGCCAGGCAGGTTTTGCTGGCTCACCTCGAGGTGAGGGAATCAGATCCAACTGAAAAAGCCTCTTCCTGTCACATCAAGGCAAAAAGCTTTGAGCCATGGCACTAACCCTTCACGGATCCCAAGCATTAACCCTGTTTCAGAGCTACACCAGTGCTGAATGGAGTAACACCTAAGCAAAAAGCACAGTAAAGTCCCATCCCTGTGCCCTGACTAACCTGCCAGAAGGGCACAATCTATATTTGAAGAGAGCTGGAAAGGAGAAAGGGAGCTGCACACCTTTGCACCACAACATGTGAGCACAGCAGAGCTGTGCAGCCACTGTCACTACAAAGCCCATGTGCTCTTGAAATGATTAGCTCCAGCACCAAGAGCAGATATGCCTCCTGAAGGAGGATTCGTAAATATGAGTCAACACATTAGCATTTGTACATATGGCAGTCATGTCTCAAGGGTTCCAGATGAGATCTGGGCCATCCTACCCCTGCTCTAGCTGGCTGTGCTAGGGTGTCTTGTAAAATATTTCAGAAAACAGCCATTGCACTGGCTTTTACCTCTTCTGCATGTTTTCCTGTGAGAAAGGACAGAAATCAGAGCAGACAGCCATGTACAGAGCGCTGATCCAAAAGATAATGGGAAGAACTTTGCAAGGAGAGAATTCAATTCACTTTATAACAAGAAAATGCTCATTTCTCACAGTGACATCCAGAATGAGCAATGCTGGGTTCCTGCCGGCTCAGCTCTTTGTATAAAGGTTGTGATATTTTGTCAGCAAGGAAAACAAAGGTGCTGAGATGGGCTGGTCAATAATTGACTGAGCCTTGTTACTCGCTGCAATCACTATCTTGTCACCATGTCTCTGTCTCAAAGTTTCAGTTAAAACTAGTGAATCACCACACTGAAAAAGACTTCTTAGCTTGGGATAAAAAAAAGGAAATTACCATCATTGACAACAACAACAAAGACGTCCCATCTGGCTTTGTCATAGGTCACTCAGCAGTTAAGTCCATTTACACTGTGACTTCTATCAGCTGTGAAGAACACAGAACAAAGCGAACACCAATATTCACTCCTCTGGCTTCAAAAATTTCCATGGAAACCTTTTTTCCCCCCGTTCTTTTTAAGTTACCTCAGTCTTCAAAGGACCCGACAAGGACAAAGCCTGCACTTGAAACCACTTTCACTTTGCATGTCTGACATTCATGTTTCCAGCCCACCTGAGAGTCATAACCTTGACACATTTCTTGGCAACTGCCTGGAGTTTTATCTTCCAGCAGGTAAGTAAGCAACTCCTTTCACCACTGGATTACAGGTGCTGCGTATGGATATTACCCCCACCCTCCTTCTAACCTGTATTTCACCTGAGGACACGGCTCGCTTTCTGGAGGCTGTGTACAAACTCAGATCTCAGGAGACACCCTGCCCCAAAGCACCCCTCTCTGAAGAGACAGAGCAAATAAATCAAATCTTATTACTCCAACCTATACGTGGAAAACTGTGTTGGTGTCTCAACTAAATGACAAACCCAAAGGCAATTAGGTCTGATTTACAAGGGAGTCTATGGCAATTATGCCTCCAGCTCAGGCACCTAAATTGTCTCAAGTGTTCTTGAATCCACGCCTTGGAGAAGCCCAAGGCCTGACAAGAAAAAATGGATACAGAAAACAAACTTGCCCCCAGCACCCTGACACATTCCCAAACTCATAGATCATCCCTCCCCTGTAACAGCACAGCTGCTTCACCGCAAGGGCTACACACCTCCAACCTTCCACAGCAGATGCAAAACAGCCACATCTAATCACTGAAATTTACTATTGCAACATATCAAAAAGAACAATCTAGAAAGTGAGACAGTATTAAAAAAAGCCCTTAGGAAAAAAAAAAACAAGTGTAGGAGTAGAAGAGTGGAAATCACTGACAACAAAACAGTTCCAGGAAAGCCCATCCTGCTGATGGGAAGGGAGGGAGAGAGACCCCAAGACCTCACCACCTCCCCTGGCAAAATAACGGCAGACTCAACTTCATCAAGGCCAAGCCAGCCCTGAGCCCACCTTAATTCAGGCTAGAACGGGTTAATTCTGATCTCAGGGCTGTGTAGCAGGAACTGCACACGCTGGGACTGGAGCAGGTGCCTCAGCAGGGTTACAGCAGCACTGAAGTGCCCCGGCAGAAGGGGCAAGGAGAGGCCCAAACCACAGGGCAAGTGGCAATTCATCGGAAAGGAAGCTCACACCAAGCTGAGAAATAAGGACACTGCGAAGTTTAAGGGGTTTCGTGACTCAAGGACTCACCCTAAGTCCAAGTGTTTCAGACCTTCCTATAAAGAATATTTGTAGGATTCTGAATTTCTCATGGGGTTAAAGTCAAGAGTATGAATTATTCTCTGAAGAAGCGACACCTAAAATACCACCATTTCTCTCCTGTAGTGGCTTTTATTAATAGATCTCAAAATGCTCCAGGGTATCCTTCCCATCAGACAAGGAGACAGAACTGAAGCAACTTCTCAGAATCACATTGGCAAGGAGCATCCAAGTCGGGGAGAATCCTGGTGTCTCCCGGGGCAGAGCAATTCACAGCCTGTTAGGATACACCGCCTAGTTGTAAGACTCTCCCATGAGGGTTTCTATTAGTATTTTAATTTCTATTTCAGGCTGCCACATGCTTAAAATGTCTTGTGGTTTGCTCTCAGTTTCTCAGGTGGTTTTTTTTTTTCTTTTTTTTTAATGATCTGATTGAAAAATTAGCCATCCAAGAGGAAAAAAGCTCAAGTTGAGATGTCAAAACATCCATACAAATCAAAATGAGACTAAAAAAATAAAAAAGAATTCCCAGAAGAGTTTCTTTAGTATACAATTAAGCTGTTGGTAATTGTGTATGCACTCAAACGGGTTCCTGTGTGACTGCACACTGCAGTAGGCCGATCCTGTGTCCATCTTGTTTTAGCATCAGGACGTATTTTTTCCTGGCATAAATCAGGTAGCTTCCTCAATTTCACTGAAACTGCAAAATTATTTTATGTGTAATTTAGCAAGCCATGTTTTCTTCACTTTACAAAGATTCATGCACTAATTCAGAAAGTCCACAAGGAACACAGGCTATTTGATCACAATTATTTTTAGAGGAATTAGTTGCTATAAGAAGATGAAATTATGATAACCCAAGCAGTGCATGCTTTTACGTCATGCACATCAAGATAATTTGTTTTGACTTGGTCTCAGGGATAATTTTTAGATAAGAACACAACCTCCTAAGAACTAATTTTCTTTATAACATCCTACCACTTAGGAAGGTAATTTCTCTGCCCCTCTGTAATGTAGCTATATGCAAGATCACTACTCCACTTGAATGCCTCCAGCAAATGTGATCCCTCCACAGGCCCAACCCCATCGCTCTAGCAACAACAGGAATTTTGTTCTTGCATGGCCAGGCAGCTCTTTGTTCCAAACAGTGGAAGAATTAAGCATTGTGGACCAGATCCTCAGCTGATATAATTAGATGGCATTTCATTGAAACCAGGGCCAGCTCATTCCAGCTGAGGAGCCAACCCTTGATCTGCAGCAGCAACAGATGAGGAGTAACAAACAGGCAGGGAAAAAACCTCCTGTTCCACTGCCTTAATAGAATATCGAGCTCAGTGCTTTCAACAGGTTGATCAAGAAGTCCTTGGGGGTTTAGATGATCCAGAATATTGTATCCCAAATTAAAGAATGGGAGCACTCAAAAGCAAAAGGCTGGAGCTGGAAGCTTTGGCTTTCTGAAGTCAGTTGAGGCTGGTGATGCGTTTCCACAAAGAGCCCCCTTTGCCCAGCCCTGATGATCTGACAGGACCAGCCCATCCAGTCCCTCCTTTCAGCACTATTTAGCTCCAGCTTGCAGCTCAGGAAGCCTTAGCAAAACCACCATGGGAAGGAGCGGATGACCACACTGCCTCTGTGATTTGGGGGTGGAGATTTGGTCAAGATTCATTCAAAAAAATACCAAATACCTAACAAAACCCTGGGCCGGAAGGCAGCCAAAAGAATATTAGTATGCACTATTAAAAAAATATCAGCACACCACTTGAAACGTGTGTTGCTGATTCTTTATGCACAGAAAAAGTTGACAGTGAAATCTAGCTGATGGAATCACCTCCTGTTCAGTACCAAGTGTATTCCATGGCAATAAAAGTGATTTTGGCAGTGTGGGAGGTTAATATGCAGTACCCATTAGATTGCCAGTGTGATCTGTGCTTATAAGGCAAAGCACCAATAAATTAGGTCAGCACATGAATCTTCAGAGGGAGGAAGGAGAGGGAGAGCAGGAAGAGCACCCTGGGCAGCATGGCCACAGGGGCCAGGCAAGGCATGAGATGCCCTCAGGACTTCCAGCATCATAGACAGAGGCCCTCAGAAAGGAAAATCCATTTTTCCATTAGAAGTAACAATAAAAATATTACACTGATTCAAAATGTGCAATCAGGCCTGACTTACAGCTTGCCCTGCTGCATTCAGGCTTTACATCAGAAGGCTGTAAACCACTATAACAGAAAATAATAGCTGGGTATGTTTACTCACTCAAAACCATGCTTCATTTATTTACCTGACTACACTATCACGTACACTGACCATTGTCGCTGCTCAGTGAGGCAGGCAGACAAAAATGGGGAAAATAAACATCTACACAGATTTCAGCAGCAGATAAGCTATTAATTCATGCACAAAACAATGAAGAAATGCCAGGATATACGACAGTAACCCCTCCTGAATTCTTGATTGCATTATTAAATAAAAGCAAAGGTAGAACATGCAAAGAAGTGCTGAGTGCCAATTTGTAATACCAAATTAAAAAGCCTGTTAGATCCAAAGCAATCCTGGCTTGTGACTGTAGCAATTCAATGTGAAATTCCCAATAACATTCAAGTACTTCAATAAAAGAGAGGAAAGATTTTAATTCAGTGACCGAAAATACAAGAAAGAGTTGATGTAAGGGACTTGATTTCATTTATATGATTGAAATGAGCTGTATGGAATGACTTATTGATGTCATAATGTTCCATTAAGAACTTATTATTTTCTTGTTTACATAATGTCAGCAATTACAGGGGGAATGCTGGTCCAACACACAGCACAGCAGAAATGAAAAGCTCTTTGCCACATACTGGAATTCGATAGGAAGACATAGAGTTTAGTTAAGGAGAAATATTTACATATTCCTTACTAAGACTGAGTTAACTTGGAAAGTTAAAAAATAAACAACTATCTTCTACTTCTAACTAACAACTGCCCAAATTGGGCAGGATTACAAAGACCCTGTGGCTCTACACACTCAAGTTTGGTACTTAAAAGCCTGCTTGAACAATAATCAGCAGTTACCAAAAATTTTGGGGTTTTTACCAAGTCTTGAAGGCAAACGTTTGAAGCCAGAGGAGGTAACTTGCATGCAAACATTGCACTTGCACTGAAAGTGAAGGGGCCAGGGCCTCACAGTACATGGACAGGGATGTAGGGCTGAAATCCAGCTGGCTGGACACAAATCTCCATTTCTTCCCTTGCAGCAGAAAAAGGGAACCCTTCCCTAGCAGAGACGGATCACACATGCCCCAAATCCCAGCACAAGCACAAAAGCTCTCTTGCACCAAGTTCACACTTGCCCAGGGCCAGCAATGAGTTTGTCCTGGGAAGCTGCACTAGCCTTGGAATACCTTAGACCAGGCCCCTGCTTCTGCCTAGCACCTGCCACCCAGCTTCCAGGCTATCCTGACCTGCAGCCCAGCTCCTGACTTCTCCCAGTGGTTTCATGCATCAACAATCCCTGGCTTCTTGACCACAAGCCACCTCAGCCCTCCCAACCCAGCACATACTTCAGTTCCCATCTCCCTGCCCAGAACACCAGGCTCCCTGCCAGCCCCGTGGGGTCACCAGAAGGAATGCAAATGCAAGATTGGCACTAATTTTGTGCTCCCAAACAAAAGATTTGAGAGGTGAGAGGGACCCCTTCACCCACACCCAAGGCACAGTGACTCCAGGACAAGAGCAGGGCTGTACTCTTGCACATGCTCATGGGAATGATCCATAAGAAAACAGGTAGGCTGGTATCCTCCTTGTGTGGTGGGCTACAGGTGGAGCCCACAGGGCTTTGGGAAGAGCCAGCTGAGCTGTGGCTTCGTTCCCCTGGCTTTACCAATCAGCACAGCTTAGAGGCACAGAGGGGCTGTCACATATCGCTGATGCTGATCATCAACAGCCTTCAGGACGGAGGAAGAAAGGCTCAGGAAACAAGAAATTAAGCATTTCCCATAGTCCAAAGCAAAGCTACAAGCTCACTCTCTGCCAGAGTTCGCCAACTGGCCAGTGCATCTTATTTCACAGATGACCGATCAGTGGCTAAAGGCATTTGTGGATATCGAAGCTGAGAAACAAATGCAGAGACATAAGACAGCTCTCCCTTATTCACATCTCTGGGGCACTTGGGTCCAGGCAAAACTTGTCCACAAAGGTCGGTTACAGAAGAGAACACAGTACATCTACCAGTCTCACATCTTTGGCTAAAACACAAATGTTTAAAAGGCTTAAGGAATAAACAGCTTGTGGAAGACAGGGAGATTCATTTCACAGGCAGACACAATTTAGATGAAACCGTACTTAACTAAATAGCCAATATGCACTAAAGGTCACACTGATGAAAACAAAAACATGTAGTTTCGAGGAATTAGTTACTTGTTCACAGTATTGTCATTTTCACCTGTTGAAAGTCATGTAATTAACTACCTCTAGATGCTTGCATTACATTTCAAAGCCAGTGTTCCTTTCATTATATAACTTTTACACATGGAGTTACAACAAGTTTGACACAATGTTCTTTTACTGTAAAGTAAATTCAAACAACTTTAACTTAAAGAACTCACTTAAGTAATTTGCAACTTTGTCCTCAGACCTGTTCAGTTTCACACCCATCTAACACCGCTGACCTCAGTCTCAGTAGGGCAAACACTAAGAAAAAAACTTCCATGTAGCTAAAATTTGCAACTTACAAATTCTACTGTGCCTTGCTAAAGGAGATAATGTGTCATATTATCTATCTTCACTTGAAGTGCTACAAACAGCTCGCCCAGAACTCCTTAAAAAACCACAGCAGAGTGTAACATAAGTGATACACAGGGAGCCACATACCCTGCGCTCAGCCCTCGCTGTCTTCAGCTGCCCTCCTCCATCAGCCATGTAGTCAGCTGTCCAGACAGCCTTTGTCCAAGCTGATCTTGGCGAAAAAAAGTGGGAAAAGACAGAATGCCTTGCTTCTGGCTCTGAAGCAAAATGTTTTTCTGTGACTAAGTACACCTGTGGAGGATCCAGGTGTACCTCTGAACCCTAGGACTACAAGTTCAAGTTTTGTCTCTCCACAAAGGTACAGAGCAGTCCATAAGATCATGCTCCTGATAGGACTTTTTTTTCTTTTGTTCATCAATCTTTTTTTCCTGCTGGAAAAGCAGTGATTTCCCTTGTGCAAAACATGGTGACACTGTAACACTGCAAGGATGTGCTTCAGAGGAGTGCAGGGCACGGGGCTCTGCAGGAGTGCCAGTAAGGGAACAGTGCTGGATGGAGCCTGGCGAGTGAGGGAAGACTTTCTGAGGAAAAGAAATACTTTAATGTGGCTTAATGCAGGGGAAAATGGACCACCACATTCAGCATTGAGATGATTCTGTGGAAAGGTGGTGGTGGGTCGGAGTAAGCACCTTACCTTTCTCACTCCTCCTCCGGCCCAACTCAACAACCGTTGGAGCCCTGGTACGGACCACAGAATCCAGGGAAACCCTGGCCAAAGACAGAAATCAGCAGCATCTGATTTCTGAGCATCCCTGCCTGATCACCTGAAGAACCAGGAACAGCTTGTTCCTTCCTCCAGAGTTCCCTCGCTCTTAGACAACTGCCAACAGCACTCTCGGGGCTGTGCTGGCCCCAGGGCCGCCACTTCCATTAGCCCACTGGGCCACCCAGCCACGGAGCCAGCTGCGCGGGGAAGGCGGCAGGAGGGAGGGCAGCACGCTCCCGAGCTATCACAGCCCGCGGGATCTGGGATTAGGCAGAAAGGCTGTTCCCCGCGGAAGCGGAGCACGCGGCTCCCCGGGCTGACCTTGCCGGGCGGGGGGCGAGGGCAGCGGGCAATGCGCCCCTTGCCAGCCCGGGCAGTGACGGAGCGGAATCGCTGATCGCAGCCCGGGCACACACCGCGCTGCTGCTTCGCAATGCTGTTAGTGCAGATTCCTCTCTCCTCTACCGCTTCTTTTTTTTTTTTTTTCCCTTTATATTTTTTTTTCCCCAAACCTTTGTGGAACAGACGCCCTCTCCTTGCCCCAGTTGGAGCTGCAGTAGAATGAAAAGGGGGGGTGGGAAGGAGGGAGGAGAGGAGGGAAAAAAACCCGCTTTTGGTTGAGGTTTTCCTGTTACTATCACTGTAGCATTTATTTAGCCAATCTCCTAACTATGACGTGAGGAAGGCAGGAATCATGGCTCGCTCATAATATTTAACACACCCACTGAAAGCTGGAGCTGCAGAGCTACTAGTCCAACCAGTCTCCAGAATTCAGTGTAGCTGAAAGAGGTTTTCACTCTGCACCTGCCAAAGACCTCTCCCCCTTTTCCCTTCTCTCCCCCCTTCTCTCTTCCTTTCTCTCTCTCTCTCTCTAAAAGAAAGATCTGTAAGACCCAGCAGAGATCAAAGACCTCTTCGCTAAAAAGAACCTCTACTGATTTATATTAGTTTCTTTCCTCTAATCCTTCCTTCTCCCCCCTCTTTTTTTTTTTCCTGTGCCATATTTAACCTTTATGTTGCAGTTGTGCCATCAGACAGTTTTGCAGCCAAAAAAAACCAACCCAAGCCAAAGCACAAGCCCAGCTCGGATACAGCAGCCACCCAGACTCGATCTCAGTTGAACATACTAATCTCTCCCAAGCACTGGACGCGATGGATGAAGAAACTGGAACCGCTCTAAGAAAATTATTTTCCAGCCAATGTTCTTAAAGAGTCTGAGAGAAGAGAGGGAGCGAGAGCGAGCGGAGAGCGCTTCTGCTGCATCACTGCTCAAATCCAAGGGAAGGGAGTCAGCGTTTCCAGCACAGCCAAATATTATGGATGATTTTTTTTCTTCTGTCGCCTTTCCGCACAGGTTTTCTTAATATTTTTCTTTCCCCCCTCCTCCTCCCCGTATTTTTCTTTTAATTTTATTTAATCAGCGCCTGTGTCTGATGCCGGTTTCTCTCCAAGAGCCAGTTTTCCCTGTTTGTTGTGATCCCTGTAATAAAAAGAGGGAGAAATCGTGAACAGATGGCTTTCTATATTGCCATGCCGCTGGCATTGTTTTCCTGTTGATTTTAAAGGCTCGGTCCGGAGCTCCTTTTTTTTTCTTTTTTTTTTTTTAAATTTTTTTTTTGTTCCCTTTTATTTTTTTTTTCCCTCCCCCTCCCAAGTTCTTGATGATACTGAGACATGAGGACCTATCGGGTTTAGCCTGTTTATTTCTCGGCGCCTATGGAGGTAACTTTATTGACTTGATCGCTCGCTTCCCGACCCGAGAGGAGCACGCCGGAGCCCCGGGGGGGGCCCGGCAGCCCCGCGCCCGCCCGGGCTCTGTCCGCCGCCTCCCCTCCCTCCCCCTCCCCCGGTAATTCATCAGCCGCCCCGGCCATGAAAATGCTCCTGGTCCGCAAGTTCCGGGTGCTGA